>VXBW01004871.1:991518-1019312 GCA_013400375.1 Thinocorus orbignyianus
ACAAAATAATACCAGCTAATCTTCTAGAATCTTATTTCATATCTAGGTTAATTTATTTACTTTAAGTTGCTAGATTTCTTGGATGCTCAAGACATAAAAATAAAACCTTCTGAAGCTGCCCTGTCATGTAATACTTTCCGTTTCCATTCATAAAATATCATTGCCAAAGAAAAACTGCAAAAGCAGAAGAACATCAAAGGGTGATATTTGAATGACATTCTGGGGAACACTGCCTTTCAGAAGCAGTATTTCTAAATTTTGGAAGATCTTATCCAAAGTGCCCACGGGGAACAGTCCTGGTTACATTCTGAATTTCGGGTTTCCCACTTCTAAAAATATCTATTCTTTTTCTTTTCAAAATATCTTATCCATGCTGTAGCCCCAGTCCCGCACAAAAGAAAAAAAAAAAATAAAAGGATTTACAAAATGTTAATACTATAGAATGTTATCTCTTTATCGGTCCTTTTTGTGTGCAACACAGATAAATCACTGAAATGTAAGAAATAATATTTGTGGGTGTGGGTAGCTGGCAGATTACCTTCATTACTCATCTACATACACCTGTTGTTCAGTGATGGGGAATACGTGTGCCCCTACGTAGCATTTTGTACAGTATAGTTTGACTTTTATACTTGGAAAGTCACAAGTTCTGTCTAACTCAGAAAAGGAAAGCTCAGACAAGCTGGACAGCGATGGAAAAGACTCTCTCATCCAACTCCCACCTCTTTCCCTGGTTAGGAAAGGGTATTCACCATTTAGTGTGCAATCTCTAAATGTATTTTATTCATCATCCATTGGAACTCAGTGATCTTTAAGGTCCCTTCCAACACAAACCATTTTATAATTCTATGATTCTATGTATCCCTCTGTCATAATATTATTTCTCAAAGGTTTTAACTCCTTCCTTTTTTCCCAATCAATTTTAAAAATATACCTCCTACTGCCTACCAGCATTACTGAAGCTCAGATACATTTTTAGGGTGATGTGAAGAGACTATAAATTAGCCCGGTCTTTCAGTACTCTTTAGCCATTGAGGCAGTGCCAGAGCGCTAAATACTCTGCCAGCAAGAGCAGCATCAGGCAGAAGAATTCACAAGACAAAATAAAAGAAAAACAACAAAAAAGAGGCACCTTTTCAGTTTAAACTAGGGAAATGCAAGTGCAGAAGACTACAATGAAATAGACCAGTCCGATAAAGCCATAACTTAGATACCCAGCTGGGGTCCTCAACTGATAGAGAACATAAAAGTACATAGCTATAAAAAGTTAATAAAACATTTAATAAAAATATAATATAAACAAATCAGGAAAAATAGGTAATTGTTCTTTCTTGAATAATGTAGTACAATATAACAGGATCCCCTACAAGAAGAATATTAGCAGTGATATTTCAGTTTTACTACCCTGACCCACCGCACATCAGATACAATCTCTTAAGACTACTGATACTTCTGCTCAATCTCATTAATTGCAAAGATCTATAGAAAAGAGGTTATACAAATCCAGTTTCATTTGTTCTAAGCACAATTGTGGAGATAGATTTGCAATTCTAGGCACAAAAAGATTACTAAATAATTCTTCCGCAGTGGTGCTCATTTGCATAATTAAAAGCTGGCAACTCTTCATTCAGTGTTCATTTCCTTTACCTACTTGTAATATTATTCAGTTTTCCCAGCATACATAATTAAAAGGCAAATTTACAACTTATAAATAAATAATATTAATCACACACTATCTAGTTTAAAATATATCAATTACTACTCAATTTTCTAGTGCTTTGTATAGCAGAGTTAGCTGCATCCCCATCAATACAGAAAAGCCAAGCTTTGCTCTCAGGGGAATTTAAAACGTGAATTCTTTTCCTGTCACCCAAGAGACAAGTGCAAAGCTGTCCTGCTCCTGGTTTGTGCTAATCAACAAGTAGGGTAAGTATATTAAACAAGAGGTACAATATGCAATAAATAAGCAGACAACTACATGATTACACAGACCTTCACAGAAGATCTCCTGGGGGGGGAAAACAACACTCAACAAACAAATCAAAACCACCCCAGACCCAGACATATACACACAACAACTCACATCTAAGTCAGCAGTGCCATTCAGTCACTCAAATGAGTTCGCAGATTAGCAGCTTATTTATCTAAAGCTTTCTTTATTATACCAGCAAAAAGATAAGCACCTTGACATAATTTAGCTGTAAACTGGGTTGAAATGCCCTGAAGAAAGAAAGCATCACTCACTATCCAGCAACAAAATATAAAGCATGCAGAGAATCTAAACTTCACTCAGCATAGGCATCCTGGGATAAATTACCTGAAGTTATACTAAAATCTGAACGCTGGAATAAACAAAAACAGTAGAAAAAGACATTATGGGCCCTAATATACCTCAAAATATTTTAAGTAAATGATAGTTTCCAGAGTACTGAAGGAACATGCAATATAATTTATATAGAAATATACATTTACATATAAATATGCAGCATGCACAATAAACTGCACACAGTAAAGGCATAGGAACAGTATAAGGAATATAGGAATATTGGAATAGGAAAAACTGCAGTGTGGTTATGACTTTGGGTTCTTACTTAGAAACTTACCAACTGCTTTTAATTTTAATCACATCTGAAATCTTCACATTTCCATCTGTCCTATTTCTGCTGGGATAGAGGTAGTTTTCTTTCCAGTGGCTGCTATGTTTCAGATTTGGTACGAAGCGAATGCCAAAAATGCATATTGTTTTAGTTGATGCTAGGTGATGTTTATGCTAGTCAAGGACTTTTTTCAGTTTCCCACAAAAGCTGAGAAGGAGGATACAAAAAATGATAGAATGGCCAATGGAATATTTCACAAGGTAGATGTTGTGCTCGGTACATAAATGGGGGTTGGCTGGGAGAGGTGGAAACCTGCATTTTGTGCTTGGCATATGCTCGGTAACCAATTTGTCTGAGAGTGGTGAGAGTGACTTGTATGTATTACTGTATCTAGTACATTCTATTACCATTATTATAATAACTATTGTTATTTTCCTATTCCTTTGCTGAACTATTAAACTGTCTGTAATTCAGACCATGAGTTGTTTTTTTCCTTTTCTCTTCCTTTTCCCCCTCCCCTTCTGAGGAGGAAAAAGAAGAAACGGGTGAGCAGCTGCATGGTCCTTGATGTTGGCTGACGTTAAATAGTGACATCATCCTTTAAAAACTTTTTATAGATGGATAAAATAACTTTAAAGGGAGGGTTACTTCTCCACCGCTGTCCCATTTCCTTGCAGCCATTGAAATGCGGGCTGAGGAATTCAGTGACAGCAACACCAGAATGGGTTCCCATATGATCTTACAAGTTTGGGTGTTTTCTTCAGTTTTGTTCCAGACCTATACAAACCCATTTATTTTCATATTTTTCTGGGAATCACTAACAAACAAGCTGTCACTACTTTGTAAGACTTTATCAAACAGTTTTTGTCAGATCTTGGTAACTGACACCTTGCTACCACAACTATGTTTTGCTTTCCTTCAACTGTATAGTATTGGGAATATTCTGACTTCTCCACCCCATGCTAACTTATTAACTCCTACTTTATGTTTCCATTTTTATTACATGTAACTCCTACCAGCAGATGTTACCGTGTAGTTACTCCTTATTCAAACATTTTTTGAAAACACACTTGTTTTGATATACCTTTTAATCAAGCCAGTAGTGATTCAATGCTGAAACTGCACTACAGGGTGCAATGCAGAAATACATATTTTTGTATGAACTTGAACATATAGAAGTCTATGGGACCTGACAAGATGCATCCCACAGTCCTGAGTTGGCTGATGTAGTTGCCAAACCACTCTCCATGATATTTGAAAAGTCATGACAGTCAGGTGAAGACCGTGGGGACTGGAAAAAGGAAAATATTGCACCCATTTTTAAAAAGTGTAGAAATGAGGACCCTGGGAACTACCAAGCTGCTAGCCTCACCTCTGTACCTGGGAAGATCATTGAATAGGTTGTCCCAGAAGCTATGCTAAATCAACATAGAGGGCAAGGTGAGTTGAGACAGCTAGTACAGCTTCACTAAGGACAAGTCCTGCCTGACCAAACTAGTGGCCTTCTATGATGAAGCGACTGCAACAGGGAACAAGACAAGAACTATAAGTGTTGGTAGTGAAACGCTGGCCCGAGTTGTCCAGAGAGGTGGTAGATGCCCCGTCTCTGGAAACATTCAAAGTCAGTTTGGACGGGACTCTGAACAACCTGATCTAGTTGAAGATGCTCCTGCTCATTGCAAAGGAGGTTGGACTCAAGATGACTTTTAAAGGTCCTTTCCAACCCAACCTATTCTATGNAAATGAGGACCCTGGGAACTACCAAGCTGCTAGCCTCACCTCTGTACCTGGGAAGATCATGGAATAGGTTGTCCCAGAAGCTATGCTAAATCAACATAGAGGGCAAGGTGAGTTGAGACAGCTAGTACAGCTTCACTAAGGACAAGTCCTGCCTGACCAAACTAGTGGCCTTCTATGATGAAGCGACTGCAACAGGGAACAAGACAAGAACTATAAGTGTTGGTAGTGAAACGCTGGCCCGAGTTGTCCAGAGAGGTGGTAGATGCCCCGTCTCTGGAAACATTCAAAGTCAGTTTGGACGGGACTCTGAACAACCTGATCTAGTTGAAGATGCTCCTGCTCATTGCAAAGGAGGTTGGACTCAAGATGACTTTTAAAGGTCCTTTCCAACCCAACCTATTCTATGAAATGTAGCACTGCTACTCTCCAACAGAAATGCATCAACTGTTGCAGCTTAATTCCAGGGGTAGCCTTTTACTAGTAAAAGCATCCCAGTGTGCATCAGCTGATGAAGTTATTAAAAATAGAGGCTTGTCAGAAAGACTTCTTTACTTCTGCAGGATTTTCATTACACATCTGAATAGAAGTTAAAACACTGAGGTTTTCCACATAAGGTGATAAATCCTTGGTTCCTAGACTTAGAGTAATGAGAACGAAATTATATTACTGCAACGGCAAAAAGAAGAGATGGGCTATAATTTGTTTCTCTGCTGTTATGGACTGTTCCTGTCTCATCTTCGTAGAACTGAAGAATTGTGTCTGACCATAAGAAAACTAAATAGAAAACTAAATCAAAACCACATATCCATCATTGTAAGCTACATATATACTGTTCACCAAATAAAAGAATGAGAATCATAAAAATAAATATGATTCATAGGAGTCAGACTGAATGTTGTCATAACATGTACTACATTTTCAATAACATTTCCTATAGGCTTTCCGTGATTCTGCCCTCACATACATGATTGCATGACCCAGAAATGAATTCAGAATATGATAAAATTTTCAATTTTTTCTAACTACTACAAAATTATTATATAGTTATATATATAGGCATATAATATATAATTATTATATAATTATATAACATCCTTCATCAGATAAAGGTGAACTGATCAATCAAATATAAACCACAAGATACTTTTGAGGTGCAAGCAATCATGTCCTGTAGCCCTTGCTTAATGACAAGTAAAAATAAAGTTATAATAGTCCAGGAGTTTGTATTTATGTTAATTTACACTTAATTAGAATTACATTTAAAAGCTTCAGTTACGCAAGTCAAAATCTTTATGAACACAACTCAAAAAATTATAACTGTCTCATCTAAAACTAGACTGGAAACAAAATCATTAATTACTATTTGGAAGATAAGAAGTACTTCAGAAAAATACAGCATTTATACCATCAATAAAAATGTGTAAGATACATTTCAAAACAATAAATATTTGGAAGATGTAATAAACACATGATATAACACAGATGTGAAGAATTTGGGAATTCTGAAAGAAGTGGGGCAAAAAAAGCCTAAAGTTTTCAAAAAAAATAAAAAAGGGGAGTGGCAAATGAGATGAGTAGATTTTATTGACATTAATGAAACAAAATTGTTAGAAAGCAGCTATCAGAGTAATCATGTAATGAAGTGTTAGTATAACATAAACACATAATTTGTTACAACAAACAGCTGATGTTTTATTCTGATAAGATTTAGTTCATCATATGTAAATTGAACTAACATTAAATATTTAATTTTAATAATAATAAATCTAGGCTCTCCCACAGCTACACATGAAGCAGCAGGTCCAAAGAAAACCCTGCCCTTTAACAAATTTAGCTTTTTCAGTCATCCCAAGCCATGTTGAGTGCTGGGCAGTGGACAGCCCCAGATCACCTATTTCGTATGTCTGGGTTCCAGCCAGAGTTGCCTTCCTCTCCCTCTCACTACGGGGGACACAACAGGTAAACCCTGGCTTTGATTTCCAGTGTCAACAGCAAAAGTATTAGCATTACAGCACCAAACTGCATGACAGTTTTGTAGATCTGACTCTTGGTCACACATGACATAGTAATTAAAAGAAAATTCAGTAGATTCCAATAGTTGATTCATGGTACTTGTCAGATTTACAGCACCTATAGCCCAGCACAAGCTTCCCTTCTGTTTTTCATGGTCATTTGTTAAAGAGTGGGCAAAACAGTAGTCTGAATTTACACTGTGATAAGCAAAACTCCTTTCAGCTACATTTAAAGACAGACTTTTCTAGCAATCCAGAAATAAACTGAGAACCACAGAAACAAATTACCTATTTGGTGTCTTATAATTAAAATGTATTTCTGTGACTTACCAGTAAAGGGTTTCTGTGGTTAATGCAGAGAAGACACTAAGTACTGTATGTCTGTGCAAAAATTATTCCCTTTATTTCCAATGTTTTGATGATAAAATTCTCCATTCAAACTACTGTAAGAGTGCATTAGCAATAGCATTGACCTGCTTTGCCTGCTATTACACTTCCACCACGAACACTGAGCTACTCAAGTGGCACTCAGCAACATAATTTTATCTGATTTATTCAGTCTGTGATTAGGCTACCCTCCTTTATTAAATGGAAGTTCTTGTTAAGTTTAGATAGGCAACATAGGAAAAACAAGTTATAAACTGTATTGGATGTTAGGAAATAGAAGTGGCAGATATTAGGCTTTGGATGAAACTAACAAAACACTGAATTGCACAAAACTACTTGCTCTGAAGCCTCCCTCAAGATTAAAAGTTTGAAGGAAAACTGCATATAAACACATGGACAGAAATAGATGCCACAGCTGTCACAACTGAAACGAAAGCTTAAAATTCATGAAATTGTATTACAATAGATTACTTAACATTAATCATTAGTTACTGAGGCAAGTATGAAATATAATTAAGAATATGATTACTAGAGATTTACTTCCATGCAAAATACGCAAGAGCCTGTATTAATCACACACATGAATATGAGTGTTTGCATACTCCTCCTAACAAAAAACACCTTTATATTTAAATAATTAATAATGTAGGCTACAGATAAAAATAATCATAAAAAAATAAAGCTACAAATCCCTAATCAAACCAGGAGACTCCCCTCTTTTTTTGACCACAAATGCCCCTACTTCTCTTCTTACCTTGCAGCCTAGTTTTTTGATTACAGCTGTAGATACTATTGTGAGTCACACTTGAAATGAGCTGTCTTGCAATTGACCTCTTAAAACTCTCTGTAACACACTAAATCCTATACAGATGATTGGAAGACAAAGCCTGGACTAATTTTTCCTTCACGTAAATGAGCTACATTGGGGTACAAGTTCACAAGTAAAAATGTATAGCAAATCATGCAACTGAGTATTTTAGAATTTTCATGACTGAGATGGTTAATCATAAAAGCAGAACTAATCAGGAGTAACTTTTAGCAGCTGAAGTAGTTTTTACAGTAAAAACAAACTCTTCTACTGTCTTTTTCAATATAACACAGAAACACACATTGACCAAATATAATTGTCTTGCATGCTGATTTTTGGTGGCTGCATGAAGGGAGAGCAGTTGCACTAGGTCTTGTAAGGTTGTGAATGGCAATTCATATGTTAAGCACCACACAACTGCTCAGAATTTTTACTTTTAAGAGTGTATCATCCAGTTTTTCCCACCTTGAACGTCGCATTTAAGAGGTAAACAAATCTGAAGTCTTAATTTCCCCAAGTTATTGGCATTGAATTTATAGAAGTATCAGTGTAAGTATTTCAAAACATGTCTCACATGAAACACTTTTGTGCGCCAATTGATCAGCAACACAATCACAAGACTTCTCTGAAAAGCCCAGAGACTGTGCTCAAATGAAGTGGATGACATTATCATTGCAAATTCTGAAATTTTCTTTTCAATTTCACAAATCTTCCGTATTATTCTTTTATAAAAATATATTTTGTCAATAACAGTTATAAACATAAAAGTTGCAGGTATTTTAGAGTATCACAGTGAAATATAAAAATAAAAACTAAAAAAAATATTGTATTGCCTAAGTGACAAAAAAGGAGAAAAAAAAGGAAGTAAAAAAGAGTAGAAATCAAACTTTGTTTCTAAACATGAAATAGAAGAAAATCCAAATATACTACAAATTTTTAAATGTAAATTGTATGATTTAAATAAACTTGTTTTGATGACAGAGTACTCATCAGGAAATGCTCACGATTTGTAAGTCTTTTTGCAACAATCTAATTAAGAAATGAGAGCTCAATAAAATAATCTTTGCTTAAAAAGATCTAGTAATTCTACTTCCTGGCAGAAAAAAAAGAAAAAAAAAAAACTTGACAAAATTTCCTTGGAGACTCTAAGTTACTAAGGAAAAAAAAACACAACACTACAAGAAGACATATTTCAGAGATATCAGATTTAAAAAGAAACCCTTGCCATTTGTAGTCAAGTGAACATTTAAATTTAGTAACAGTAACAGTTAGGTATCAACACCTACCACTGGCTTTATTTGAGCTAAAAAATCTGTGACTATTTAAGCAAAAAGGATATCAGAAGCTGCCAGACTGGCACTAATGAACAAAAAGGTACTAAGATAAGGTTATACAAATGAGCTTGAGGACACAAATAATGTTTGTACCTTTTTTCTTTTATCTTTTTGGGAAGTGTTTTTTTTTTTTTTATTGGATATCCTTCCAGGTTCAGTACTGCTCATGCAAAGACTTACACAGTTGGAGAGCTGGGTCTTGATTCTGACAGGATTCAGAGCGTAAAATATTCTTTTTTTTTCCTGTTTCATTATATTACTAAACTATTTCAACAAAACAGCACTTGAAACATCTGAAAAACATCAACTTTCTTAAAATGTAATGACATTTTGAAAACCTCACCCTTTCTGCTGAACATTAATGCAAATTAATTCCTTAGGTGTGTTTTAGAAATTTTACACCATGGCACCAAATTTATTACTTTTAATATTATTAAGAAATCTTCCAGCGAAGTCTGTATCAATAAGTAACATCTAATTGTGATATATTTTATAAAGTCAGTCCAGTTAATTGAGTGTGGACAAAGGGTGTCTCAACTCCAGAGTTTAGCTGACCAATCTTAAACATACCTTCATTTCAAACTTTCAATTTTTCCATCCATAAAATATTTACTTGCTTACAAAAATGCTAGAAAATCTACAGAGACAGAGTTAGATGGGATCTGCAGTGTTATTCACAGAATCAAATATTTTTTTTTTTCTCCAAATGAAAGTGGCCAGCTCACAGTCATCCCATGCCTGTTTCCATCAGAATCAGGAGTATCAGAATCGGATAAATGTATGACAATTTAAAATTATATGAAACATAGAATCCTTCTATGCCAATTTTCACTGAAAGGCTTCTAAACACAGACAAATAATTTATATAGTAGCCTGCAAATATCAACTGACAAAGTCATTGACGTTTGGAATTTTCATAAATTTCCATAAGGAAACTACTGTTTGATGTAATTTTAGGAACAGTGACAAAATTTAGAGCATTTGCTTTCACCAAATGATTTGCAGTCTGCCTACAAAAAGTACTCAGAAAAGCAAACTGCATTCACTGAAACTATTTATTGGAGTGAAAAATGTTAAATATTGATGTTAAATTAACTCAGTGCAAAGCTGGGGGTGGGTTTATTTTCTTATAAATTCTCATTCTGTGAAGTTTAGCAAAAAAAAAAAAGGGTTTATATCAGTGTATTAATAGCATGCCAACTGTGGAAAAAAGGTGTACACTAACTCAAAACCCCCCACACTCACAACCCAAGATTATCTGACCCTCTCATTGTCTACTTGGTATTTCTCATCTGTGTGAATGGTTCTGGTCCTAAGTATAAAATGTAACATCTGTTCCTTTCTCAAGGTGAATGGCTAAACCCTTAAAGTACATATTAATTAATGTTCCCATTTAGGACAGACTTGGAATAACACACTGAATGACTCTCAAGGTGTGTCCCCCACACATACACCTCCATCACTTACGTAAAGCAATATACATTGCTTACGACACTTAAATTCTGTTTCAAATTTATGAGCCTAGTTTTTGTTTCTACCTTTGGTATTTCATAATATTTACAAAGTCCAAATATATGTTACACTTAGTGCACTGTTAAAAAAATGAACATATTTTCATTCATATTTTCTACATCTCTGCTACTTTGCACCTACTGTAATTTCGATGTTGGGAAACCCATCGCCTTAGGCAATGACAAAAATACTGTATTTTGTCTTTCTCTCTAAGCAGGAATACACTTCTATCCAATTCAGCTTTTTTCAACCACCCGAGGGAGACTCGTTGTGTAATGAGTTTAGCTACTTGTTCACAAAACCAGCACTGTAAAATGCAGTTATATGCAAAAGGGTTCTAGCTTGGAATAAAGACGTTTTAAAAGAGTATATAGAAACATTTCCACAGATTTTCTTCCGTTGTCCCATCAAAAAGCACTTTTATACCTGTTCTGTTCAATTATTTATATCTTCTTACCCACTGGAACACCTTTTCTTCCCCACTGAGCCAGCCTTAATTTTCCATCTGCCCATTAAGGCAATTACTAGATTTTCAAAGCAGAAAACAGCTTTCACTTCCACAGACCTCTACATTTTACACGTGTTCCCATCCCTCTATTATTTTTCCCTGCTCTTTACAAGACCAAACTATTTCTAGTCTAATCTTAGTGGTAGAAAATTGATGTTCGTTATTATCTTGACTACCACCAACTGAAAATACACTTAAAGCAGCATAAAACAAAATCTGTATATTCTGAAGAACTTGCAAACTGACAACAATAAAAAAGACACAATGTACTGGGACACACAAGGTATTTAATTACTTAAATGCATTCTTAGTTCATGCATTTTGGAAAAATGAAATAAACTTCTGAATCTAGATCTAGGATTGGAATTAACCAAAAGAGCATTCTCTGTATGCCAAAAAAATAATTAAAACAAACCCCTAACAACCAAAATAAACCCCTCACAAGCCAAATTTGAGGCATCTAACTGCTAGTATTGGAATGCGAAGGTGGAAGACAATCTTCACAGTGAGAACAAGTGCACATATTAATGTTTAAATGCAACTAAACAGTATTTCACCTTCAATGCAAGTGTTTCATGACCAAATGAGCAGCAGAAAAGAATGGAGGATAGGGAAGTCTGTAGAATAATTAAATATTATTTTTTTTACTGTGAAGTTAGCAGTTTATTGCTAGACGGTGGAAGGGACAACATAACACACAGGTAAAATAATCATAGCTGTTAACGAGACTGTTGAAACAACAACAGAAAAGATGGACTTTTTGTCAAACATTCTTTCGGGGAAAGAGACAGGAGAAAGAATATTAAATGTAGCAGGATTTAGAAGTGGTTTCTCTGCCAGTCACAGACACATGGTGATATTCCGAATAACCTGAGTAACATAGTCTCTTGCACTCCATGCTACTTGTGTAAGACTCCTACACTTTAAAAAAAAGAACTTTAACTTACATGGCATCTATTGTTGGGAAAGACAACTTTTCCAGAACTTCACCTGAACAAACCATTAATATCGTACCAGAAGCTACAGCAGATAGTTATTATGTCCAAGCAGATTTTTTCCCAAGAGGATACAATGATGACCTGTACTAACACTCATTAACACAAGCAATTGAAGTTCGGCAATACTAAAAAGTTCAGTGCCTAAAAATTTAGAGTTAAGTCAGTTTTTAAGTTTTTAAGTCAGTTCAGTTAAACTAACTTCTTCCATTATATGATAAAGCCTTCATTTTTAAAATAACTTGTCCCTTGAGGTAAATACTGTCCTTGCTCCCATTTCATCATCACAGAACCTGCAAAATTTTCTTGAGGGGGAGGTCCCCTTTAGAGGCGCTGAAGGTTTCATTTTTATTTTGAAAGTCAAAGTAGGGGATCAGTACTGTCTCAAAGTGTGTTTTACTCAAATCTATTCACAAATTTCTTCCTATCTTTCAAACTCTGTCCTCCCTAGAACTATTATGAAATATTATCTTTTTCTATATAAATACAAACTGTCTTCTAAAGAGTCCTTTAGAAGGACTTCCAAGCTAACTGCACTTCTTTTATTACATATGCATTCCCCAGTAAGAAGCAACCTTTCACATTTAGACTTGAATGCTTTTAGTCTGTGTGTTTATGTTTTAAAATGACCTTTGGGCCATCATTTTAACTCTATTTGACTTCTTTCTACAAAGATTACAGCTATGATCCTAAAAATCAGGCATTTCATCTTCAGTATTATCTCGTTATCACAGTTTATCAGATAATTCCACATAAAATTTTCCAAAATTTCATAGAATAATCTCATTTGCTATCTTTCCTAGCTGCTATTCTTTGTAAAATAACGAACCAATAGCTTTATATACAAAGAGCTTCAAAGAACACATTTCTAAGAGAAATTAAAGATTTGATTTTTTTACTGCTATTTAGATATCCGAAACCTGATAATTTATTTCCGAAGATTTAGAAACCCATAAAGCTAAACAAATCCAACACTTATGCACAAAATTTTAGAGGCTTTAAAATGTATGTATTTTTAACTTGATGTTTAATCTACTACATGACCCATACTCAAAATATAACCTAGCCCTACCTTAATCTAATAAACAGCGTTTGGTATACATGTTTCAAAATTATCTTTTCAGATTGAGTTTAATCCAAGAAGCTTTGATTAAACTTGATGTTTACAATACTTAGCTCTCCACTCCAGAGCTCACCATGGAAGCTTTTTGATAGAAAGGGGGTTTATGTGTCCAGTAAAGGTCTTAGAAGTTTCCTAATCCCACACGACCTTAAATAAGATTGATATTATATCACAGATTTTACATCCAAAACTGTCGGGAGATAGCTAAAAGAAAAGACATTCAGGCAAGCCACACTATATAGGGCAATGGATCAGAAGTTCCCAGATAAAAAAATAGTATTTTTGAATAGTGTGTTATTTCTGAAGCATATTTGACTATTCTAATTTCCCTTCCCTCAAAATTATTTGGTCTATCCTAAGCAGAAATGATCCTAATTTATACTGACAAGTACATCTTTCTGCTTTCCCTCTAGCACCTATAGTCTAAGACTTAGGTAATATTTCAAAATGGGTTTAAGAATTTGGATTTCACAGGAGGACCACTCAATTAATACTGTCCGGTCATGGAAAACTGCTCCCTCCAACCAGAGAAAAATCTGAATCAAAACAAGAAAAAAATGATTTAGCAAAGTAGGAATCTGAAAGTGATAACAAATTTATGACAATACAAAAGTGTGAATGAACACAAATGCATCTTATGTAATATTCCACTTTTCCTGGAAGTAATCCTTTTGTAAACTTCCTGATCACTTTTAAGTTCCTTTCTTTAGTCTTCCCACTTATGACCCCATTAATCTTCACAAAAGCTGCGAAATTAATTGCTAATTCTCTCTGAAGAACAAATGGTTAAAGATTGGCACAACTTTTAGTGCAAAAAGTTCTATGAGTATTTATTGTAAAATTCAATTTTGCTATGGTAAAGTAATGCCTTTATTTAATTTACTCCAAAATTAAGTACAAAAAATAAATTAGAATTTTGTTTCCTGGACCTTAGAAGACAAATTTTAACAGTTTTGATTCAGAAACTCTAAATACTGAAATGAAAATATAACATGACATTAAAGACTTTGATTGAATTTACACATAGAAAATCTCTCATATTTGAATTATTTAAAACAACACATAAAACTCAAGATTTCAGCTGAATTGAAGCAGTCAAACAGTCAAAATAAGAAAAGTCACAGCTTTTTCATAGTGAAAATAATGACTTTAGTCTGGAAGATTAGGCCAATTTCTAATTAGAAGTAATACATTCCAAAATTCCTAGTTTTCCTGGATAACAGGAACTGCTAATTAGCATGTTTTGAACTACTTAGGAAATCCTCCTATAATGCTTATTAATGATGTTGCCACTCTTTTACTAAGAATACATGCAGATCAAAAATCTGAATTTCTTCACACATAGTGCAAACCATCTGAGTAGGTTTTACAATCACTTCATCAAATACTGTGAAGAGTGCTAAGCAGGACAATGAAACTGACCATGGTGTTGCAGAATTGTCTGTTACTGTAAAATAATGAAAAAGGCTTAGTAATTTATTAAGACAATAACATTGTTTTCATTACCTGTTATTCAGTAGCAGATTGGATCAGTGCTAGTCAAAGCTGGGAACATCACGTTGTTAAAGGATAATTTAGAAGAGAATCAAAGAAAAAGAAATGAAAATAAATTATTGGAAACAAGGTGTATAGTAGAAGATTAGAAGCTATACAAGCGTGAGAAAGAGAATATCTATATAGAAATTAACTCAGTTTTTCTGGAGTTTCTACTCTTCCAACAGGTAATAAATAGTTTTAAAGACATTAGTCTTCCAGAAATCAGTCTCAGATGATCCACTATTTCTGTCCCAGTGCAGCCAGGGTTTCCTTTGGGAAATCTTCTTCTCAGGAGCTGTGCTCACAAGTCTTGTGTGCTATTACTTAGTAACATATGGTATGCCACAGTCTACTGGTATCTACTCTAATCTGCAAGTAATTCATACTAGTGCTCCATCATGAAAATGGATTATTATTTTTTTTCTAGTTTATTTGGAGGCAAGGGAAGGCCCTTAGATTTGGTACAGTACTGAGTACACATTCTATTCCTCTGCTGCAATGACTACAGTCAGCCCTCCCCTTATGATGCACATAAGCACAATTCCCTTCACCTTCCACCGCATCCTCTAAGATCACAGCTCAATTTTCTCTGGCATCTCCAGCTACCAATTGCTGCATAAATCCTGTCTAAAATTGGCTTACAGTAATTTTATTGGCAATTTACAATTTCAGATCGAAAGAACAGTTGAAAACTTAACAACCACAACAGAAATTTTTACTAGAATACAAGTAAAGGCAGATCGATAAAGCACTGAGACACGCTTTTGGAAGAAAGAAGAGGGAAAAATGAAAACAACTCTGTAAAAGGCTTTAATTTTAGCTACGTGCTTCCTTTTTCTTCAGTCCAACTCCAATATAGACATCCAAAATCCTAGCAGAAGAGATTTTGGTTTTTGATAAATTAAAGATGAAACAGCCTGTTATGGATACACACTTCTTCATTTGTACTGCGTTAATAATAATCTCACATAATTTGTCTGTCTATCACTCTGCAACTGGACTAGACCATAGATAAATCTAAAATAGTGTTCTCACTGTGCACCAAATACCTAAGATCAAAACCAACCGGACAACCATTTTAGTCCTGCTTCTTGAGTAAGCTTATATTTTGGGCTACCATAACCAGGCTTCTTTTTATGCATGAACTGACTAAAAAAAAAAAAAAAAAGCCATATGCACACATAGTAGCAGTGTATTGTAATACAGTCAGTTTTTCTCCTTAATTCCATCTCTAAATATACAACCTGAAACACGTTCATCTCACTGATCTTTTTCAGTTACATTTTCACCATGCAGACATGGGCTACGTTTCTTCAAGATGTGTTATTCTGCAGCGGAAACAGCATCTTATTTTTGTGGTATATCACCATTACACAGAAAAAGACCTCCAACTTACATTTTATCTAAATGAAATGTGCCTTTCATTCAATATAAAGTATTTCTACATCCATAGCCATGCCAGAAAAATAAATAAATAAATAAATAAATAAAAGAAATAAAAAGAAGTTTTCAGATAAAAGAGGTTTCATGCCATCTGCCAGTGTTTCAGTTGGAAAAAAGATGCCTTCATAAAACATCAGATCTCCTGAATTTTATATGCCACCTCTTCAGAGATCAGCCCCCATTGTGATATCTCTGAAGTCACAAATGAAGATTCACTTTACTCTCTCTAGTGTTGGTAGCACTAACCATACTGACAGTTTCACCCACAAGCTAAAGTAGGATTAATTATCACTTGCTCTCATGCCGCAGTCAAGTCTTTTATGTTTCAAGAGTTTTCAGTTTCCATTCTTACATTACCGCAGGCACTCAACCAGGTACAGGTACCGTATTTGCTCCCCATTGCAGAACAAAAAACTATTTTGCACATTCTAACAACACTGAGGAGATTAACTTTTGAATTTGAATTTAGCTTCTTTCCTGCTTTATTTATTAATCGTTTGAGCTCATCAGGATGTAAAAGATTATAGTAGTATTTGGTAAAATCCTACACCTTACTCAGTTCCATTATGTTCTCAAATAACGAATGCTCCCTGATAAGCACACAGATGTAGAGCAGTTTCTCAAGGTAGAGACAGACAGCAAGGAAGGGAGAGCGGGTCCACCATAAAAAAATAAAACACACCTGTACCGAAGAGATCCAACATTGTGTTTTACTGATTTTCTATGCCAAATGTACTAGGGACTACCAATCTTTAATTCATATGGAAAAGATTAATCTCACTAGTAATGCAGCTCCAGCATTCTTTAAGGCAAAGTATATATTTTGACACGTGTCGTTCTACTGATTCACGGATCAGTAAGATAGCAGCACACACGCAAAAAATAAAATTACAGAAACATTTCTTATAGTATCCCAGATCCTGATAGAAGTTCAATTGTAACAGGAAGAACAGGGAAGACAGAGGAGATGCAAATAACCTGAAAAGGTGTTTGTGTACATTTTGATGAAAAATAAGCCTGTATGCTCTGCTGACAGTCTATCACTGGAATTTTGTAGGACTGTGGCCTGTTAATTAAGTTTTATGATTCCTGAAGCCATCTCAGAGGAAAGCCTGAAAAATATTGATTGCATCATAAGTTTGATATATATTTGCGCTGTCATTATTGAAGTTATGCCACACTTCGCAGTCCTTCCTATTGATTAGTGACATCTAAAAAAGATCAGGTTAAATGCTACTCATATCTGACTTGTTGTTTTTTAATCTACAACATACACCTTTTGCTAACTGTCTCTGCCTAATCTAATAAACTTTATAAATGGGTATTTTAATTAGAGGATAATTAAACAGCAAAGTTGGGAACTTCAAAGATGCACAGAAAGATCGTTTTATTAAGAATAAAAAGATTCTCAGCTGGTTGAAGGGACTGGGAATACAAAGTTAAGGCAAAATGAATACTGCGTGATACAGCCCTCAACTCAAGAAATGAAAATGTACATTATTTACACCTTAAATAATGAGGCTGCAAATAAAAGTCTACCTTGCAATATTTTTTTTTCACTACAATTTTTATGTGAAGTCATCACCATAATCAGGATACTTTCTAATTTATGAAGACACTTTATTTCTCTGTATCCCAAATTACTCCTCAATTCAGTGCTCATATGCTAAGTGCTAGAGACAAGCTTGTCAAATAACCCAAACCTGTCATTTAAAATGAAGAATCAAGTACCTGTATTCTATAAGGTGAGTTTTATGGAGCAATATGACATTTTTACAAGGACAAAGGTCAATGTTTTAATGAGAAATTCACTTTGGTTTATATTTAAAAAAAAAAATTTAAAAAAAAATCTAAATTTCCTTTGGTTCACTGTGTTTATTTTCCCAAGTAGTTTGTATCAAACAGTACAGAACCTATATAAAATGTACATGCAGACGACACACAAAATAATCATTATGAGACAGTAATGTCTTCTGAGGCCAAATGCATACAGGAGAACATCCTTAAAATGCAGAAACATGCATGAATAGAGTAATATCCTTTAAATATTTCAGATCATGATGAATAAGGAATAGTCCCTTTAACATGTTTAAAAGTAACAAAAGTAAATCTCAAAAAGTTAGGAACATCAGACAGGAAAGGCAAGGAATGCTAGGAACACATTCATTTTGACCTCACTCAATAATTGATGTCCATTGGCTTACACTTGGAGCTTGATACACCTTGACTGAAACAGCAACAATGATATCTGCTCTTTTATTGGTCTTTCTTTTCTCCTGACTATCCTGGTCTATATAAAATATTTAATTACAGCTTTGGCTTTGGAATTTATTTTTTTTTTAAAGAAGTCTAAGTGTTACCTGAACAGTGTCACTTATTCTACTACCAGAGCACTTCAAAAACCTAGTCAGAGTACAAGGGCTGGGTGATGTAGGTGCAGAAGTAGCAAGGTAAACACAGGTTTAAATACAGTTTCTCTGCGCAAGCATACACTATGCAAAGGACTTCAGACAGAACCTTGGGGAAATGAACTCCCAAATATAAGCCTTTATATGTTTTTATTCAGATACCATATCCATAGTCAATAAACTTTTGCCATTCTGAAGAAAAAAAACAGATTCTGTATTCTTTGTTAGCCACTTTTCTTGACAAATATTTTGTGGCTGTTTACATTTGGCATTCTAACTTGCCATTCCGAATGGATCTGGAGTGAGATATATTGCAGGAGGCTTTGGTGAAAACCAAACCTATGTTTTTATATTTTAATCAGAAAAGGCTGAATCCCAGCTGTTGGGTAAATGATATTCAGATTTATCTTCCATCATGTTCTGGCCCAAAATTCATCTCTAATGTAACCAGGCAACAGTCCAGCCTTCCACTACACTTGCAACTCATCAGAACAGAGGATGAAATTTGGCCTTCAGAGTTCACTTCCAAGCCCATTAGCAGCCCATATTTTCATTACAGATACTAAAAGAAATTACAGTTTACCATGGAAGCCAATGAAGACAGAAGTGCTGACAGCTTTCTTAGCACATTCTGATTTCTGATTAGGAAATCTGTTCCATGGATAAAAATCAGCCTCTCCAGAAAAAAAACCCTAAACCAAAAAGCTATAAATAAGATCTTCTAATGTCTATTATAAGCACTATGGTATCTTTATTAAGTGTTATGAATGGTTATACACGAACAGTTGGCACCACAAGTCCCCACTTCATCTCTCAGAGAGACTGACACAGTTCAAGGTAGTAAGACAATTCCCTTCTTTTTAAGAAAAACGGGATATTTTTGGTTGCATACACTCCTCTAAAGGAAACAAGCACTATAATTATCTTACCTGACTCCCCAGTATTTATACCGTACATGTATCCTACTACCAGAATTTGCCTTCATGTATAAGAACATGGGTTAAACAAGCCCCTGCCCTTCCAACAAACTGCAGCTGGGTAGTTTGGGGGGACATCTCAACTGCTGGCTCATTGGCATTGCTTGAGAGTGTGCCATTGAAATAAAAGAGAAGGTAACCTATTTTCTCTTTCAGCAGCTGCCCCTTTTGTTTTTCCTATCATTGTAAAATAGTAACCTGTGAATTACCAAAACACATCTATTTACATACCTATTCGTACAAGGTTTTCTTTAGAATTATGTTTATGCTGCCTCATAAGCAAACTTCATCCAGACTGAGTCTCTGAGGACCACAAAACCTCCTCATTTTACTTTGACGCACTTACTGGATCCTGCATGACAAATGAAAGGCTTGGGCTTTGTTTTTCTTATTTTTTCCCTTTCCACTTGCTATAAATGCATGGCTTGCATCACATTTTACAGAGCATGGTGTTCTTTCTTAGTGCTTTTGTTCAGGATAAACAGAATAACTAGGAATGCATGATGCCGTTAACAATGCATCGGAATCAAACTTCCTAACATGGAATGAAAAGCATCACGACCAGACCAAATAAGAAGTAAAGCACATAGTATAAATTTCTTCACTAAGATCATAAGACTGTTTAAAGTATTTTATGAAGAACATCGCCACTGGAACTTACAACCTACAACAATCACCTAGTCCAGCTGCCTGACCACTTCAGGGCTCACCAAAGGTTAAAGCATGTTATAAATGCATTGTACATATTCCTCTTGAATGCTGACAGACTTAGGGCATTGACTACCTCTCTAGGAAGCCTGTCCCAGTGTTTGACTACCCACTCAGTAAAGAAACGCTTCTTAATGTCCAGTTTAAACCTCCCTGAAACCTATCAGAAATTTAAGACTCAGACTATTTCAAAATTCTATCTATTTAACTAAGCAAAAATATCTATTATGAGAATATTAGATATTAACTATGAAGAAACAAACGTCACAATCTACTTGGTCATCAACAGCCTTTGAAAAAAATTTATATCAAAGTCACTACTTTTCGAAATGCATTTCAAGACAAATTATTATTTCCTTGTATTCTGAACTCTGTGACAGGGATAGAGGTCTTGATTCCTCCAGAGGACATTCTGATACTCCTGAGTGATCTACTATTTGAGAGACTAGAGGTTTAATCTGCCATCTGAAACATGAAAGAGTTTAAGATGGCCACATAGTTCAAGATTAATGGAACTCTGCTCACTGCTCAAATTAAAAAAAAAATAAAAAAAAATAAAACCAAACCAAGCCCCACCATTATCATAGCTACCTTTTCCTCATCCAAATCGCAGCTTGAAATCTGTGCTGCTTCCTTATGTTATCTGAAAGATCTTGAACTAAGTGACATAAACAATCCTAACATGACTGAAACCTAAAATCATCTTTTTCATGTGTCCTGACTGTCAGCCCTAAAATCTAGTGGATTCTGAGGAGACATGTTAGCTGAAAACATTAAAGAAATCTTTACACCTTTATCATTGCTCTCATCCAGCTCTCTTCAAACCCTACTTGTGTCCTGTGGATGAACCATTATTTTTTTTGATCGAATATAAGAGTGGTGAAGACTACTCAAATGGGTATAGGGCATAGGACTAGATGGTACAAACTATTTTTCTGGGTTCTGCTACTTCATTTTCACTGACAGAAGTAGCTCCTTCTAAAAGTGGTCAGTATCACCCTACAGTTCAGATTTATTTTGTCTAAAAGACTAGTGTTCAATTCATAATTTTCCATAAATACTTGGAAGCATTTATGGCCCATGCAGACCAGTTGTATACTAGAATCAACACATTTTCAATAACGGATGAAATTGTAATTACATAAAAATGTTGAGGTCATTCAGGTGTCAGCTGCTAGATTAGTAATCATATATACCTTCCACCAGCCTTATTAGAAATCTGCTAGAACCAGTTATTGTTGCATACAGACATTCACGTCAGCACAGGTTTCAACTGATCTCTCAGCCAAAGTTGAAGTTGTGTTATGAAATTGTGTCAAATAATAAATGTCTCTTCAAAGGAGATGGCAGAGCAATGCTCTGAATTGTATTTAGCAGTTCACGTTATGGAACAGCATCAATGAAACACCTGGTTTTCACCTACTGACATTTTCTTCAACATAAAACTTCAGAAAAATGCCTGCAATGTTAAAAACTGACACTGATGACACTGGGGACTTTCAGAAACATGACAAGACAGACGAGATTAAATCAATCTGAGACCTGGGAAAGCACTATTCATGAAAATGATGCTGTCTCTGTGCGACTGAATACAACAAAAGAGGAATGATGGCACAAGTAGGAAGCATGAAAAGAGTATGTCTGTCAGCCCAAAGAACATCTACCACCAACCTATGATACACAAATCATAGAAGTAAGAAAAGCAAATAACTGTCAGTTGCTTTATTTTTAGATCTGTTACCAGTAAAAATAGACTACAAATAGACATATCTTACTGCATTGCAAGCAGTAAGATGTGTCATATGAACTACTGGAATTTTTAGCATCCAGCAAAAACAAAACAAAACAAACAAAACCCAAGCCAAACTTACCCACAGAGCCATCTACTCTTCGGACTTTGATTCATATAGGGCATTTACTACATCTAAGATAGCAGTTGCTATTTTACTTCTTTTACCCCTACAGAACAGTAATAGCACAGAGATAGCTCTAGGGAATGATGCTGCTGGGAAAATGTGCTATTAGAAGACACATTCAGAGTACTACAAGGTACCAGAAGTCCTCCCTATCATGCTTCCAATATGCATGAGAACACAGTGTAATGCACAAAAATGCCTTTAATAAATAACAGAATCATTTCAAGAGGGATGGATACGTCTCATGCTGTTAGGTCTCAAAAACTTGGGCTATGGGCATATGCTCAACACTGAAATGCTTTTATTTAGTTAGTTTCTCAATAAATAAATAAAAAAAAATGTTCCTATTATGAAAGCTAAATAATAGGTAGTAATAGATAGGAAATATTAAAGTGATCCCCCACCTCTCTTCAACATTGCCACTTGCTAGGTTGCTGGAAGAGCTTTGTCTTCGAAAACACTCCTCATAAGCCAAGGAATATATCCAATGATGCACAACACTAAGGTCAAGTCTTTTTTTTGGGGAGAACTATGGCTAAAGCAGTCAGTCAAGAAAGATGGATGTAATTCCTTCATATGCTAAAGCAGGATCCAAACCTTACAAGAAATAGCTCTGAGCTCAGATCACAACTGGCCTGGAAAAAGGTCATTCCTACCCTTTCTTCAGGAGGCTAAAAATCACACACATGTACACACACAGACAAAATCGGAAGCTTTAGGGACAGCAGATACAAGTACTTCTGTCTGCAGAATAAAGAAGAAAAAAGGGAATTGTAGAAATCCTGAAAGCATACTATATACTTCTACTTTTACTTAAGAAGTGTAATCTTCAAAATGAGAACAAAGAACACTTTGGCCTGAAAATCTTAAAGTGTATTTGTAAAGAAGACATCTCAGCCATGTGACCACTCATCTTGAACAGCTCAAAACACTCACTAATTTATATAAACGAATGCACATCAACACATGGGATGAAAGAAAATGAAAAGGCAAAAAATAATCACTCAGCAATTTTTTTAAGGAATCTTTCATGTTATCACAACACATGAGAAAAGAAAAAACAAAACAAGACTAAAATATATAGTTACAACTTTCTGTTTAATTACTTCAGGACACACTGCTATCAAACATACCAAGGAAATCTCCATTTTCCTGCAAAGAACACAAACCTAGGTAACTCACTGTTAACTGTCCTAATTTCAAATATTATGAAACAAAAAGGATAAGAGAAGTGTCTGTCTGAACAATATAATGTTGGATATTTCAGCCATTTCTGAAGTACTTGGCCCCTGATTTAGCATTTGACATTAGAAAAATACCATGGTGTTCTACTGCTTCCCTGATTTGTGGCAATTCCCATATTTCTTTTTAAGGAATGTAAAGTGAACTAAAGTAACTAACACATTTTCCCATTTCAACATTATTGCCTATTCAGAGATAGACAGGTAGAATTCAGCAGAATCTGACTGCAGTAATTTAGATGCAATTCCCATCTTCCTTTTCTCATCTGCATAACTGTACTATATTTAATAAAATAGGTCTTGAATTTGAATGCATAATATAAAGTCAAGTTCTGGTTCTCACCTTATATTCAATCCCTTTCCTCAAAAGAAAAAGTCTTGCATTTTTGGCTGCATTATCAGGTAGTTTAAATCCGGATTTTCTGATTTTAGTTTTCCTTGTCTTCAAATAATATCATTCTCTCTATCTGAAAGCAGTCCAAACACTGTATGTGAAGTTTCTGTACCCTAAAGACACAAAGCACTCTTCTAAGTGTGAAGCATAAGGAAATTCCTTTTCTGGTTCTTAAAAAAAACTTGGTCATATTCACATATTTCTTGGTAATATTTTCAAGGGGTTTTCCCCTCATTTTTATAAAAAGAAAGCAGAAAGAGGTGTGTTCTTAGGAATATTTCCCAGAGGCTTTACAAAAAATATTTGTCATTAGAGTCATGGGTCATCCTGACAAAAGGAAAAGGAAACACCAAGATAGAGTTTATAGAGTTAGTCCTTCATGGATTGAGACCCTTTCTTTTGGCTAAGTGCCATTGAGAAAGCCTCACTACATCCAAAAGTGTGAATAAATCTGTACTACTTTTGAGTTTTGTTCTGAAAAGAGACTGAAAAGTTAGCTTGTATTTCTATTTTCCTGACCAAGTCTGCATAGCATCCTGTAAACTATCTTTTTTTCTGTCTTAGGCTCCAGACTCATTTATATGGCAAGCATATACAACCAGGGAGAATAATTCACTGTAACCATTTGCTCAAACACATGAAAGGGAGGGAAAAAAAAAAAAAAAAAGAAATTAAATGCAACATTCTTCAACTTAGTTAAAAATGAAGACCATGTAAAAATAGCTGACTGTTCTTTAAACAAAGGCTGAGAGACCTTTTAAGTAAATACATTCATGCATTTAAGACAGTCCAGAAAAGTATCTTTTACTTTAAGAAAAAGTGACTAAAATTCCTTTTATTTATTTATTTAATTAATGGGGGTCTGCAGACAGGAGGTGACATTAACACATATGAAACAACTCCTCCCTATGATCACGGAACTGTTACACCAATAGGTTTATTGAACTTTCTATAGCACAACAATGCTGTTGAAAAATATTTTTTCTACAAATTTTTTTCCCCAGAAAGGTCGTAACAACAGGAATGACTATTATGGCAACAGTAAGGATAACTTAGTCGTGTTCCAAGTTCAGCAGCTTCACTGACTTGGTTAAGATGAGAATGAGTAAAACTCTGAAGAATCTGATCTCACCTCCTGCCAGGAACACCGTAAGTGTGTTTTTAGTAAACATTGATTGATGTCAAAGTTCACTTTCTGAGGGGAAACAGCACAGATACAGTTCCAAAATATGCTAAAAGCTAATTCATAAACGGGCAAGTCAAACTAAGATTTAAACTAATGACTTCAGAAAATGTCAGTGACCAATGTATTCATTTGCTATTCCTCTTTGCAGGCCCCTGGTTGCTCATTTTTACTAAAAAGTTAATTAACTAAGTACAATAGAATCGTTTCCAGCCTATTAAGTTATTTTCATGGGAATTTAAATAAATTAGTTCTAATTAGACCTAATGAAATCTTTAAGAGTGCTGGGTTCAATTGCAAAAATTATTCCATTGCCTATGACTCCTATTTACTACAGTATTAGAATGCACTCAAAACATCCTTTATATGTGAGCACTCAAATTAAAATGAAGATCTAAAACTAAGTTTAATGTTTTTTTGCTCTTACCTTCCATTGTTCTCATATATTTTAGAACATGGGTAACAAAATACCAAAATAAAGTGCAAAGTAAAGAGACAAGAAGAACAGTGATATAGATTATTGGAGAAAAGAAAGGGGAAAATAGATTTAGGAAAATAGCATTTAATTTGGACTCCTACAGAGACGGTAAAATTAAGTCAATAGAGATTTTTGTAACACTTCTTAGGGGTTCAGGACTAATGTTATATACAAGAAATGTGGAAATAAATTAAAAACTTTGATTGCATTAACAAAAAGAAAATCAGAAGACTATCAGCATTTCAGACAAAGGGAACTTCACCAAAAACACAGAAGAGCAAGTCAATAAAATGAAGGTCAAATTTAAAATAAAACCTCCTTATTTTATCCCGCTGCCAAAAGACATCACAAACCACCAAGACTGACTCTTATACAAACTCTAGAGCTCTTAGAAAAATAACGAACCTCTCCATAACTTCAGTTAGTATTTATACTTGTAATAACAAGATATAGGCACATAAGCACATAAAGCCTTTTCTTTTGTTCTGTTTTTTATTTTTTTACCTTCCTTCATTCCGTTTTGTTGTCTTATTTACATAGGCTTTCTTAGTTTCCACTCTTGTCTGCCTTTTATTCTTTCTCCTTTTTCCTCTTTTTTTTCCCCCCCCTCCTCATTTCACAATTCTTCCTTTTCTTATCCTCCTTACCACATACCCACAATTCTCTCTTCCTCTTAGCCTTTCAAACAACAGAAGCACTGCCTCAGATAGTCTGCAGCCTCTTCCTGGAATTCCAGATAATTTTCAGGCTAATTTAGCAGTCCATTAAAAGATTAAATTTTCTCCAGTCAATAATGCAAAGACAAATTTCAGTTCTGGATTAATTTCGCAATTATTAGATTTCCTATCTGAGTAGGCACTGCACATTTTACCTCTAAATCGTATCACTCCGTTGTTTACTCTCCCTTCATTAACACTACTGCTATACAGACCTTCAGCTAAGTACATCTGTTGAACAATTAGCCCAGCCCACTTTTATGAAAAGGACAGCAAGCCTAAGTTCACTACTTTTTTTTTCCTCCTGGAAAGACTACTTACTTTCAGATACTGTTTTAAATATTACTAAAACAGTCTTCCTACTTACATTCTCATTTCCATAGTGTCTCCCAAACTAATAAGCCTTTCCCACTGAAAAGGCTAATTAAAAGTATTCAGGGAGTCACTACTTTGTTATATTACAAACAGGGAAGCACTTACCTTTGTCACAAAGTGTTTCAGACCACTGAACATATTGAGGAGAATCATTGTACCTGTTGTTAATAGATTCTACAATCCCTTCACATTCCTTACATACAAATTTCAGCACTTAAAAGGAGCATTTTAATTTGCCAGAACTACTACAGCATATTTTCAGGTGTAAAATACACTAGAAGCTGAAGGTGGTTCTGTTGCAGGGAGACAACATGATCACCCTGATCAGTGTACAGCATCCACTGAGCAGGTTCCCTCATGGGTCTCAAAGTGTAGATGATACAGAAGAGATGTTTACCTTGAACACTACAAAGGATCTGTTTTTCACTGACTAGAGAAAGATTCTGGACAGACTAGGTTTAAAAACATTAAAAGGCACTATAACATTAATAAAGAAGAACTATCTTTTGGTAACTTCAAGACTAAGAAAAATGTAAGCTGGAGGAGAGAGGTTAGAAGTGGAAAGACCCAAGAAGTTTTATTCTTGGGGTTTTTTTTTATATATTATGAAAATAATAGCACAACCATGTAGTTTCTTGGAAGAATAATCAGTGTCTTCTCTTCAGAGTATCTCTTGTATTTACAAAGATTATTTCAGAATTCTCTCAGCGGTTAGCACATGATTAAGAGAGGTAGCTGGAAGAAGAAAAAAAATATCAAGAATTGCCTTTAATGGAAAAAATAAAGATAAATGGAGACTTGAAATTAGCACAAAAGAGCTCAGAAGAGCCTTTTTTATTCCCTTATGTTATTTTACATTGTTACTCAATGGCTCCATCTACCTACTAAGTTCTATGTTTCAAAAATGTCTACAGGTCTTTCTTACACAGTATTTTTAAGGAGTATAAAAGGTCTAATCCATAATAATTGGTTCTCTCCAGGATACCAGTCAGTACTAAAAAAGGCTTAATTAGATTATTCTAAGCTTAATAATGATTTTTATATAAATACTGTAGGCAAACCAACAACATGAGAAGCTCCCAGATGCACTTAAGTTTATATTGTCATTCCCCAATGATTTAATCACAAAATTATATTGCCAAATTGTAACACAATCCTTTCAAAACAATAGAAGAATCTTTCAATGATTGCCTGTAAAAGCAGTTCTAAGAGAGCGGAAGCAAATGCATACCTCAAGCAAAACAAGAAAAAAAGAACTGTGGCATACAAAGCCCAGCAATCTGACCAGCCATACTTGTGTTTAGAAGTTACTCAAATTTCAGCTGATATCTTAAGCAATCTGATAGCCCCCAAATTCCACAATGCTGCTTAGATCACCATCACATGTAGGCCCTCTGAATTAA
>VXBW01004872.1:4271-17937 GCA_013400375.1 Thinocorus orbignyianus
CCCCTTCTCCAGGCTGAACCCCCCAACTCTCTGCCCTTGAACCCCTCCAGGGATGGGGCAGCCACAGCTTCTCTGGGCAACCTGTTCCAGCACCTCGCCACCCTCACAGCAAAGAACTACTTCCCAATATCCAATCTAAATCTCCCCTCTTCCCATTTAAAACCATTCCCCCCTGTCCCGTCACTCCACTCCCTGACCAAGAGTCCCTCTCCAGCTCTCCTGGAGCTCCCTTCAGATCCTGGAAGGATCTTTCTGGGCCACCAGCACGCACTCCCAGCTTCTGTGGAGCTTCTCACCCACCATCACTCCCAAATCCCTCTCCTCAGGGCTGCTCTCCAGCCATTCTCCACCCAACCTGTATTTGTGCCTGGGATCGCCACCTCCCAGGTGCAGGACCCCAGCTCTCATCTCCATCTCCCCTCTTCCAGTGTCAAACCCCGCTCTTCCTATTCCAGGAGTGGGGCAGAAACACCCCGGGGAGGTCTCGTGGTGGCTGTGGGGTGCTTCAGGCACCTCAAAACCCCCTCTTTTCCCTGAAGCTTTAATGAATAAGGTGAAGATGTGAGTCTGTCTGCTCAGGGAGCGGGTTTCAGCCTCTCCATCTGTCATGGAAGATGCTTTTATTTATGGCTCTTCCCGCCGGGAAGGGTGGCAGGTGCTGTTTTTCCTGGCTGGTTGTTTTTGACCCTGGAGTACACACCAGCACGTGGGCTGTGTGTCTGAGGGGTTCGCCAGACTCGAGGAGCTTGTTGTTCCCGGTGTTTTCATTTGAGTCGGGGAAGCAGCTGATGAACAATCAGTGAAACGAGTTGGGCAGGTCTTGGCCCGGGCTGGTAGAGGAGGCGGCTGCTTCTCTTGGGTAAGGCTGTCTGTTGGGGTACCGGGAGTTTGGGGGGGGGGGCTTGGGTGGTCTCATGCCATCCAAAACCTTCTGGCTGTGAGATGTGGAGGCTGGAGGAGACCACGGGGGATGATGAGAGAGCTAGGACTGTTCAGCCTGGAGAAGAGAAGGCTCCGGGGAGACCTGAGAGCAGCCTTCCAGGATCTGAAGGGAGCTCCAGGAGAGCTGGGGAGGGACTCTTGGTCAGGAAGTCTAGTGACAGGACCAGGGGGAATGGTTTTAAATTGGAAGAGGGGAGATTTAGATGAGATCTTAGGAAGAAGTTCTTTGCTGTGAGGGTGGTGAGGCACTGGAACAGGTTGCCCAGGGAAGTTGTTGATGCCCCATCCCTGGAAGTGTTTAAGGCCAGGCTGGATGGGGCTTGGAGCAACCTGCTCTAGGGAGAGGTGTCCCTGCCCAGGGCAGGGGGGTTGGAACTTGATGATCTTTAAGGTCCCTTCCAGCTCTGACCATTCTATGATTCTTCTTCCCCTCCTCTGGCAGTGACTGGGAGGCTGATCTTGTTCCTGGGAGCTGATGGCAGCGCCGTAACCGCGCTCTGATCTAATTAGTCCTGGGCATTAAGCGGGGGTCAGGGCCCGTCACGTGAGGTGCGGGAGTTTTAGCCGGACCAGGAGCAAACACCGATGCCTGTCGTGGCTGGAGGTGGTGTCACAGGGGCTGCCAGCTCTGCCTGAGCCTCCCGCCTCACAGGTGACAGGGATGCGGGAGGTGACAGCCGGGGACAGCAGTGGTGGCCCTGGCTGGCTGCCTGGTGGGGAGGGACAGCGATGCCATCGCTGGGGGAGGCGGCAGCACGGGGCTGGGTCTCGGGCCAGCATCTGGAAGCTTTGGTTTATCCTTGGAGGGCCCCATAAAAAAGGGCTGGAGGTTTTTATTGGTGCTATAAAGCCCCTGCTGCTGCGTGCCCGGTGCTGGCGTTTCCTGCTTTTCCCCGTCAGAGCAGATGTGGGTCAGGCTCTTCCCGGGCTCCGCTGGCAGCCGGGAATGGGGATGCTGAGGCTGCGCGACACCCGGCTGCCCTCTGCCCACGGCGTTACAGTCACAGAAATAACTTTGGCTTTGAGGTGTAGCAGCAAGAGCTAATTTTAACACTTCCCACACCCCACGCGCCCGTCCCTGCTCACACGCAGCTGGTGTTGCAGCGTGGGAAGCGTTTGCTGCTTCCTGGCTCTCCTCTGGCATTGCCAGGACAAAGCGGGGCTGTCCCGAGGGTTTAAACATCAAAGCCTTCACGGACTTTTTAATTTTCCCCCAAACAGCTGGCCCTCCTGGAACAAATAGTTGCCAGGGAGAAGAGGGGAGTTCATTTCCCTGCCTCACCTTTGTCCCTCTCTCCCGCAGGTGCCGGTGTCTGAGTCCCTCTCGGTGTATGTGTGGTAACAACATGTCTGTCCCCCTCCTCGCTGACGCAGTGACTGTCTCAGGGGCAGAGCGGGAGACTGCCGCGGTAAGAGACACAGCCCTCCTCCTTCACCTCCTTCTTCCCCTCCTCCTTCACCTCCTCCTTCCCTTTTAGCAGCCTTGAAGACAAGGAGCAGCTTCCCTGGGGTTCGGAGGAGCTCTTGAGCTCAGCCCGAAATCCCTCGGTTCTCCCGATGCACATCGTGGGGTGTCAAAGGGGGTGTGGGACCAGCAGGGGAAAACTAACAGTCTTTTGGGCTGGGCTGTCTGTGCCTGGTGCTCAATCCGGCATGGAAGCCCAAGCACAGCCTCCCAGCTGGGCTTCACCTGCGGGGGAATCAGTGGGAGTTGGATCTGATTTGGCTGTTGAGGTTTTTTAAAGCAACCTCCTCTCCTCCCCAAGGAAAATCCTCTTGTCCTTCCTCGGGGCTGCCTTCCCTCTGCTCCCCGTCGCCACGGGGTTGCTCTGCCTGTTGATGAAAGCCTGTAGGGATGTGTTTGTGAGTCCTTGGCAAGCTCAGCCTCTGCTCAGCGTGGTGCTGTGCAGCCTGGTGGGACAATCCAGCCGTCCCCATCCCTCTGCTGCGCTGGGCAGCCAGGGGGGCTGAGGACACCCACGGAGCTGGCCATGACAGCAGGCTCTGTGGCATGATGATGATGATGATGATGATGATGATGATGATGATGATGATGTGCCCGTTCCACCCATCCGTCCTGCTCAAAGCTGCAGAGACGTGTCATTAGCATCAGCTAATTTCTGACTGAGTCTCTTCTTCTCATTAGTGACTAAGTGGCCTTTTGTGGCTTCCCTGCCAGCCCAGCCCTGCCTCTCTCCCCGGCCACCGCCTGGCCTGTCGCAGGGGCTAATTCTTTTGGTTTTCTGCTTAATTTAACAGGTCATTTTTTTACATGGCCTTGGAGACACGGGGTGAGTATTCCTGGAGGGAACGTGGCTGGGACGTGGGGGGTTTTTGTGAGCGCCCGGTGCTGCTGTCCCCGGGGGTGGCTCCGAGATGTGTCTGGGGCTTTGAGCCGGGTCCGGTGGCCGTTCCTGCTCCACCCTGGTGGGGAATTGCTGGCCAGCAGCTGTCTGCAGTTCAGCTTGAATATTTATGATCCTGGCAGCCCCCCGCCCCCTGCGGCTTTGGTTTTCTGCTTTCTTTAAGGCAAGCAGATAAGCACTGCGGCTTTTCCGTTCCGTGGGAGGGCTGGGAAGTTGGGTTTTGTCTGCGCGAGTGCATCTCTCCCAGGTGCAAGGCCACCTTAGGGGGAGAGTGTGAGATCCAGCAGGAACAAAAGGCTTCTCTCTCCTCCCTCTGATAGCAGCTGCTCTGCTTCCAGCTGCGGGGCTTTGTCTGCTGCCTCTGCCCTGCCGCAGAGATCCGTGCTGGGGTTTCGTGTTGGGATTCAGGCTGCTGGGGTGGGCGGGCAGCAGCAGCCCTGGAGAAAACCTGTCCTTGAGGGAAATCCCTCTACGTTCTGCCAGCATCCTCCTAAGGCAAACCTTGAACTCCCTCCTCCTCTCTTCCCAGGCACAGCTGGGCTGATGCTCTCTCCTCCATCCGCCTCCCCTACGTGAAATACATCTGCCCTCACGCGTAAGTTCTGTCCTTGCTTTGGGAAGGGCCTCGAGGGGGGGTGGGAGGGCTGTGACTCTGCTCCACGCTGCCAGGACTGTTTGGGGAGGCAGGTTGTGGCCTGTGCCCTGACCTACCCGCAGGGCTGTGCAGTGAGGCTTGTTCTCCTGCTGTGGCCAGTTCATCCAGGGCCCCAGCCCTGAGGTTTTGTGCCTGCAGAGCCAGGCAGCACAGGAGCTGCTGCTCCGAGTCTGTTTTCTGCCCCATCCTGTCCCCTGCCTCTCCCCGATGGCTGCAGTTAAAGCCAAAAACACTGGAGCTCCTTCCCCATCCCCCTGCTCAGGCAGAAAGGGAAGGAAACGTTCCCTGCTGTGTCCCCAGTGTTGGGAGCAGCCTGTGCTCGGGTCACTCACCGGGCTGGGAGAGCTTTCCCGCAGCGGCATCCCCCGGCAGCAGGGTCTGGTCTTCCCGGTGTCCCCTCTCAGCAGCAGAGGCAGCTGCTCCATCAGCATCTCCTGGCTCAGCAGCAGCAGCAAAGAGAGGGACGCAGGTGCTCTGCTCCCCACACAGGCTGCTTGGCAACGCCCCGGAGCCTCCAGCTCAGCCGGGACCTGCTCCGGGCTTGCGGGTAATCCCTGGGGTCACCTTGGAGTCCCCTGGGTCTGGTGGCACCCACCCACTGGTGTCCTTTAGAAGAGGGGTCCTGCGGCTGTGGACAGAAGGGCTGGTGACCCCACTTCCCTCTGCTCAGATTTTCTTCCTCTTGGACTTGGATCTAAAACGCCCAAACTGTTTTCTTTACAGGCCCCGGATCCCGGTGACCCTCAACATGAAGATGGTTATGCCCTCCTGGTCAGTGCTTTGAGGGGCAGGGGTGGGTAGGACCCTTATCGGGGTGTGTTTTGAGGAGTGAGAAGGGTGGGGGCATTGAAGAGCCAGAAGGCACTGTCCTGTAAGAGCCAGGGGAAGGGCAAAGCACACCCAGCTCCCACTTCCCCATGCCCTGGGTGCTGGGAGAGGTTTGGGGTTGACTCTGCTTCTTCTCCCAGGTTTGACCTGATGGGGTTGACTCCAGATGCACCCGAGGATGAAGCTGGGATCAAGAAAGCTGCAGAAAACAGTAAGAGGCTTTGGGGAGGGGGACGTGCTGAGCTCCTGAGTGCTCTGGGACAGGAGCAGATGTCTTCCTTCTACCTCTCCTTCCTTTCTGCTCTCCTGTCATCCCACCCCACCTCGTCCCTTGATGAAACAAAGTGTGTTCAGCCCTTGAGACCTGATGCACCTGCCTCTCCCTGACGTGCTGAGGGTCCTGGGTGTGCTCCCAGGTGCTGGATGATGCTCTTCAGCCCCCCCTGGCCTTTCACAGCTTCATTTCTCTGTCTTCTTCCAGTTAAAGCAATTATCGAGCACGAGATGAAGAACGGGATCCCACCCAACCGCATCATCCTGGGGGGCTTCTCACAGGTGAGCTGGGCTGAGGTGGAGCGGGCTGGAGGTTGGGACCCCTCTTTCCTCTCCAAAAAGATCCCTCAAAGGGAGCACCCATGGGCGAGGAGGCGGGTGGGTGCTTGTGGGTCCCTCCGTGGCATTGACAGACCTTCCTCGTTGGCTGCAGGGTGGTGCCTTGTCGCTGTACACGGCTCTCACGTGCCAGCACCAGCTGGCCGGCATCGTGGCGCTCAGCTGCTGGCTCCCACTGCACAAAGCCTTCCCACAGGTACCCCTGTGTCCACAGGGAGGGTCGTGGTTGGTGGGGGAGGAATTTTCCTGACTGGAATTCACTGCAGCAGTGAGTCTGGGGCTGCTGGGAGCATGAAGAGGGGCATTAATCTCATGCCTTTGCTCATGGGGCATGTGGGGGCTCAGGAGAAATCAGGGCTCTGTCTCCAATCTGGTGTTGGGCATCCCCATCTGCTCCCCAAACCTCCTCATGGCCGCTGGGCAGCAGCTCAGTCCTGGTGGCAGGGCAGCTCTTCCATGTCCCTCTTGAGGAGGAGAGCTGGCAGGTGACATGCTTGGGGACACAGATAAAGCACCTGCCCCGTTCTCCACTGGGGATCCCCTCTCCTGGGCACCCCTGAGCGCTTCCTTCCTCACTGGGGCAGGCGGCGAATAACGGCGTCAACAAGGACATCGCCATCCTGCAGTGTCACGGGGAGATGGATCCCATGATCCCTGTCCGCTTCGGGGCCCTCACTGCTGAGAAGCTGAAATCTGTCGTCACCCCCACCAAGGTCCAGTTCAAAACCTACCCCGGCGTGATGCACAGTTCCTGTCCTCAGGTCAGTGCCTCGGGGCGGAGAGAGGGGACGGGGTTGTCCAGGACCCACCCTGGCGTTGGTGGGTTGGGCAGAGGAGGGTTATGGCTGAGTCATAGAATCCTAGAATGGTCAGAGCTGGAAGGGGCCTTCAAGATCATCAAGTTCCAACCCCCTGCCATGGGCAGGGACACCTCTCCCTAGAGCAGGTTGCTCCAAGCCCCATCCAGCCTGGCCTTAAACACTTCCAGGGATGGGGCATCAACAACTTCCCTGGGCAACCTGTTCCAGTGCCTCACCACCCTCACAGCAAAGAACTTCTTCCTAAGATCTCATCTAAATCTCCCCTCTTCCAATTTAAAATCATTACCCCTCGTCCTGTCACTAGACTTCCTGACAAAGAGTCCCTCCCCAGCTCTCCTGGAGCTCCCTTCAGATACTGAAAGGCTGCTCCAAGGTCTCCCCGCAGCCTTCTCTTCTCCAAGCTGAACAGTCCCAGCTCTCTCAGCCTGTCCTCACAGGAGAGGTGCCCCAGCCCTCAGTCCAGAACGTGTTTGTTCCCCGATTCACTCCGGAGCAGCCCCACAGCCCTTGTCCCCCAACACTCAGGGTTGGGGGGAGCAGAGCACGGTGCTGGGGGGTCCCGGTGTGACGGGTTTTGTCGCTTTCCCGCAGGAGATGATGGCGGTGAAGGAGTTCATTGAGAAGCTGCTGCCCCGGATCTGAGCGGAGCCACTGGAGACTGTCGCAGGGAAGGACACCGCGGTGGCAGCCGCCGATCTTTCCCTCGTGACCCGCCCGCTGCACACGGAAGCCATGGCACCCCCACCGCTCCTCCCGCCGCGCCCCCGGCCCCCGCCGCTCCCCGTCTCCTCGCACCGCGTCCTCTCCGGCTGGGGGTGCCCCGTCTCTCCCCGCTGCTCTCGGAGCTGAGATCTAAGGCGAGTCTTCGAGTGGCCTTTTCTCTCCTCCTCTTGCTCCGAGCGGTCTCTCTGGGGGTCTCCATCCCCTCGACTCCCCGTCCGGGCACCGCCGTGTGTGGGTCTGGCACAGCGCGGCTGAGGTTTGGTTTTTTGGTTTTGTTTCGTTCTTTTTTTGTTGGGTTTGGGGTTTTTGTTTTCTTTTTTGTAACAGTATTAGGGGTGGGACGTGCCCCCGTGCGGCGGGAGGAGCGGTGCGGGCACAGGGCAGGGCTGGGGCACCCTCCGTGGCCCAGAGCAGCCCCTTCTCCTCCTCTGCCCTTGGCTTCTCCGTGGCTCCTCTCTGGCCTCCGCTCAGGCGACTCACGGGTTTGCAGTTGGAGCTCAGGAACCCGAGACTCTCCTGCAAACGCCTCGAGGCCCAGGGGAGAGGCTCCGTTCCTCCGGGCTCACGCAGCCAAAGGCTTCCCTGTCTCCTGGGGCTGGCAGAGAGGCGTCCATGCAGCTCCTGCATCTCCTCGCACGGGGCCCCGGCCCCTGCCCTGTCGCACACGCACACTCCCCCGGCAGCCTCAGCCCTCACTCGGCTCGTGGCAGCTCTGCCCTCCTCCAGATAATTGCCTCCTTCCTCCTCCTCCTCCTCTTCTTGTTGCTTTTACAATCTCCTCTTCAGCCCGGTGGTGGTGGGGAGGGTGGTCCCAGAGCCACCTCTCCCTCCCTGAGCGCAGCTCTGTGCCCTCGGAGCCGCCTGGTGCCTGGCTCTGCCCTGGTCCTTGATGTCTCTCTTGCTGCTACTTCTCCTTCCCTTTGAATTCGGGCTGGCTCCGGGAGGGAGAGGTGAGGGGTGGGGAGAGGCTCCCAGCCCCCAGGGATGGCTTCTGGCTCAGCTGGAGGGAAGCAGGTTTGCCCCCAGCCATTCATCTCACCAGCATCTTAATGCCTGGGTGCTGCTGGGCCCCAGGGGGGCAGTGGGGCAGGGGGTTTCTCCGTGCTCCCCAGCCTTTCCATGTACAATCAGTTTTCCCAGCTGGAAGCTGCGGCTCCAATCGAGCGGTGGTGGGTTGGGGCACAGGGCTGGGACTGTCCCCACCAGCAGAGCAAGCAGCTCCCTGGGCACAGGGCCCCGAATGTTTCGTGGGCGGGTGGGCTCCTGGCAGCCCCCCTCCCCTCCCGCAGGGCTGTTGAGCAGCGCTGCCCCTCTCCTCGCCTCCCCTCCATGGGCTGAGCCCGCAGCACCGCTGGGCCCTGCTGGGCTGGAGCCAAACATGTCTTTTAAGAAAAAAAAAACCCACACAAAACCACCACAAAACCCGCCTGTCGCTCCCTCTCGTGTGCCCTGCCCGGCCCCTCGCCCCACAGAGCCTCAGCTCCTTGCCCCGTGGCTGGCAGGGGGTGCCAGGGCTGCTCCGGCGGGGCAGGGAGGGGGCTCGGCGCCAGCAGCTTTGCCCCAGCCGTGCCCTCCCCGCCCGGGATGCACAAAGCAATAACCCGCTCTCCGGAGAGTCGGATCCGTCGGACCCATCCTCGGTTGGTTTTTTGGGTTGGTTGGGGTGTTTTGGGTTTGTTTTTTCCCTCTCCTCCTCCCTCCCTCTCTCCCTTCACCTTAGAAAGTCTTAAACCAGCAAAGCTGCTGCTGGCACTGGGGGGAGCCCGGCTCTTCCCCTTGCTTTTTGGGGTTCAGCCTTGCTCTTTCCTCTACTTTGTCTGTTTTAAAGCTGCTGTGTCCTCCCCTCCCTGCGCTGGGGGCGGGTGGGGAGGGGAGCAGGGCTGGCTGGGGAGGGGCACAGGTGACCCCAGGGCTGGTGGGTGGATGGACAGACAGACAGACCGACCTAGTTGNCCATCCTTGGGCACATCCCTGGTGGCCACACTGGCCCCGACGCAGAGCATTCCTGCTCGCTCCCTGCCTGAGCAGCATGCCTGGCTGGGAGGGAGAATGGCTTCTCTCCATTCCTCAATACAGCTGGTTGTTGTTTTTTGGGGGTTTTNCAAATCAAAAGCTCAATTCATAATTTAGTAGCATAAGTTATTAATCCAGCTGCCAGCAAAGGGGGTGACTGCGTCAGCGCTGCCGAGCCAAGCCCTTGGAGCTGCCGGTAATAAATAGGACCAGTATCTGACAGCCGAGCTGAGCCTGCTCCCTGGCAGCCTTTGGCAACGTGATTAAGGGGAGCGGCTGCCACAGGCAACGTGGAAGCAAAACCAGGCACCAGCCCTGGGCAGGAGATGATTTTTGGTCCCCAAAACCACACTGGGGGACAGGGGAAAGGGTGGAGGGGGCAGCTCTGGCAACCATCAGGTCTTTTTCCTGGGGAGGGGGAAACGAGCCTTGGGCTGTGACTGGTCCCCGTGGGAGTGGAAGACGTGGCACCCTGGCCTGGGGGTTCCTCAGGCCGTGAGGTAGGGGCTCAGCAGCCCAGGGGGGGTGTGGGTATCCCAGCCAGGACTGGGAAGCTCCCCAACTCCCTGAGCTGGGCAGGCTGGGGTCCGGGTGCAGCAGGGAAGGGGCGGTTTCCTCTGCAGTTTGGGCTCAGCAGTGGGTACGGCCACTTCTGAGGGCACAGGGAGAGCCCTGGAGCAGCTCCAGCAGCAGCCACGGGGACCAGCCGAGCACCTTCTCCCTGCTGGGGCTGGCACCAGCCCCTGTAGATCCCCCATGAAGGGATTTCATGCCCTGGCTGCCAAAGCTGGGCCCTGGCTCTATTCTTCATTATGGTTCTGCTCTATGAGATGGCAAAGGACCTGGGGGAGGATGATGGGTGAAGAGACTGGGGGTGCTCCTGCCTTCCCAGCCCAGAGGAGAAGCAGGAGGGGGAGCTGGAACTGCACCCAGGATGAGGGCAGCCTCACTGGGAGGCACGTGGGCCGGTCCCACGCCACCCATGGCAGCCAGGCAAGCCCCCAGGCCACAGCTCAGTTCTTGCTGAAGCCCATGGGATTCTGCAGCTGCCACCGCCACAGGTCCTCGCCTGTAACAGGAGAGAGTGGCCATGAGGGGTGGGCCAGGAGAGGGACAGCCAGTGACACAGGGGGGGTGTCGGGGAGGGGGGGATGCTCTTACACATCTTGTCCAGGCCAAAGGCAGCTTTCCAGCCCAGCTCACGCTCGGCCAGCGCGGGGTTGGCGTAGCAAGAGGCCACGTCTCCCTCCCGCCGGCTCGTGATCTTGTATTTGATCTGCAGGGAAAGCAGCACCTTGGGGTCTGGGGGCTCATCTGAGGCCCAGGAGCTGAGGGAGCAGTGCCAGCAGCTGTCCCAGACACGGGCACATGGGCTGCTGTGGCTGTGGCAGTGTAGGGTGATGAGGAGGGGGCTGCGGTCCCGCACGCTGTGGGTTCAGACCTTACCTCCTGCCCCGAAGCTTTCTCCATGGCCTGAACCATCTGCAGGACGGAGTAGCCTGTCCCTGTGCCCAGATTGTAGATCTAGGAAGAGGATAAGGGACACGGGTCAGCTTCTGTGACAGGGGGAGAAGGGCCAGGCCCCCTTTTACCTCCCCCAAGGCTGAAAGCCCAGCAGAGCTGACTGCACCCTGCACTGGCTGCCGTGGTACCTTGCAGCCGCAGTTCTCCTTGAGCTTCTTCAAAGCAGCGATATGGCCCTTGGCCAAATCCACGACGTGGATGTAATCCCTGACGCCTGCGGGGACACAGAGAGAGTGAGCAACAAATCCCTCCTGCCCAGGGTGCAGCCGGGCTGAGGAGCTGTGAGGGTTGCCCCAGGGGGACGGGGTGTCTCTGCAACGCACCCGTTCCGTCATCTGTCTTGTAGTCATTCCCGAACACGCTGAGGAATTCCCGGCGCCCCACTGCCACCTACACGGGGGGACAAACTCGTGAGAGCCTCTGTCAGCCTGTGCCCCACACAGGCACTGCGAGCCTTGGGGTCCTCAAAGCCTGCACAGCGGGTCAATACCTGCGCCACGTAGGGCATGAGGTTGTTTGGGATCCCCTGAGGATCTTCTCCGATCATGCCTGACTCGTGGGCACCGATGGGGTTGAAGTAGCGCAGGAGAACGGCGTTCCAGTCCTGGGGGGAGACACAGATGTGGCTGCCTGGGGAAGGCTGTAGAGCTGCCTGGTCATCCCGGCCTGCTCCAGTGGGAAAAGACCCCGGTTCCCAACCCCACGTGCTGTGGGGTGTCTCCTCACCTTCTCTGCCTTGCAGAGATCTCGAATCATCTCCTCAATGAAGTACTTGGATTTGCCATAGGGGTTGGTGCAGCCTCCGACCGGGTGGTTCTCATCCAGGGGCAGGTACTTGGGGTCTCCGTAGACGGTGGCAGAGCTGCTGAACACGATGTTCTTCACACCGTGGGCTTTCATGGTCTGGGGAGCAGGGAGCAGCCACCGCTAAGCCAGGAAGCTCTGTACCCTCTGCAGGAGGCAGCTCCCACCTCACAGGCACCGTTAAACCCCTGGGACAGGGCCTGGGCACGGGGAGCACCTGGGCATTGGGCAAGCAGAGCCACCCCAGAGCAGGATCACACCCAGCACCCGTGCGGCCTCAAGCCAGCTCCTCTCACCTCCAGCAGCTGGATGGTCCCGGTGAGGTTCACCCTGTAGTAATCCAAGGGCTTCTGCACAGACTCCCCCACCGCCTTCAGCCCCGCAAAGTGCATCACGGCAGAGAAGTGGTGCTGTGGGGGGACAAAGAGCTTGGCATTAGTGCCACAGCAGTAGGAGAGGCAGAAAACAGTCAAAAGTTTCTCCAGGGGTTTCACTTAGCATGCCATTTTAACCAGCAAATAGCCCAGAGGAATGTGTGCTGGCCACAGCATTTCCTCAGCACCATCCTCTCAGCTCCTGCTCTGTCCGTGTCCCCCTCCCGGCTCCCACCCCCGGCACAAACCCCTCTCACCCCTCAGAGTCCCCAAGGCCACCCTGGGGCACTGCAGCTCTTGCTCTCACCTTACTGAAAAGCTCCTCCAGTGCAGCCTTGTTGGTGATATCCAGCTCCTGGAAGAGGATGGGCTTGTGCACGATCTGCTGCACACGCTGGAGGCTCTCAGGGAGCGTGTCTGCCCCTGAGGAGATGGAAGGGAGTGAGGCACTGGGGACAGGCTGCAAGGGGCCAAGCTCCTTGCACGGGAAGGGATGAAGGCTCTCTGTACCTCGGATAGCATTGTGAAAGTTGTCAATGACCACGGGGACATAGCCAGCCTCCACCAGCTCCAGCACACAGTGACTGCCAATGTAGCCAGCTCCTCCGGTCACCAGGATCTTCTCTGCCATGGTTCCCTGGGGGAGGAAAGGCCCTTCAGTGTGGAGCAGCCCGGGGTGGGCACAACAGCCAGGGCCCCTGGGAGGGAAGGGGCAAGCAGGACTTGGACACTGTCACGTCAGCACTGCCTCTGGGCACTCCCCGTGCTGGGCCCAGTCAGTGCCAGGACGGCATCCAGAGAGGAACAGGCTGGGCAGGGTGTAGCACACCCTGCTGACATGGTTCACACCTCCCGGACAGGGAGGGTTTATCTGACACTTGTCCCATATCAGGGAAAAAAAACCCACCTCCTTCTTCCTGTTAAATCCAGTCAAGATCCTGGTGTCACTCATATGCTACAGCACTAATTTCTCAGGCTAATTCACCCCCAAGCACAAGGGAGACATCTAACAGTACTAACTTGGGTGGTCTCCTCAAGGGGGATCAGCCCTGCCCTCTTCCCCACATTCCCTTTTTTTCCCCCATTCCAAAAGCCCCTCCCTACCACAGCCCCAACACTCCCTCCAGCCTCCCCTCCCAGGCCCAGCACTGACCCCGTTCTTCCCTCGCTCCCCAGGAAGGTGGGCATCGAGTTGCTGAAAATTACAGGGACATTTACTGACATACACAAAGTGCAAACCTGGAAAATAACCTACAAGAAAGGTCCTGTCCCTGGGAATCGAGCAGTAGCTCCTGCTCAGTGGGCAAAAGGGAGAATCCACATTATTACTAAGGCACATGGAGGCAGCACGGGGAAAGTTTCCACCCTGGGGAACTTTAGTCACTCTCAGAGCTGCATCTCAGGATGAAAACCTAACTGCCACCCCCAAACTGCCCTGCCCTTTGCTCTGGCAGCCGGAGAGGGCAGCTGCAGGGGAGGCCAGAGCCAGGCAGGTGAGAGCTGGAAACCCAAAATAACGCTGCTTTTCCCTTGGCAGGTGAGCAGGCAGTGGGACAGGGCACAGGCCTGTGGGACAGGGGGTGGGCATGGGGCAGCCATGGGACATGGGGTGGGCATGGGGCAGCCGTGGGACAGGGGTACCTGTGGAGTTGCCAGTACCCGCAGGGCTGAGGTATCCGAGGGGCTGCACATTGCCCTGGGGGCCTGGGGCCGGGCTTCCCTGAGGGGCTGAGAGTCCCTGGGGGGCTGGGAGGCGCACAAGGGATCAAATATACCTCAGGGGTTTGGGGTTACCTTGGGCTGATTTACCTCAGGGGTTCGGGACTGCCTCAGGAGCTGATTTTACCTCAGGGATCCGGGGTTATCTCAAGGGTCTGGGGTTACCACAGAGACTGATTTATCTCAGTAATCCGGGGTTGCCTCAGGGGGTCCCTCAGGGGTTCTGGAGTTACCTCAGGGGGTCCCAGATTACCTTAGCGGCTGATTTACCTCAGGGATCCGGGG
>VXBW01004872.1:18195-30078 GCA_013400375.1 Thinocorus orbignyianus
CCCCCCCGCGCCGGGTGCGGCCCCTTTAAGGGCCAGCCCCGCCCCCCGCGCGGTGCCACGCGCCCCGCTCTCCCATGGAAACGTGTCAGCGGCGGCCGCTACGGGGCGACGGCGGGGACAAAAATCTGCGGGAGCGCGCATGCGCGGAAACAACGGGGCGGGGAATAGCGCGGAAGGAGAGCGCCCATTGACTGGCCGAGGGGGGAGAGCCGGGGCCACGTAAGACCCCGTCCTCGAAGACAGCGCCCCCTNGTTTACCTCAGGGGGGCTGATTTACCTCAGGGGGTCCAGGGTTACTTCAGGGGCTGATTTACCTCAGGGATCCGGGGTTACCTCAAGGGTTCCGGGATTCCCTCAGGGGCTGATTCACCTCAGGATTCCGGGGTAACCTCAGTGGCCGGGCCGTGGGAACCCCCCCAGCACACCNGACTGGCCGAGGGGGGAGAGCCGGGGCCACGTAAGACCCCGTCCTCGAAGACAGCGCCCCCCCTGGCGGCGGGAGGGCGCAACTGCCGCACCCCCATTCAAACGCGCCCATTCATTCGCTTGGCTCAGTGACCGCTCATTAACGGCTACAGCTCATTAACACCGGGGGACCGGGGGGGGGTGCAGCGGGTTCCTGGTCTCACTAAGAAACATAGAATCAGAATCATCCAAGCCGGAAAGACCTTAAAGATCACCCACTCCCAACCCCCCNAGGGTTCCGGGATTCCCTCTGGGGCTGATTCACCTCAGGATTCCGGGGTAACCTCAGTGGCCGGGCCGTGGGAACCNTTGCAGACACCAAAGAGGAACCAAACCAGCAGCCAAAGTTCTTTAACTGGTTTATTTAAACCCGATTTCTAATAGCTTAGATTATTAAATAATGTGTTTATTACCCCTAGAGTTTTAGAAGTATCTTACAACAGATACAGTCCGTTATGACAAGCCCTAAATGCTAAGACAGAAAGGCCAAGGCTGGAGGAGCCTTTTGATTTCAGCCTCAACATTCCCGGGGAGGAGCGAGGAGGAGAGCATAAGGTGCAGCCTGCCCTGGAAAAGGGCTGGGACCGGGAAAGTTGTGCTTCATTCACCCTTTGCTGGGAGTTTACGGAAACACATTCTCGAGGCAGCAGTTAGAGGAGGCTGTTCTGAGCCAGGACTCTCTGGAGGAAGGCAAAGCCTGTGGCTTCTCCCTCAGCCCCTCTGTGCCCTCCCTTCTCTAAGGCAAATGGCTTCAAGGTTGAATATAGCATTCTTGTTTTCCATTTCTTCAAAGATTCTGGTGGATTCTGCGTTTCCTCTCAAGCGCTGAGCCTGGAAGGGGCACTGAAAACCAGAGGTAGTGGAACAGAGGGGAAACCCAGCCAAGGCCAGATCCTTGCCGCCTTCTTGATCCAAGGAGAAAGGCCACGGGGTGTTCAGAGCCTGCAAGACGCCTGGGACACTTTGGAGTTGGTCCGTCTGTTGAGGGCGTTGCAAATAAAGGTGCCCGTGTCCATCAGCTTCTGCAGATCCACACCCTTTGTGGGGAAAAATAATAATAAATAAAGATATGACACGGTTTGGTACCGGTTCTGCCATGCAAAGCTGCCCAGTAACAACTGGCATCACTGGGAGAGCCCAGCAGAGGGTGAGGGAGCCTTTAAAGGGTGCTTTAACGAGGTTTAGGGCACTTTAACTAAAGTTAAAGGGTATTTTAGCCAGTGAGCACAGAGCCTGCTGCTCACTACGGCGATTCTGAGCAAGGGTGAAACTTCCAAGCGCTGAGAAAGGGAGAGGAGGAGACATTCCTGCAGGGCTCAGCTGCTGGCACTCACCGTGTGGATGCCCAGGCCGTTCAGCATGTACACCAAGTCCTCTGTAGCAACATTTCCCGACGCTCCCTGGGCATAGGGGCAGCCTCCAAGACCAGCCACGGAAGCATCAACCACGCTCACCCCCATCTGCAAACAAACCCACCATCAGGAAACTCTTCAGAGTGAAAAAACACGGTCCCACCCCTCAAATCTACAGCCCCCAAGCAGGCAGAGAAGAAAATTGTGGAAAAATGCTACACTGCAAAGCAAAAGTCTTACCTGAAGTGCCACCAAGATGTTGGCAAGAGCCTGCCCGTAGGTATCGTGGCAATGAACAGCAAGAGCCCCCACGGGCACCTCCTTCATCACCGCTGTCAGCATCTCCCTCATGCTGCCCGGGGTCCCGACGCCGATGGTGTCACCCAGGGAGATCTCGTAGCACCCCATGGAGTACATCTTCTTGGAGACCTGTCCCGAAGGTGAGATGCTCACTGAGAAGGCGGCTTTGCCACTCCCTTCCCCAGAGCTGGAGACCCACTGTCCAGAGGAGCCAGAGCACCATTCCCTGGAGCACAACAGGCTCTTCTCCCTGAATTCCCCCACCTATTTCGGGTAGATCCAGCCTTCCCTCCCCGTGGCGGCAGCAGGTACCAGGAACCTTCCCCAGTTTCCCCTCAGCCTTTGGTCTGACACATCCTCCAGCCCCCAGTGCCCAATTCAGAGCCATAAAAGGGAGCCAGAAACCTCCCGGAAATTCTAGTTATAGTTATGCTGAACTCACCTCTGCAACTTTAGCTGCAGGAATCTTCCCTTCGTAGGGACACCCAAGGACACAGGAAACATAGCTATGGTGAAAAAAAATACACACTTTGAGCTAGAAAACTGAAGTGAGATTTCACTGGCCAAATTATCAGGACTCGTGCTGCATCTTCCTTGCTCTATACAATGGAAGAATTAGTTTCCTATTCTATAAATCAATCCAGGGGACAAAGCTTTCAGAACTGAACTATTCTACAATTATTTCTCCCACGGGCATGAAAAATTTGCCAAGATAAGACAGAGTAACTACACAAAGGGTGAATCCATCTGGAAGAGCAGAAACTGTGAGGAGCAGCACAGGCTTCCCACCAAACCAGCACCTGAAACCACATTAGGTGTGATGGCAGCTCCAAATCAATGCTTCTCAACTCCCTGAGCTCACATCTGCTGGCACCCACCCAGGCAGAGAGACATCCATCCCAAAAAACAGATGGAAGTTTAAAACAAATCCCACCCCCCAGCACTTTGGGCTGGACTCCAAAGGGATAAATTCAAGCAGTGGCATCTCTCTGCACGACCTGCTCGGTGCTAAATCCGTGGCAGGAGCTCCTTACCCCCGCACAGGGATGCTGGCTGCTCTCGCTGCCGTCATCACTTCGTCAAACCTCTCCAAGCTCTCCTGGATGGAACAGTTGATGTTCTTCTTCGTGAAGAGCTCGGATGCTGCTCCAAAGATCGACACTTCTCTGGCCCCTGCTGCCACCTGCCAATGGGAAGCATAAAGCTCAGGAGAGCTGGGGAGGGACTCTTGGTCAGGAAGTCTAGTGACAGGACCAGGGGGAATGGTTTTAAATTGGAAGAGGGGAGATTTAGATGAGATCTTAGGAAGAAGTTCTTTCCTGTGAGGGTGGGGAGGCACTGGAACAGGTTGCCCAGGGAAGTTGTTGCTGCCCCATCCCTGGAAGTGTTTAAGGCCAGGCTGGATGGGGCTTGGAGCGACCTGCTCTAGGGAGAGGTGTCCCTGCCCAGGGCAGGGGGGTTGGAACTTGATGATCTTTGAGGTCCCTTCCAACTCTGACCATTCTGTGAAAATGATCCCTTTTAAAGGAACCACAAGATGAGAACACTGCCCACCAGAAGTGCATTTCCCACCCTTCACCAGAGATGAAATGTCCCTCCACAGGCTCTTACCGCTGCCTGAAATCCCTTCAGGTTGGGGGTGAGCACGGGGTAACTAACACCAGGGAACTTATTAATTCCTTGCATGACTTCCGTGTGGTCAGCCATCTGCAACGTAAAACAGGGAAAGGTTTCTATGAGAGACAACATCCACTTTGCCAAGTTACAAAATCATTTTTAAAACGGGAAGAGAAACAGGAGATGAAGAGAAAATCCTCTTTGGAATAAGAGAGAGGGGCCTCTGAAGAGCAAACAGCATCGAGCCCTGGGAAGGGCCAGAGTCCAGCCAAGCCAGCACCAACGTGGGTGTAACCAGCTGTTTGTGTGGGAGCTGCACGTTTGCTCTTTCCCAGGGTCCAAAGGGAAGGGCTGGGACTTTGCAAGCTCTTTTATTTGGCTTCATGGCTACGAGCCACAGCAAGAGGAGTTTGGAGCAAGCAGATTCCTTTCCTTGGGCAACTACCCGTTATCCAGCATTTTTATAACCCAGAATCGTAAATCCCGTTGGAATACCAACCTGAGGAACCCACTTGGGGGAAACAAAGCTGGTGGCCTCTATGACCTGAAGCCCCGTCTCTGAGAGCATGTTGATTAACTTGATCTTCACTGGTGTCGGCACAACATTCTGAGAAAGAAAAGGGACCCTAAGTTATTATTTTCACAATAAATTTTCCTACTCCTGCAAACCCCCTCAGCTTTCAACACCAAGAAGCCCCCGTTGGTGGGCACAGCAGCACACTCTGGGTATGTGGTTGGAGGGATCCCCCACCCGTGAGGTGCTGAGGGCCCCAGAGCCCCGGCCCACCCATACCTTCTCGTTCTGGAGCCCATCACGAGGTCCCACCTCCACCACCTTCACACGCTTGGGGAAGGCTCCAGCCGCCGCCGCGGTGCTGCTGACCTGGGGACAGGGGGAGAATCAGAGAATTGTCCAGGTTGGAGGGGATCTTTAAGATCATCCAGTCCAACCATCAACCTAACTCTGATAAAAGTCCATAACTAAACCACGACACTGATCACCACGTCAATCCATCTCTGGAATCCCTCCAGGGATGGTGCCTCAACCCCTTCCCTGGGCAGCCCATTCCAAGGATTTATAACCCTTTCCATGTAAAAATTGTTCCTGATTTCCAATCTGAACTTTCCTGGTGCAACCTGAGGCCGTTTCCTCTGATCTCATGGCCTGTTCCTTGGGAGAAGAGACCAACCCCTCTGGCTACCCCTCCTTTCAGGGAGTTGTAGAGAGTGAGAAGGTCTCCCCTCAGCCCCCTCTTCTCCAGGCTGAACACCCCCAGCTCCCTCAGCTGTTCCTCACCAGACTTACTCTCCAGACCCCTCACCAGCTCACTGCCCTCCTCCAGCCCCTCGATGCCTTTTTTTTTGCGGTGAGGGGCCCAAACTGGCCACACCCCTTGAAGGGGGCCCTCAGCAGCGAGCATCAGCCGGCTCCGCGATCCCCGGGTGTCCCCCCCGGTCCCCGCTCACCGGCCTCAGCGACAGGGCCCAGCGCGGCAGCACCCTCCGCGCCGCCATGTCCGCCCGCTCTCACGTGACCACGCTCACACGTGACCCGAGGCGGGGAGGGGGTTCTCAGTCACATGACACCCGCGCGCACCACGTGGAGCCGGGACCCCGCCGCTCCTCCCCGCCTCCGGCCGCGACGCCCCCGGGGACCCCCGTCCCCTACCTGTCCCCTCTGGTTGTCCCTCGGTAGCGATCCCGTGTCGCACTGTGGCATCTTTGTCCCCTTCCACGTCGCCGACAACATGCGGCCCCCCGGCAGCCGCCCCGCTTTATACCCCAGCGCTGAGCAAACACGGCCCCCGAGGGCTGTCCCCGCCCCAGAGGTGACGGGGTTAGGAGGCAAAAAGGCCATGGCTGCGTTGTCCTTTCCCCTCCCCACCTCTTCCCCCTCATTTTACGTTTCTAACAGCGTCATTGCCAGAGCGATGCTCCCGGGAGCGGGGTCCCTGGCAGCCCCTGCCAGTTCCCTGAAGTCCCCGCAGGTTCGTCAGCGCAGGTCGTTATTTGCTAATTGAGTAACAGCTCCTACAACACCAGCCCCGCACGTGTCCCGGCGCTGGGGCTCTGCTGGTGCCAAATTACAAGTGTTCTGGCAACTTTGGCTCGCATCACCCGGTACAATAGCAAAACAACACCGGTGTGCAGCGTTGTGGGGCCTTCACAACAGCCACGAGGCAGAAACACACACCAGCACCAGGAGTTTCATCATTTAAGGACACACTGTTCAACCCTTTTTAGAGAAGTTCAACACTGAGGCAGGAAACTTTATTTCATAGAATCACAGACTGGTCAGAGTTGGAAGGGACCTTAAAGATCATCAAGTTCCAACCCCCCTGCCCTGGGCAGGGTCACCTCCCACCACACCAGGTTGCTCCAAGCCCCATCCAGCCTGGCCTTGAACCCCTCCAGGGATGGGGCAGCCACAGCTTCTCTGGGCAACCTCTTCCAGTGCCTCACCACCCTCACAGGAAAGAATTTCTTCCTAATATCTAATCTCAATCTCCCCTCTTCTATTTAAAACTGTTCCCCCTTGTCCTGTCACTCCACTCCCTGGCCAAGAGTCCCTCTCCAGCTCTCCTGGAGCTCCCTTCAGATCCTGAAAGGATCTTTCTGGGCTGCCAGCGCATACTGCCGGCTCCTGTGGAGCTTCTCACCCACCACCACTCCCAAATCCTTCTCCTCAGGGCTGCTCTCCAGCCATTCTCCACCCAACCTGTATTTGTGCCTGGGATCCCAGGTGCAGGACCCTCACTGAAAACAGCAGAACTCAGAGGCTCAATTCAGAGTTAAGTTCATGTAAGAACAAGAACATCTGCTGCGAAACCCAGCTTTACATCAAAAAAACCTTCTCGTTGCAAGTGTCAATAGATGTTTGGCCTGTGGGCTGTCCCACCCCAGCAGAACACTGCAAAGGATGCAGAGAGGAGAGGTCAGACCTTCAGGGTCCACCAACACACAGGCTGCTCACAGGCAGAAGGGATTAGAACACACATTCTCATAAAAGAAAAGCAATTTATTCCACATTGAATGAAAAATCCTCTCAAATATTTTAAAAGAAAGGCGGAGGGAGGTGTGAGGTGTTGCTGCTTTCATCCCACAGTCTCACTTCACACCTTCCAGCTTGATGGTCCAGCCGGATTGGGGAGGCAGAGGAGAGGGGAGCACAAGGGGCAAAGTCACCAGCAGCCCTTTACCAGGGGCCACCTGCCACTTCAGTGTCCCTGCAACCCCCAACATTGTCACCTGCAGAGGAGGAGGGCAGGGAAATGCTCAGTGGTGGCTCACCCAGCTGCTTCCCATAACAACACCCCCGCACCCCCACAGCACACGTGTCTGCACAGCATTTCCCCTCCCATCCAAACCAGTCCCACACATTTCCACCCGTCACCCAGAGTGCACAAAAGGTAACACACAGGATATTTTGGGGGCAAACTGTAAGGTGTTGTTTGTTTTGGATTTTTTTTCTGTTGTTTTGGTTTGTTTTGTTGTGGTTTTTTTACTGAGAAGGCTTTTCCTCTGTTTGTTTAGAGCAAAGGGCACTCCAGCATTTGCGTCATGTTCAATTACATTTACAATTAGCGGGTCAGTGCACCTGATCTGAATTTGAGATGCAATAACAGCCATCCCTTCCACGTGTGAGGCTCGTTATTTACTTCACCTCCCTGTGTCAATAGGAACAAAAGACTCAGGGGTGGCAGGAAGAAGCAAGACTATGAGCCTGTCCCAGCAAGTCCTACCCAAACTTCTGTGTTGAACAAGGAGCTAAAGCCTGGAGAGCAACCTGAGGCACTGCAAGGATCTGGAGGGAGGTTAAAGCACCCCAGAACAAAAAGTACAGGGTGACAACATCCACACTCCCCTCAGTTTCCAAACGAAGCCAGGTTGGACCTTTCCAGCCCACAGGTGCCCAAGGTGGGCTCTCAGAGCACGTTGGCTTTTTCTCAAGTTCCTTACTTGTGTGGTTGGGGATGGAATGGGCGAGGACAGCTCCACAACGTTGTCTGGAGGCCAGATCAGGAAGATGGCATAGACAACTGGGCCCTTAGAAGTGTACCTGGGAGAGCAAGAGTTCAGCACGGTGAAAAGCCCCACCAGAGACAGAACCAGACACGAGCTTGACCTTTCCAGGCAGCCAGAGAACACAGGCTTGTCTACTGTCACCGCACAGGGGTCACCTACTTTCCCCTCATTCCAAAACCTGTCCCTTTGGACCCACTGTTAAGCTACTCAGCACTGGCTGATGAAACCCAAACAAAGTCCATGTGTGCTTCCTGAAAGCAAAAGTCATCTGTTGATCTGCCTTTGCCTCAGTGTGCGGCCAACAGAGCGGATCCACCACCTATCCCCATCACTGCTCTGCATTTCTAGACCAAACACACTCAGGAAAACAAAAAAACAAAATACCTGTTTCATAGCAATTTCTGGCACGTGACTCACTGTGCCCTTCTCAGTATAAATCTAATTGTTGGGTAACAGTGATTAGTTCTATTATATAGCAGATTAAAAGCGAGTATCACCATATCTACAAACTGTATGTGTTTGGATGATCTACACGTGTGCAACTCAAACTAGCCAGAACCACAGCTTACACAGTCCTGACAGCAGCAGCACGGGTATTTTTTTCAAAGGAAGAGTTGATTTTTTTCCAAATGAAGAAAGATGGACCAAGTCCAAATTTTTATTCTCTTCCTTCAAGCAAAATATTCCTTAGATAACACCCTGGGCAGTAACTGAGCACTCCAGGTGTAGGATATTGCCTGAACACCAGCTGCACCTGATGGCAATGCTTCAGAGTGGACCCAATTTAAGAAAAACTAAGAAAAAAAAGAAGTCAGATCTTGAAACCCCAGCCCAGAGGGTACCAAGCAACAGAGTCCTTACCAGATCGTGTTTGTGCTGTTCTCCACCTGTACCCTCCATGGCTTCGATTCATAAATTGCCTCCCCATTAGTGTCCAGCCACCTCCCGAGGGCCAAAAGTCTTTCTTGGAAGATGGGGACAATCACCCCTTCTTTTGTAGGGCCCACATTGAGAAGGTAGTTGCCTCCAAAACTCACAGTCTGCACCAGCTCCTGTGACAGACAAAGCAAGGTAACAAACTGCGTTATCCTTGCTTCTGACAACACAAAAACCCGAGGAGGGCTTTGTCCTCACCAACTGTTCCCATTGCATGAAACACAGGCCAACTCCTTCTGCAAGTTGAAGGATGAAGGAAACCTCAAACTCTCAGTAACACCCCCAGACCTCTTGTTTTGATTTCAGATTTCTTACCTCAATGATACTGGCTTCATCCATTAACTCAGAAACGTTCATGTTGCTTCGATAGCCCCAGGAGTGCTTGTCGATGGAGGAGCACATCTCCCACTTGTGAGTTGGCAGGGTTCCTGGCTTGTATTTGTCAGCACAATTGTAGAAGCCTCCATGGTGGCAAGAGCAGTTATTGCACCAACGGTCGTTGACAACAACAGTGTCCTGAAAGAAGAAACACAGCTCAGGAAGGAGAATGCTTTGTCTTGGACTTCTCAGCTTGCACTCATCCCTCTTAAGTTAGCAAAGGCATCTAAGTTAGGAGGTGAGCACCTAAACCCCCGGTGTGATCAAAGGAAAGAGACAGAGGACCCTCCAGAGAAGGCTGGGAGAACTCCCTCCCTGGGAGAACTTCTCTCTGTTCACTCCAGTAGAAGTTGAGGCAACAAGATTCCTGGCCCCTGAGCCTCCCACATGACTTGTGTAAAGGCCACTGCTGACTTCTCACATGAGCACAGGGCAGCCTTCTTATTTCTTGGGAAAGAATAAAGCACAACTGGCATCTGTCAGGCAGGTTTCTGACTTGCTCACATTCATTTCTCACTGCTGCTAGACCTTCCATACCCGTAAAACGCTCGTGGCCATGAGGGACAGCTGAAAGCGATACCTTGACGGGACTATCGTTATAAAGCCAGGCAAGGAAAGAGGTAGAATTCCAGTATGACTCCGGAGCTTCCCAGTCTCCATCCGACCAAATCAAATCTGGTTTATATCTAACAGAGAGATGAATGTTATTTCAAAATGGCTCATTTTCTCCCACCACAAAGGAAGCGCTGTGTTTCTTGCGTCTGGAGTCGAGCTTCACTTCCTCTTCCTATTGCCTGGCATTACCAGGAGGTTTATGCTGTCACCTTCTGCTTCAGACAAAGCTTCAGGTGAGGTTCTTGCAGCAGCAAAGAATGATGTGTTGAGCAGGGCTCAAGAGAGGATGTAATTCCTCCAAAACCCAGAAGATTACATCTCAAAGGCAATTACAAGACACATTCTTGACCTGGTACAACAGCCCATTCTGAGCAACACTTGTCCAAGCCTTGCATTCTACCAACAAGGAAAAGCAAGGCAAGGATGCAAATTCACAGGGAAGTTGCTCTTCTACTCTACTACACACTAAGAAGCTCACTCCATTTTCACAGTCACTCTGCATGAAAAAGTTGTTTCTACCTTATTCTACAAGTCAGACTGTCCACAGGGCAAACGTGAACCCCTTTTCTAGTTATCACAAATCATTACCAATAAGTAAACAGATTTGCCTTGGCAAAAATTAACACTTATCACCTCTCCTCTCTGTATCCACTTTCCATCTTATCTACAGTATTGAAATCAGGAAAAGCTCCTGATTCCTAACTGGTTCCAACTCTTACGTTAAGACAAGATCATAAAGTTCTGGCATGGTCTTCTTCAAAACAAAGTTTTGGGTCTTGAAGCCACTCTCTTTGTCAGCCAGGTAGAGCGGATTAAACCACTCTAAGAGGGAGTGATACAGTCCATAGCGGATGTTCCTGAAGGACAGAAAACACAGAGGAAAGAGTTAGGCAGCAGGGACTAAGAGCCAGTGGCAGATTAGGTCACTGACATTGTTGTTTCACAAAAGATATCATGATTTTCGCAAGCACTGCTCTTTTATATCAATCTCATTGTTTCCTGCTGCTCATCAAACACAGTCAGGAGGATTCGATGCACCCAGACAACAGGAAGAGCACAGCTTGGCAGTGCCGTACCTCTCCCTGAGGGCTTGTCCCAGCTCTCCTACAAGATCTCGGTGGGGTCCCGTGTCCAGAGAATTCCAGTTCCAGGACACGGGTGATTTCCAGTTGGTGAAGCCTTCATGGTGCTTTGTGGTCAGTACTACGTATCTGAGGGGAAAAAAATAGTTAGGATGACAAAGGAGCTACCTGAGATAAGCCCCAGCCCCACTGGCAAACCCAGCCACTAAGAGAGCAAGGGACTGAATAACCATGCTGTGAGGAGCCATCTTTCCTTAATTCCTTTAAATTTAGAAGCAACTGCAAGAGGGTTTTAATAGATTTTAATACTGGAAAGGAATGGGCAATTGAGACTTGAGAAGCAGCAAGGCCCATCATGTCTTCAGCACCCTGGGCATGACTCCTCAGGGATCTCCAGATCTCCTCATGCTCAGGGACCCTTTGTCCCTCAAGGGATCCCCAGACTTGGCCCTTCTATCCCTTCAGGGACCCCTGCAGACTCTTGGGGACCCCAGGCACAGTCCCCCCATCCTTCCCTCAGGGATCCCCAGACATGGCTCCCCCGTCTGCTCAGTCACCAGGAACCCCCCCATCTCCTCACAGATCCCTAGAAATGGCTCCTCCATCCCCTCAGGGATCCCAGGACATGGCACTCATCCTCTCAGACTCGTCATCTCCTCAGGGACCCTCAGACATGACATACTCATCCTCTCAGGGACTCGCCATCCCCTCAGGGACCCCCAGACATGGCTCTTCCATCCACCCAGTGACCCCCAACCCCTCACAGATGGCCAGAAATGGCTCCCCCATCAATGACTCCCAGGTACGGCACTCCTCCCCTGAGGGACCTGCCACCCTCTCAAGGCCACCCAGACCCACCCTCCGGACCCTCAGGGAGCCCTGGCCGGTGCCTGGCACTGACCTGGCCCCAGCCTTCTGGAAGAGCCGGGCCCAGTCGCGGGGTTGGAAATCGTGTGCGGTGAAGCGTGGGGCGAAGTCGGCATAGGCGGTGCCGGGCGGGAACCGGCGCTGCACGAAGCGCTGGTACTCGGGGCGGTGCTCGCCCTGCCAGTGCCACCAGAACCACTCGGAGCCCCAGGCCGGGACGGAGAACACCCCCCAGTGCACGAACA
>VXBW01004872.1:30635-44503 GCA_013400375.1 Thinocorus orbignyianus
CCACAGGGTTGTCCCCATGGTGGCTGGGCCTCCATGAGACCCATCGTGGCCTGGGCGGCGGGAGCAGGCCCAGTGTCTGGCTCCAAATCCCTCACGTGAGGTCCAAGTGCATCCTCTGGGGAAACAGGGCAGAGTCCAAGGGCCTCACGGCTGTGTCCCAGGCCAGGTTCATCTCCGTCACAGGCGTTTTGGAAGCTCCAGGTCACCAGCGAAGGGCCCTGTCCCACTTTGCTCTCTCTACAGGTTTTGCAGCTAAAGGTGCTGCTTTTGGGCAATTTGCAAAAAATTCTGTGGAGTTCCTCACACTCAGAGTACTTGCCCCAGCTTGGGCTTAAACTCCTTGCACAGAGGAGTTTGTGTCCTGGAGGTTAACGAAGGAAAAGGCTTGAAAATGGCTTTAATGTTTAATCATATAGCATCCAACAAACACCTGGGTGGCACAGGTTACTTTCCCTGAAATTTATGGAAAAAACCATGCTGTCTGCAGGGTCCCATCCACCTCCAAATCCTCAGCTATGGCAAGGTCTGGAAGTCACAGTGAGAGCGTTTCAGTTTTCCATAAAGAACGAGACACTAAAATCAATATGACCCGAAATGCTGTGAGATGGGATTAGCCGGGACCGTCTGCAAGCGAGTCCAGAGAAACCATCTGCACCTTTCCCAGCAAGGGCCGAGATTCCTCCTGCTGCCAATCCCGCTCTCCATTAACCATCATTGACTTGGTGTTGTCCTCTGCCACCTTCACCAGGACCCGAAGACCTTTTGTCACCGTGCTGCTAATGTGTTACACCCAGGATGGCATTCAAGGCTGGGATAAACAGATGAACCTCTGCTAGGGAGGGATGTGCTTTGAGCACTTTGCTGCTGGCACCTGTACAACTCTGCCCGTGCTCAGCTGAGGGGTTCGGAGGGACTTCATGTGATTTCTAGAGAAACTGAAGGTCTGCGAAGTGTTTTATTTGAGGTAAGCTATATTTTAAAGGAGTATAAGGAAGACACAACTGAATATAAGAGAAATCAGCTGGGAGGTTACTGGGGAACAGGCAGGAGGAGCTGTCATAAAACTTTAGGATCTGCTGTTCTGGGGGACAGCGATAGCTGCTGCCTCGTGGCTGGCACGTGAACGTGGCACCGGTGTCTCTGCAGTTTGGGGACCGGCTGCCTGTGTAAGGCTGTGCACTCTGTGTCCCAGCACCTAAGAATAACCTCAGCAGGAGCCGGCTCCATGACAAGCAGCTGATCCCTCATCTCCCAGGACCTCCAGAAGAGAAAAGAATAAAAGGGATCCAGACTGTTTCTGCATGGACTTTCTACAGCTGCCTCCCTACGTTACGCGCACGTCCTCGCAGACAGTCTCTACCATGGAGGACTTGTGGGTGCTCTCTGCTTCTGGGCTTTCCTCAGAGACCTTCAGCTGCCTCCTGAAGCGAGAAAAGACCATCCTCAGGGAGGAATATAGCTCCTTGCTCCGCAGGGCGTAAATAATGGGGTTCACCATGGAATTGAGCAGGCAGAGGGTGCTGCAGAAGGCAAACACCTTGCGCAGGTGATTGCTCAGCACAGCAAAGATGCTGTAGATCATAAGGATGAGGACCGGAGACCAGCAGATCATGAGGACTGCCAGCACCATGACCAGGGTCTTGGCCAGCATGACGTCCATCCTCATCCTGCTGTTTTGCTTTCCCACCTGCACTTGGTGCTTCTCCATGTAGGCCACATGCTGGTGAGCCCTCCATAGCACGTGTGTGTAGGCATAGATGATGCACCCCAGCAGGACCATGATGAAGCAGATCCAGCTCGACAGATAGTTGTTGTCCACAAACGGGAAGAGCTCGGAGCAGGTCGAATTGAGCGTGCAGCAGTTCCAGCCCAGGAGGGGCAGGGAAGCAATGGTGGCACATGTCACCCAGAGCACCCCCAGGGCTATCCACGCTCTCTTCCTTGTCATGAGGAGCTTGTATTCGGAGGGCCGGCTGATGGAGATGTAGCGGTCCAGGGCTGTCAGGAGCAAGCTGCTGAGGGAGGCAGAGAAGGACGTGTTCACCCCTCCTAGCTGCAGCAGGTACGTTTCTTTAGAGAAATCAGTTTTGTTAAAGACGTGGAAGTTAACAAAACTGCAGACAAAGATGATGCTGGCTAGAATGTCAGCCAAGGCCAGGCTGCTGATAAAGATGTAGGAAGGCTTTCTCCTCGTCCCTGGGGAGGAGAAGATCAAGTACAGCACCAAGGAGTTCTCAAAAATGCACAGTGTCCCAAAGAGGCCGCACAGTGTGGCAATGCTTATCTTCTGGGTTTGTGTGCTGAGGACCATGAAGCACTCCATGGCGTTTGCACTGCATTTGGAGGCATTTTCATGTGTCTTACAAACATTGTCATTAACTGGAACCAGGAGCTCGCAGAGAGTGGTTTTGCTTCCTCCTGCACTTCTTCAGACGCTCTGAAAAAGGCCAAGAGGAAGGGGATTTACAGGAGCAATAAATTCAACCCACTCAGACACGTCCCTCCCTTTAGATGGAACCAAGCAAAAGGAAAATAGCCCAGGGACACCTACTTTCAGGTCCACAGCCCAAATGCTGGAGCCAATTCCAGTCTTTCCCAGCAGAGATCCGGGCTTTGTCCCACCAGTGATGTGCCTGAGACCCATCCACTGCAGCCCATGGGTACCACGTCTGTGCCGTGTCCGTAGTCTGTACCACGTCTCTCTCTCGGGCTGTTTCCTCACCACAAGAGGGAAGCAGCAATGCTGAGAACTGTACGATGGGGAAGGATGAGGGATATTGCGCTGCAAGGGACTTGGTACGACTCATCTGGGAAGACAAAATGTACTTTGAAGGATTTACTCTTCACCAAAGCTGTTTGAACACAAAAAATGACAGGACTGGTTTTATATTTAAGCTTGCCCATTGCAGTTTTATAAAGCTCAGCCTCATTGAAGTTGTTCTTCTCCCCCAGTAATCCCTGTGTCGTCAGCCAGTCTGTCTCCCATGGTCAGAGGGATTAAAAGTTATTGTTTAACATCAATATTAGAGTGCAGCTTGGACATAACAATGGGGACATGCAGGAGTTAGACCACCTGAACCTAAGAACCCCTGTCCATGCCCAGGATTAGGTTAATTTGATCAATATTTTTAGCTTCAGCAGAGATGTGATGGAGGGAAATGCCTTATTTTCCCCATGGCAGATATTGAGCTGCCTGGTGCGCTCTGTGGCAGCAAAGTTGTGGTTTTTCTCTACGCTTCTGCGGCTTAATGCATTTAAATCCCTTCATCTTCATTACACTGATGAGCTTGTCCTTCAGACGTGATTTTTCTCCCTTTCTTGCTCTTGATTATACTCATCCTTTAGATGAAGTACTCTTTCACCGAGGGCTCAGCTGCCTTATGTTTCCCCATGTAACAGGGGGAACAAGGTCATCCTGGACCGGGTTATAGAGAGCAGACGAAGAGGTGGGTGTTGGATACACTAAAGCTGCCTCTTTAGCAGAGAGATGCTGTGTCCTGAGTGTCACACACCAAGATGTCATACTGCCCTGCTACAGAGGGAACTGGGGGACAGAAATCCCCTTCCCCAAAGCACCCGCCTGGCTTCGAGTATCCAGGAGCCCACATCCAGGCTATGGGCCCATGATTCCCGCTATCAGAGGCAAGCACTGGGCTGTCAGCATTCCCTTTCCCCCAGAACAAACATGCCACCGTCTCTCCCTGCCCTCGGCAATCTTTCGAAAGAGGAAATGACCAAAACGTGTGAGCCCCACGGGGCAGGATGTGTGATGATTGTGGCCACTTGGGAGAGGAGTGAGCACCCAGGCAGTGCTGTGGTCGGGCTGTTGTGCTGCTTTGGCTCCACCTGTAGCCAACCACCTGTGGTTTCTCTCTCTGTTTTTTGAAATTCAGCTGTCTTTAGAGGTGACACTGGCCAGCAGCAACCAACACGCTAGAAACCTCTGTCCACAACATGCAGTGACATGTATTTTATACCTGTCTTCATCACCTCCTTCCCTGCCAATTCTCCCACCCCCTGGCACCCATCACTGTTTCTGTGTTTTGCAGTGGTCACAAAATACCCCTGAGCACACCCAGAAGGTGATGGAGAAGAGCCCGAGCCCCACACTTTGCTTCTGCCTATCCATCAGGGTTCAAACATTGGCGGTTGCAGGGTGCTTGGTGCATATTCCAGAGCAGTTCAACCCTGGTTTGCATTTCTTGGCACATCAGGCTGGAGAAGTCCTGAACTTTGGGCTGAAATGTGGCTCGGTGTTGCAGCAAACTTCTCTCCTCTTACATCAGGCTCTGGCATGGGGTAATCGTGTGGGACCGGAGATGTTGCACTCTAATCTCAGCACTCTTGTTTCCTGCTGGTCTTCACAGGAAAGCTACAAGGGCATCAGTAATTACTAAGTGCTCTTATTAAACCTGACAACACCTCCCTCTCCAGAGAGAGATGGATTTAGTGGACAGATGGACTTTAACATATCTCAGGGCTCACCAGGGGCCACAGGGGCAGCAACTGCCTCCTTGAGGACCCAAAACTCTAGCAGCCAAACCAAGACATCTCTTAATTAAGCAGACCCCGGCATATTAATTGCAGCCAGCATTCCCAGGACCATCTTAAATTCTCAGTATCTGCAGTTGTGTAATGTCCAACAAGCTTGGAAACTGTGCTGAACACTAGGCAAGAGACTGAGGGCAGCAAATTGCTATCCCTCATGTTGTGTTACTCAGTTATAATGGCAAAATAACTCCCTCACTGACTGTTCTGGAACAGGTCTCTCCATTAAGCTGACATAATTCAGATAAACCCTCAGGTTCAGAACAGTGTGCTGGGCTCACAGCAATCAGCCAGCCCAGACCTTCTCTTCCCACATCTGTTGTGTCTCAGGCTGAAGGACAAGGATGAATTTCTTTGCAGTTTTGACTGAACTCCCCCAAATCCTCCTTCCAGCTCCTGTGTCTGTAAGGAAAGCTTTGCTCCAGCACAAGATCTCTTCTTGCAGAGGCTCTAGAGAGTGAAAACACGGTGCCAAGAGCCCATGTCCATGCACTGCCTGTCCCTTTGGGTTTTTTAGACATAAGGTTGCCTTTTCCTGCCCAGGGGACACTTTTCTCTTGGCAGATGGGCTCCTGGATTCAACCATTTGTTTGTTCATGCCCACTGCCTCCTGCACACCTCAGCTCCTGGGAAACAAGCCAGCCTGTATCTGGATCCTGAGGCAGAGCTGATCCACAGCATCCTCCCTGGGGCAAGTCCTTGCTTTCAGGGTGGAAACCCCCTTCTGAGGGGCAGCATCTTCACCTCCCTGTGAATTACAGCTCCAGGCACAGCTGTGCATCCCCACCACCACCAGTTGAGTCCCTGCCTCCTGGGCTGACGTTTCAGCTCAGCAAGAAAGAGCAAAGGGACTTCTCTCTCTCCTTTGGAGCCAACAGGCTGCAGCACAGAGGGACTGGGTCCCTGGGAATCACAGGAGCCGAGCAGGAATCCTCTGCACGGGATTAACTCTCCTCCCAGCACAGCAAAGTGCCTCCTGCCAGCAGGATCTCTCAGGGCAGAGAATATTCTGCAAAATAAAGCAATGGAACCCCCATCTCTTGCAACAGAGAGACCCCCAGACAGTGCCAATAACAACAGCAGAGCCGCAGGAGGCAGCAAATGGAAGCAACACACTGAATAAACAAGGAGCCCAGCAGAACAAAATGCAGATAAGACATTTGGGAATGCAATCTATTTCTGAGACAGCCTCACTGGCTGCAAAGTCTGCCCAGAAGCAGCAGAGAAATCTTTCTCCCCCATCAGATCTGCTTGTGAGCTCACTCATTCCAGCTTAATAACTCCACTGGCTTCAGTGGGCATTACATCTCCAAGTGAAAAAGTCCTTTTCCATTTCTGAGCACCGCTGCGATTGATTTCAGCTGCCAGAGGAACACTGCCTTGGCCGCAGCAGCGCCGTTTCTGATAACACTTGGGATGGTTTCTTCATTTACTGAGACATCTCAGAATCCTTGTGACTAAGAAGTTAACCTATCAGTTGCTCAGATAACGTAAAATGACATTTTCCGTCTGCAACCAGCCAGTGCAATGTGCCTGCAGCACCCCAAAAGCCCTGGTCTTCAATATTCCCTCACCAGAATTCCTGGGAGATTTGATCTTTACAATAAAATAAAATGTCTTAAGTGATCACCTACTATGAAAAAGTGATTTATGCAAAAGTTATCATTAACACTTGGAAATTTCACTTGCTGAAGAAGCAAAATATCTTTTGCTTTACAAATATTTCAGTTTGTACATGATTTCTTGTTTCAGTTGCAGAAGTTTTGCCAGTATTTTGGAAACAGCTGTTCAGCCCAGTTTATGCCTCTGACTACATTAAATAACGCCGAGTGGAGTTACCTTCCTGGCATAAGAACTGCCTGGCACAAATGCCACACTAAAGATTTTACGCTTTACTTCTGTTCAGAGTCCAGTTCTGTCCCTGCGTGGCTGCTCGGGGTGACAGCATTCCAGGCACAGGGGTGTGTGAGTGCAGAGCAGCACCACAAACACCCGTTTGGGTACAAGGCATGGCAAAACAGCTTCTCTCATTCCACCAAACCCACCACAACTGGAGTGATAAAACACATTAACTCATGCAGAATGCTCAGCCTGAGAGCTCAGTATCGTCCTGATCCTTGTGAGACATCTGGAAATCGCTCTGACATATCCAACATTAACATTTTCTAAGAGTGACTTTCCAGTCTGCTATTTAAACACTTACCTTCTGTGTTCTCTTCAAGCAAGCATCCATCCTAAAAAACAAATTTTCCCACTCTTTGTTACACATGGCACTGCAGTTTATCCTGAGGAACACAGGGAATCTCCCCATGAGATTCTCCCTGCGTGTGGCAGAGTCTCCCCGCTCTGCCTGCCTGCCTGTCAGCTCCGTGGGCTCAAAGGGACGATGCATTTTACTGCAAGAAAAAGGATTCTTGGCTGCAGGATGTCCCCACGGGTCAGCAAAAGCAAACCACTCACCTCCTCTTGCTGGTGCTGTGGGCTGGGGGTGCCTGGGGGCTTCCCATCTCTCCAGCTCTCAGGGCAGCTTGTGCAGCTGCTGACGGCTCCTGCTTCCCTCTCTCATCACTCCCGCTCTCATCTGGGTTCCTCGTACCATCCTGGTTTATTCCCTTGGGCTGGAAATCTACCAGTGCAAATCTTTCCTCTGGTTTCTCGCTCTCTTTTGCATTCTCTTGGTGAACGTGTGTTAGGTTTTCTTTCCTTCCCCACTTCCCCTCTGGGTCTTGTGTTCTGCTTCTGGCTGTTAGTGCCACATCTCACAGCCAGCCAAACCCTCCGACTTGCTGAAATAATTTCCTCAGTTCCTCTGTGTTCCTGCAGTTTTCAAGGCAAGAGACATTCAGGGTCTTTTCCTGATTTCCCTGGAGAAGTGGAAGAGGAGGGGAAGGAAAAGAACTAGAAGGCAGACATGGAAAAACCTTGATATGCCTACCTGTGGGCAGGTCTAAGGGCAAGCTCAGAAATCTGCCACCTGTGTGCTTGCCTGACACCATCAACAGCAAGAACCCCACCTGCCTGTGCCCCAGAAAGTGGGAACATCATTTCTTTGGGCACAAACATGCTCTGCTAATGCCAGAAGAGCAAGGTGAAAGAGCAAGGGAAAGGTAACAGCTTAAGGTCTGAATTTACACTATCATACCCCTGTGGTCACGCTGGACCCAGCGCTGCAGAGGCTGAGGTCTCCGCTCTGCCTGCTCCCTGCTCTCCTCTCCCCCTCCACTGGGCCTGAAGCTGCTTGTTTCCAGGTTGTGTTCTTGCTGCTGGAAAGCATGGACATCTGGCAGCAGACACCAGAGCTCTGCAGTGAGAGAGTATCTGCTGTTACTCGAGGCTCCGTGTCAGTGTGTAGAGGCAAGTTTGCCCCAAATCCCAAAGGAATCGGCCACATTATGGTTGGGTAAAAACCATAAAATGTGTAGTGGCTGCAAAGGAAAGGCTGTGCTCCTCGGCCTGCCCCACAGCAGGTCCCACTCTAACATCCTACAGATCAGCCACAAACATTAATCTGTCTTCTCCTGAGCAAGAACTCAACCTTCCCTCCTGCTTGGATCCCAGTTCCTCCCATTTGATGGGTTTGTGGTGGTTTTGAACAACAATTACATCTCCTGCTCCCCAAACCTTTGCTTCACACATTTGCCCTCTCCCGTTACTGGTGGCTCAGGAGCTTCCCAGCAGCTGGAGCTCAGCCGTTCAGTGATGCTTGGCTGCCCTCTCCAGGGGAGCCCACAACACTTGCGAGGACATTGAGCTGCAGATGATTGAGAAATAGGCGGAATTGGGAACCCAGCGCTTCCTCTTGGCCCCTGGATGAGGAGAGGGGGTTCCCCCATTTGTTGGAATGCTTGAGAACAGCTGGGACTCTCCTGATGCTGCTCAGGGCTGGGACCCCTCTCCAGATCTCATTCATGGAAACCACAATGAAGATGAAAGGACCCACGGACTATTGTACAAGCAAAGGGGAAGAGACAGGTTCTGAGCTCTGTTGCAAAAAATAACGGCTTCCCTTTCAGCTCTTGATAAATCTTCCTTAGCAAGAACAAATATGAGACTGTAAAGAGTTTGTGAAAAACAGAAAGATACTTTTTACTAGTCCTGAGTTAGAAAAGCACTCAGCACTCAGCCCCAAACTACTCTCTGCTTCACGGCCAGCAGGATCCTGTGAAACGTTGACCCAAGTTTCCTCCATCCACAACGGGAGCTGTTGCTCTGCCAGAGGAGTGTGTGCTATAAAGAAAGAAACTCTACTACTGCAGCACAGCTAGAAGCTTGCAATTTGGTTTCTGGACACTCTTTAGTAGCAAAATTGTCCTGCTAAGGGCAAGCTCTTCAAGGCTGACTTCTGTAATGGCAGGGCTTTTTGTTCCCCCTCTGTCTCAGGTGTTTCCCTTGACACCAGCTGCAGCTGTCACAGCTGTCACCAGCCCTGTTTCGGGAAACCCCCGGTACCCAGAGTCAACTGCTGGGAGCAACGATCAGTTTTACATTCCCATGAAGGTCAGGTTCTGCTTTTGGGGCAGCCACAGCTTCTCTGGGCGACCTGGGCCAGGGTCTCACCACCCTCACAAGGAAGAATTTCTTTCTGAGGTCTCATCTCAATCTCCCCTTTTCCAGTTTGAAGCCATCACCCTTTGTGTTGCTCAGTAGCTGTGTCTCTCTCCAGAGCAGTAAGGAACAACCCCTGGGGCTGCTGTTAGGACACAGCTTGTGTGATGGGGCCCTTAGTCACCAGTACTTGCAGAAAGCCTGGCTGTGCTTTGTGGGAGGACAGTGACTTACTCCTATTTCTCTGACTTTTGGTGTGTGCTGTGAATTTGAAAACCCAGTGGCCCAGACAGTGCTGAGGGCGGGGGCACTGCTCGTGGTGGTGAGGTGTGAATCAGAGTGAGACTGTGACTTTATACTGCACTCTTTGAGGAAACACTCAGAAAATAAACAACCTTATTGTCCTCTGCAGAGGATAGTTCAGGTGAGTGAAACAGGCCTCACCTGAGGAGTTTGTTCTGGGTCCCTGAAGCCCTGCTGTGCCCTGGGGGTGAGCTGCCCTGCTGGAGAACCACCTCTGCTCCCTCGTGTCCCGAGGCATGCTGAGGGTGGAAACGCTTTTCCTGCTGATGGGATGTGAACCAGGCATATCAATTTGAACAGGCTGAAGGTTCCTGTGGGCTTTGGTGACTCAGAGTTGGCGCGGGTTTGCACAGGGAGCTGCTGAGACAGAAAACCTACAGGGCGTGAGCGGGGATTCATGCCCGGACGTGCTTTTATTTCCAAAGTTCAGAAATCAGCTGTAATGAAGCTGCTGGAGCACAAGCTCTTTAAACTCCCCTGGGCCATAACGCTCAGGGCTTGGGCAACAGATCTTTGGTGAGCCCTGCGTGTCTGTGGTGTTTTCACTCCTGGTGCCCAGTTTGCTGTTCTGGGTGGATGCACGCTGCAGTCACGAAAGGGAGATTCATTCTTGGAGACATTCCTGAGCATCTAACTGGTTTCTGCAGTGCAGAGGAGGAAACTTATTCTGGAGATGATGCAGCTCAGGTACTGGTAGACGCTGGTTTAATTCTTCCTTACATAGGAAGTATCCTGCCTCTGCTTTATTCAACAACAAACTTATAAGGAGCTTTAAGAAATTAAAGCACATAGTTTTATGGAATTGCTGGGGGGCTTGCCCTGTACCTCTTCTGTCTTCACTCTGGAGAAATTCAAATATACACCTATGTCCTGTAGATCAGTGCCACGGATTTATTGGGCTTTAGATTGAGAAACAGGGGGTCCTCTGCCAAATAGAATAAAGGATATTCTGAGTGTTACTGTGTACTCAATACTTGCATGCAGATTTTTAAGAAAATTCAAACTCAACACGTTTCCCACACAAGGAAAATCAGGTAGACTCTTACCCTTGTTAATGTTTGGCTCTAATGGAAACATCTAACTAGTTTCAAGTGTGTCATGGGACTCTGAGTAACCCCAAGGTGTTTACTTTTTGTGGTGCTAAGAATCAAGTACCAGCGGAAGCTTGTCACCCGTGGAGTAAAACTGGGGCAATGGTTCACTATTGATTTAACAAATGATTCATCTGCGCTACTTACTTCCTGCAGAACCCACCAGTGGGTGTTCCCACCTGGGCATGAATCCATGCGTGGTTGGATCCATCTCGATCACAGCTGGAAGCATTTCAGTTTGGGGCTAATGAAGCTCTGAGGACTTCGTCTTCACTGGAAGTTCTATGCAAATTGGTGGTTGTTGGGGTGCCAGCAAAGAGAGATGGAGCTGCTGCCCTGGGCTGGTGCTAATGCTTGCTTTGAGAGGGAATGGAGACGTTGAACAGAAAAGAATAGTGGCAAGGGAAATCCTTGAGCTGCTGTCACCGTGGCAGCACAAGTATGGTGGAGGGTGAGAGGAGGATTTGAGTGATGTAGATCTTGGCTCGCTGGGAACATGAGGAAACTGGGTAGTTATTGCAGTCAGCCTTAGATTACCTGGAGGAAGCAGAATAATCCAGACCGAGCAGACGTTTGCACAATAGAAAAAACCATGTACAATAGGTGACAAGAATATCTTGCGGAGGTGTAGTGGAGCTGAGGTCACCGAGTCTGTGTCGCCACACAGCAATGCACAGCAATGTCAGGTTTGAAGGTTCAATAAGTGTGTTGGAGGACACTGTGCCTTGGACCTTGTCTTCAGCAGATGTGGGGCTGCATGGCACAGGTGATGCCGCTCATCGAGACATCTCGCATCCCTCCACAGAGACAGCCTGCCCCTGGGTAACTGAGGTGTGTGTGGTGCCATGAGCTTTGGAATGGGAAGTCTTGTGTTGGAAAAAATGATGAGCGTTTAAAAATCCTTATTTGAGGGAGTGGAGCAGCTCCTCTTGAGGGGATCCCAGATCCCAGTGATAAGGGATCAAGACTGAACGCTGGGACCCAGCCTGTGCTGTATCTTCAGGACATGGCAGGCACTTGAGGCACTTCTCTATGTGTCAGGGTCACTGTAGCTCTGGGAATCATAGAATCACAGGATGGTTTGGGTTGGAAGGGACCTTAAAGCTCACCCAGTGCCACCCCCTGCCCTGGGCAGGGACACCTCCCACCACACCAGGTTGCTCCAAGCCCCATCCAGCCTGGCCTTGAACCCCTCCAGGGATGGGGCAGCTACAGCTTCTCTGGGCCAGGGTCTCACCACCCTGACAGTAAATATCTCCCCTTCTTCCACCATAGGAGAGGAAACCTGCCTAAGGCTTTAGCAGCTGAAGTGAGAAGCATGAGAAACTTTCTCTTTGCTTGCAAGTTGGGTATCATGGTGTTTTGGATATTCAGGACCACCTGCCCTTTTGATTTGAAAATACCCCTCGTGTCGCTGCTTGAAATCTGACCGACACAACTTACTGCAGTGTTCAGCTAGTTTCCTGGTGTTTTTCAGTGAGTTTCTGCACAAGGACAACTGAAAATACCTCTGAATTCTTTTAAATAATTTAAAATTTTAAAAACATTTGATGAGAACACAGGATGGGTTTATCACTGACATTTCCTTCTCTGGCTAGATGTGTCAGCCTGACCCCCAAACCAGTTCTGAAAGACAAGATATGTTTTTTGAACTATCTAAAAGATAACAAGGAAAAACTGCCAGACCTTGTGTCATCCTTGATCTGAACTGAACAGTACATGGATGTTCTGTTCCCCAGACAAGAGAGCACATGTGCAGCCAGGAAAATGCTCTTTCTAAGTATCAGTGGCATGTCCCAACTTCAAAACATCCGCGCACTGAGCTAAGATGATGTTTTAGCAGATATAAACATGCTAAAGATAGAACCAAAGCAAAAATCTGCTGGTGTGCATTATGCCAGGGTCGTTTGATGTAATCAGTGGAATTTCAAGGCTTAAGTGTTCGCTTACAGCAGATACTGTTGCTCCCATCTAAATGAAAGCTACTAAAAGGATCTCAGACATAACATGAAGTGCCAAAACATAGGGAGCAAAGGGAATAAAACAAATTCATCTCAGCTTGGGTTGTGCAGCATACAATAAAGAACAGGAACAAAGGTCTGGGCTTGATTATGTCAACATATTTTGCGTATTAAAAGGTAGCATGTTTTTTTTTCAGTAACGCTGCGTAACAAAATGCAAACTTCTTAAAGATGCAGCTTTCCTTTGAGGACTTGCCTTTTGTCCCAGGAGTGCCCAAAGACCCTGTAAAACAAGTTGCAGGTCGGTCAGGAACCAGCTCTGGTTTAAATGGTTTCCAGATAAAGGAGGAAAGACTAATTTTTCCATTCTGTCTCTAGAAATGTGGGGTACCTCAATGAGCTCGTCAAGGTATCTGTACCTGAAAATCAGAACTTTGAAGCTTTGTGCTGTTCGCAACTTCTTTTCCCCTACCCCAGAGCTGATGAAACGGATTTTTCCCCCTCTGGAATTCTTCTTTTTTCGGTCCTTCGAGTGGGGTACAGCCTTGAACTGGCCCCTTGGAGGTGACAGGAGACAGAGCTCACTGGAGAAGGTGTAGGTTTTCTGCATTTATGGATTTTTCAGTCAGCCTCTACCCCTAAAATCTTGCAGGTTTCTGTGTAAAGGTTTTTGAGGCAAAATATGAGGCCGTGGAGACAAACACCAGCAGCCGCCATGGCTGGGGGCTCGGCAGCTCACAGGGCCTTCCCAAGAGTAGTTTAAAACCGTGGAAGCTTTTCCTTTCGTGCATTTTCTTACAGTTTGACATTGAAAATACCTCGGAATTCTTTTCAGTAATCTAAAATTTTAAAGATATTTTCTGAGAACACATGCAGGTGCAGGGTACGGGCTCGACAAACCCTTCTCTCTGAGAAACCCCTCATGGTTTTTCCCCGAAAGCTGCGGGGCATCTTTGCGGGGCTGCATTTCGCTCTTTGTTCGCTATTTTGGTGAATCCCCACTGCCGGGGGACCCTCTTAGACCCGGAGGAGCCGGTTTTTGGTGTTTTTTTGTTAATTATTTTATCCCTTGGAAACCCCAAAGCGGCAGCTGGCGCAGCCGCCCACCATCCCCCCCCCCCTTTGTTGTGCTAATTCCCGAGCTGGGGGTGGGAGGAAAGCTAACTGCGTGACCGGGAGGTTGGGGAACGAAGCTCGGGGACCCTTAGGCCGTGTCGGGAAGACGGTCCAGCGCAGGGACAAAAGGCTCCAGTCCCGGGACAAAGAACCCCGGCCCAGGGACGGGCGCCCTCCCAAGCCGCCCTGCGCTGAGGAGATTCAAACGGCGGCCCGTCTGCCCCTTCCCCTCCCGGCAACAGGCGGGTCTTGGCACTGATTGGCGGAGAGAGCAGACGGCGCGTTTCTATTGGTTGGAGCGGGG
>VXBW01004872.1:44512-213113 GCA_013400375.1 Thinocorus orbignyianus
CGGTTTCTGAAGATCCCCGTGTGTGTGTGTCTGCTTTTGGGACAACGAGACGGACAGAAGTCGGTAAGGGAGGAGCGGGGCGAGAAGGGCCGGGCGCCGCCGCCATGTTGCGTTCGCTGAGGCGCTCCATTGTTGGGCGAGCGGGGACGGGGGGTCCCGGCTCGGTGAGGGACCGGGGGGCGTAGGCAACATAAAAAGAGAGAAAGTTTGGAGATAGACGGATTGAGGAGCTCTGGCAAGGGGCGAGTCTTTGAGGGCCTCTCCGGTGAGCAAACGGCGGGGTATTCTGTGCTCATGACGTTATCTCGGCCTTCAGCTTTAGTCATAACAAGGGGGAAACTGGAAATGGAGCTGGGCGGCTCTTCCTGCAGCTCTTCTGGGAGACAGAGACTCAGGAGTGACACGTCGATTAGAGGTAGCTGAACAAATTGGAGTGCTTCAAGATTAAAATCTTGAAAAAAGATTCCAGGAGGGGGATGAGCCACAGGTTAAGCAGGAAATTACTTGAAGTTAATAAGGAATTACTTCGGTGAAAAAAACCCCAACCAGCTGGCGGATTAGAAATGGAGCTGTGTTGTAATCGCTGGAGGAGGGTTTTGGGGGGTGACTGGTTTCCAGGGAAGGGTGGTGGGGACACTTAGGGACAGTTGTGGGCGCTGTGTCCCTGCCCCACAGTCCGGGGGTGGGTTCTCAGGGTGGTTTTCAGGGAGGGCTTCTTTGTGCTCAGGAGTGAGCCCCTGGAGCGCTGAGTGCCCAAGAGTTCACCTCAAAGTATTTTCCCGTTGTAGTTGACTTTCCCCCCTCTATTAAAAAAGGGTAAAGTTCTGGCTTGCCTTTCCTTAATTAAAATGTTTATTGGGGGAGAGATATAGCATGATAAAAACGCTCCTCTTTGTGAAATGCTAAGTAGGATGGCGAAGCTTATATAAATAACTACTACCTTGGTTTTTTCCTTTTGTTTAAAGATACTGTAATCTTTCACAAATAAGAGACTCTATGGATTCTTTGAATTATTTCAGCTTATTTTGAGATGTATATATATTTATTGTTTTTTAATTTGAAAGGGAAGCAATGTTTCTTTAACCTGAGTTCAAACTTTTTTTTCTTACTTACGCAGTGGGACTTCTCCCTTGGAGCTTCTGTGCTGAGAATCCGATGTTGGGCTCGGCTCCCTGGCTGAAAACAGCACATCAGCCCATGAGAACTTCTATTCCCAGCCAAAGGAAGGAGTCCAGCAAAAGGCAGCACCTACTTTTTCAGGCTTGGACGCAAGAAAGGGGCCAAGAATTGGAAAGTGTGGAATCTGAGAAGACAACTGAGAGGTAAAGGGGGTGGAAGAAGAGTCCTGTACTGTTGGTGCTAAGTTCTGTGGGACAGTATCTGGCTGCTTGGGAAGTTCAGTTAGAAATGGCTGCTTTCTATTTGTGGTTGTTTTCAGTTCCCTTTTGGTTTATCAGAGTAATTCTTGGATTTACCAGCAGATCGGGGAATGCCCTTACTCAGCAAAAAAAGAAAAGAGTGTAAAAAGTTTGGTTTAAGTGTCTTGAGGATTAAATACTGCGTGATATTTTGTATGTTTTTCGCATTCTTCCAGCAGTGCTTTGTGCTGAGGAGAAAAGAAGTGATTTATTTAGAAGTTGGGCTGCGTGAAGGGCCAGTATTTTTATGACTAGGCAGCCAAAGCTGGGACTGTGGAGCAAGGGGTCGGGGTATGGTTCTGAAGGGATGGGCTGTTCTCTGACTTGCTGGTCAACCAGCAGCAGTGAATTAAGCCAGTTGCTAAGATATTGTAGAGTCAGTAATTTCCCACTCAGAACATAAACTGCATTATAATTGTTATATTCTCTGAAATAGTTTTTTTTTAAAAAAACAAACTCGTAATGCAACCTTCACCAACTTCTCCCCCTGTTTTTACAGGTGACATTTAAGTTGAAGATGGGTGGTGGAGAACGATTCAACATTCCAGCTCCCCAGTCTAGAAACATCACCAAGAACCACCAACAACTTAAAAACAGGCAGAAGAACAAAGACCAGAATTCGCAGATGAAGACCTACATGAAGAAAGAAAGAGGACACGGATGCAACTCATCACCTGCTGCATGGCAGGCCATGCAGAAAGGGGGAAAGAACAACGTTCACTTCCCCAACAACCAGAATTGGAGTCCTGCTCTATCGAATCACAACCTGTTTTTCACACCTCAGACCAACCAGAACTACGCTGGAGCAAAATTCAGTGAGCCCCCTTCACCAAGTGTTCTTCCTAAGCCACCGAGCCACTGGGTACCAGTTTCTTTCAAACCTTCTGATAAAGAAATAATGACATTTCAGCTTAAAACATTACTCAAAGTCCAGGCTTGAGATAGAACGTTTTTTTTTCACGTTTTAAGAGTTATTTCAATTTCCAGGGTTTCAAATTTGAGAATTCCTAAGCCCAGAGGTGCAGAGGACCAGATGTTCTTGCTGCATGTCGTTAAGTCACTTGGACTAGAAGGGGCTGGGAGTTTACATTCCCCTTATCTTTTACCTCAGAAGTTGTGTGCTGTGTTCACTGTGAAATAGGTGTTTGCATAGAATCACTGAAGGGTTTGGGTTGGAAGGGACCTTAAAGATCATCCTGCTCCAACCCCCTGCCATGTTCTCCATAATCAATCTGAGAAATCCTCAACAGTGGCCACTTATTAGAAGAGTAAGTGGGGCTGTCAAATTGGAATTGTGATTGCTTTTTGGTGTGGTGTTAGAAAAATCAGCTTTTACCTGACTTAACGCAGCATTAACTGGAAAAAAAAATGCACTGAAGGCTTTAGTTTTGTACTTTGCTGCCTTTCAAACTTGTTTCAGTTAGATAGTTCAAAACTGCAGAGCAGACCTCCACCTAAGACTAGGTAAACCACAGACATTAAGTCTCTTGAAAGTTTAGTTAGACACTTCCCAATTAGCAGATGAGCTTAAAACCTGTGACTTAAAACTTAGGAGACACCTTGGAACTACGTGTTCTGGAGCTGCTGCTCCCCAGCTCTCAGGGGGGCAGCCTGTGCCAACGCTGCATTGCCAGATGACTGCCAAAAAAAGCTAAAAACAAAACCTACCCCCTTTTTTTGCACACCCATTGCACTGCTGAATCCTAAGATACATTTTTCTACCAGTTTTTAAAAGAGGTGGAGTAGTTCCTGGTCTTAAACTGGGTGCCCTGTAAGAACTGGTGTCAGTCAGAGCAGCTCGTGGCAGGTATTGAAATGTTTTCAAAGGAAAGACAGAGCCATGTAAATAAATGTAAAACTTTGTAGCATATGTAAATTTATGCCAGGCTTTCCTGCACAGAAGTATTTTTAGTACAGAACTGCTGAATGTAAGATGACCATGTGGGGAACATGGCCTGATTTAAACAAACAAAACAAAAAGAGTATTTTGTTAAATAAAAAAGAAAGAATTGTGGCTGTGCCCTTGCACTTAACGTCCAGTGAGTGTGCACGTTGTGCTGAGCTCATTTTTAAAGTAAACCTGGTGCAAAAGAGGCTTATTTAGAATTTTTTAATAAAAATTTAAAAAAAAAAAAAAAAAAAGCTGTTGGAGATGCTCATGTGCTGGATGTACAGGAGAGGTGTGTGTGAAGCAATTAAAAAAAACACTAAGGTGTTCAAAACCAAATTGGATGCTTCCCAAAAAAAAAGTAAATGGCTGAGTTTGGGTGCTTGATAAAATACTGTCATCGTTTGTGTTTCTAAAAATGAATCAAGGCTACAACATTCTTCTGTCCCACTGTTTGCTAAAATAAAAATAGAGAATAAAATCAAGAACCAGGGCAGCTTTCAGCTCTGTCACAATTCAGTTGGCCCTGTGAAGGAAACAACTGAGCTGCGATAGCAAAATCCAAAGTTATTAAAAATAGAGTAATTGCTAAAAAAAGAGACAAAACCCCAACAACTACTTTAACTTGGGGGAGTTTCAGAGATGGTGAAATGTTGGGAGATGTTGTTCTGCACATTCAAAAATCCCTTGGCAGCTGGTGGAATGTTTACAAATCTCTTGCTTCAAATAAGATGGAATTGGCGAGCTTTAAACTTCCAATTTTGACTTTGTGCCCTGGCCCTTCCCCAGTTACCCCAGTTTCAATTGTGTATTAGAAATTCAAATTGTCAATTACTGTGTGTGTTCAAATTGGAAATGACAAAAATTCAAATAAACTATTTTTACCCCCTAAAAGTATCTATTTCTTTGAAGATGGTAAAGTGGGACTATTTTGGGGCAGCCTAAAGAGTTGTATATAAATCTCTCAAGAGTTCAAAACACGGCTTAGTGCACTGAAATACCCCCTTTTGTATCCTTAACTCATCCACGACCACCTTTTTGAAAGAAACTCTTCAATCATCTTTTATCTGGCAAGAAGCAGGATCCTGCAAACCCGACACATGTTCTGGGGCTTGAATGTCAGAAAAGGTACAAAACGCTTGACAAGAAGGTGGTTTTTTTTCAACTCCAGCTCTTTTTCCTCAGCCTGGTTGGGGATTTGGGAACACAGGGCTGGAAAATTCACACTCACCGGGACAAAAGCGGGGCCGGAAGGGGCTGGCGGGACCCTCCTGGGGCATCCGAGTGCTCTGGGACCGAATCTCCACCAAGCTCTGGCTGCAGTAATTGACTCAGAAGGTGCTCTCGAGTTATAGTCAAAACTTGTACATTTTATTCCCAATTCACAGGGTTATTTGCACAGATGGAACACAAAACGCAAGAAGAAAGGATGTGGATGAATAAAACATCAGCATCTTTTGATCAAACACACTACAGGGTACAGAGTCTTCCCTTCCTAGAATAGTCTCATCAGTAAGAGCATCTTTAGACAAATATTAATAGCAAATGGACTACAGACTTTTTTTTAAGCAAGTTACAAGATAAATGGAGAAAACCAGCAATTATTAATGGGTGATTATGTCCTAAAAATGGGTAAATTTATCCCTTTGTACTTCAAAATGCTTAATTGTCTGCAACATCCCTGTCAGAGATCAAGGTGTTGATCCAATTGCCCTTCTCTGAACATATTTCTAAGCTGGTACCCCAGGCTTAACAGTAAGGAAATAAAGAAAAAAAAGGAAAGCTCTTTTCCCAGAGCTCAAAATAACATTGAAAGTTTCCACTTTGAATAAAGCCATTGTACTGTACAGTTCAACATCTTTAAAAGACATAGAAAGGATAACATTGAGCTTCCAGAGACCAAATCTATTATTACAGGCCCTAATTTAAACACCCAGCTACTCGACCACTAAGTTTGAAGCTGTGTTAATTACCGGGTGGGTGCGTGGAGTTTTGGTGAGAGCCAAGTTCCAGCAGAGCCCCCCGTCATGCTGAGAGACACGGGGAAGGGCGCTGCAGAGGTTTTGGAGCACGGCCATTACTTTCAGCACAATTGTTTTCTTTTTTAACTTTTACACACTACTTCAATTCTACAAATTTTGCAGGAATAATGACAAAAAATAAGAATAATAATATATCTAGAGTTTACCACAGAAAAAAAATAAAATAAACCATTAATTCCCACCGTTCTTGAGACTCCAAAAGAAAGATGCCTAAACATCACTGATCTGTTGTAGCCTGCGTATGTTCTTGCATTCCAGCTGTGCATAACCTGCAGGGAGCTCGCACAAAACAGGCTACTGCTTTTTAGTTTTGATTTCTTGATTATTTTTTTTTTGTGTGGTTGGTTTTGGTTTGGTTTTGTTTTTTAGGGCAGGATTAGGATTTCCTGCCTCGAGGGAGGGAGATGTTTTGTGTTTTTTTATCTAGATGGGCTGTGGCTTTGACTTGCATGAATGCGTAAAACATTCCCTGCCCTTTTTGGCCACATCCTGCTAACTCGTCCCCAACTGAAAGGCCCACAGAACAGCTTCTTCACAATTTTTCCATGGGAGCAAGAACTAGGACAACATCTTTATTCATGCACTCTTGAAACATCGTGGGTTTGTGTTCGGCTTTTCTGGCTTGTTCATATACACAAGTCAAGTCAAAGTTTAGTCCTACCTCTGGGAGAGAAAGAAAGAACCATCAGAACTGGCAGATACTACATTATACTTGCAATGAATTGGATTTTCAAAATAAAAACAAAAAAAGAAGGTTTTTTAAAAACTGTGCTATACATAAATGTCGAGGCACACAACATAAGGACATGCTAACAAGATAATTAAGGTATCGTTAACTCTTACTCCGCAGTCTGAAATTACAACCTCAGCTTGGACACAAAGGCCTTCTCCTCCCTCCTCCCCACCCACCCAGCTCCAATTCTGGCTGGACTAACGAGAATATTAATTACATCCAGGCCCTGGAGGCTGCTGCCAAAGCCCCAGACCCGCACCTGCTTCCCACGCTGCAGCCCTGGACCACTTTTAGGTGGGATTTGAGTCTTGAAGACTATATTCTTTTAAGAAAGCTGAAAGAGGGTGGGCTTTTCCACCCTTAAAAGCCACTCTTATGGATGGCTCAACTTACAAAGTGGGTTTCTCAAAGCAATTAAGCTCTTTTTGGAGCTGGTTTCATTCAGTGGCAGAAGGAGCAGTTGTAAATAAATAGCATGAGTGCCAGGAGGCCACTCGGGTTCTAAACATCACCAGCAAAAGTTTTGCCACCTTCTAGAGAGCCCCTGCTGGCACAGCTTTGGATAGGGCAAGGATAATTCCAGAAAGTGATACTAGAAATTTGGTTCTGTGAGAATCTTCAATTGCTGATTTTAAGGATTTTAACCTGGCTACTGATACCCGAGCGATAACCACAGGGCAGCTCATCCAGCAATAACGCAAGTTAACGGAACAGAAATGTCAACATATCAGAGTAAAACATACACTTATCCTTATTTTGCCTTAGTACCCCTTCAAAAATGTGAAATGATCCTTATTCAGACATTAAAAGATAAATTCCTGACTTTACTGAAACACCATAGTAAGGATTTTACTCCATAAGGGATGCACAGCTCTACTCCTGACCATGCTCTGGAGTCAAATTCTAAAGCTACAATAATTCCAGTGGATCAGTATTTCCTTCATTTTTTTTATTACAGCATGTTTGCTAGATTTACAGCAAGCAGAAAATAAGCTGGGTCTTTAGTTATTTTGATCAAAACATCCATGTTTGAAAGGTAGTACACAATATTTGTTAAAAAGAACATATAAAAATACCTTTTTAGAAGCCTCTATAAGAAAGGAAATACAAAGTTTAATCCCACAACTTTCCTCTGCTAGAGCTGCACGCTACTGCTACAGTTTTAAATAGACTTTTTTTGCTGTTTTTTGAAACTATACATCCAAGAAAGTCTACAAAATTAAAGGAACGTGCATATAAATGATTGCATAGCAGAACATGAACATTAACTGCAAACAGTAAAGAAAAAGTTAGAAAGACTATCAAATGTACAAAGATTCTCGAGTCAACCCCCTAAAGCACGTTCCACCGCCAACATTTCAAAGCCGCCTGCGTTGCTTCAAAGGCCCTGCTGGGAACACTAAAACCAAACCCCTAAAATATTTCTCTAAAAAGGAATTTTGTGAAATCCATGTCTTTGTACGCTACTACGTAAAGACAGCAAGGAACAGCAGGTGTTGATGCTGGCTTTTGAAGGTAAATAGAAAAAAAAAAAGAAAAAACAATGCCAAAAGCCATTCTCATAACAAATTATCTTGCCTTCTAGAGAAATACTGGTAAGATTACACACTGGTTTGGTTATTTTTCACATTCAATTTACTAAATATAGTGTATTAGTGATAAACTAAATAGCTAGAGATGCAGCTCTTGTTCATATCCAACTTCAAACATTTGTTCTTAAGTAAAAGGAAATCTTGTAACCAGACCACTATCCGTTCTGAGGAAGAAGTGACTCAGACTTGCTCGACCAAATACTTTTTGGATGCGCAAAAGCAAGTCTCTGTTACTCAGGAAGAGAGATGGCTACAGTTTTATACCTATGAATACACCAACTAACCACAGGAGTCATTGGCATAAGAGTTTAGTTCTTATATACTGTACACACACAACTCGAAACAATCTACTGGGATCTAACAGCAGGAAAACTAAGTCATTTTTATGGTTAACTGCTCGCTAAAATTTAGAATAGATACAAAAACTGCATAAAATGTACACACAACCTAATATTTAGTTGCTCTGCCGTTTGCTGAAATAGGAATTTAATTTTCCATTTCAAAGTGTTTTGTGTTTCTTTTTCTTTCCTCACATATTTACTACTAGCAGCCAGGTCAAAAGCAGATGAAGCCTCTATCCTGACATGTCCTCACACTGCACAGGCTCTGAACCAGCTTTCCAAGACCTGACTCTCTCCCCGTGTAGTCCATGCAAAGTTAGTACCATCCCTCCAGATGGCAGGGTTCAAGAGAAATCTCCAATAAAAACCAAAAAGTAACAACAACCAACTAACTCTGTCTCTCCACAGAGCTCCATTTCCCAACCTACTCCTGCCAGCGGGCTCGGAGAACACAGAAACCTGCCTTTAAACAACAGAAAATCGCCAGCCCGCGTCTCCCAACAGCCAGTGTTGCACTACAGCTGTCCAGTTTTTCCGTTTTATCCCAAAAGTTTAGCATTAAAGAACAAGTTAAACAGTCGGTTTAACTGTTCGGCACAAACAGGTCCCAATTTCTCTACGGGTGTGACGTTGTGTGGTGGTTTTTTTTGATAGGACAATGTTGCAAGTTACGATCAATCAAGTCATCACCAATATCTAAGCATTTGAAAATGCAAATCTTTACAAAAATATACAGAGACACCACAACCAAATCAGTAGCTGCCCATGACATTTAACCAAGTGGACATTCTCTCTCTCTCTCTCTCTCAGTGGCTTCTCAACACGGTTTTAATTTTAACCATTGTCGGCTACAGGGAAAACTGACAAAGAAAGTATTTTTTAGCACTGTTGCAACATCATATTCCTGATAATTTAAGGAAACTGAACTGTGTGTAAATGAATCTTACATGCCTAAAACCAACATGGATACACTGTTAGTGGCCACTGGACTTGGGACTAGTCCACGACCTCGATCTGGATTTTGACCTAGATCTAGAATGTGATCTTGACTGTGATTTGGATCTAGCGGGTTCTTTTTTTCTCGACTCCTTTTCATATCTTGAGCTGGACTTATAGTGTGTTTTAGAATCTGTTTTAGAGGTGCCTCTAGATTTGGTGTGAGATGCAGACCTAGACCGTGATTTAGCCTTCATTTCTTTCTTGGGCTGTGACTTGGATCGTGATCTTGAATTGGACTTAGATCTTGAAAAAGATCGATTGCGGTGTTTGAACCTAGCAGAATAAAGGGGAGAGAGGAGATTTGAATGTAAAAACACTATTCTTAGACATCTAGTACATTAAAAATTGTTTACCGTTTTTTTTTTTCAGGAGAAACTGTTTTTATAAACCTATAGTTAAAGGAATATAGTGATCTAAGCTTTCAATTTAAAGGGTGTAAAAAGTACTTTACCTATCATTGTCCGAATGGCTTCTGCTACGACGAGGTCTCCCAGTAGGTCTACTGCTAAAAAGGTACATCAGAAAAAGTAAACGGTGACAAATACCCACGTATGTAAAAAATGCTTAATACATTCTTTTTCAAGCTGTGCATCTGCTTTTAGCTACTCTTCAATGAAGCGCAGAATCATTTCATTCAATATTTCCCATGTGATGATGTAGCATGCAAGACAGGCAACTCCCACAAGTTACAAAATGAGTATGCAAAAAGATCACACCTATTTAATTGTTAAAATTTTGAAATGTGGCATTTCTCTTCTAACAGACTGCCGTGCAGTTGAAGCCAAACACACACTACACTTACTTTCTGGGACTATATGATCTTCTATAGCTGTAATCAAAAGAACGACTTCTAGATCGCCTCCTTTCGTAACTCCGACTTCTAGACCGCCTGTATCTGTCATAGTCATCGTAACGAGAAGAACTGTAGAGGTTTCTCCCTTCCTTGGCTTTCATCTGATTTGGTGCTGTAAAGAAATAGCAATATTTAATATTTTAAGCTAAAAAAAGATGCCCTGCTTTCCTTTCAGTGACATTACTCATCCACGTATTTGGTATTTCATAGAAAGCCTAATTCATGATTCTAGCAGAGATGTTTCTGAAAAGCACGAGTAAGATTGCTGTATGCCACTTGCTTTCTGCGGTTTTAACCACTGAACAAGAATTAATGCAGCCTTGTGGGCATTACAAATCTAGGGGGGAAAGGAAACAACAAGCAAACAACAAGAACTACCTCCAAAACCAGTAATAAAGGACTAATGCTCCACACAACCAGAGCAAAGAACAAGGCTAAGGTGATTTTTAGGTCACCTGGAAACTGGTGTGACCGGCCAAACTCATGACTGAAACATTCTAACGTTCCCCCAGTTACTCAAAAAGTGAAAGCTAACAAGGAATTAATTAAACCCCTATTTTCGTGCCTGCACAGCACCAGGCATTACACCTGATCCACAGTCTGCTTTAATGATTAAAAGGCAGCACACCCAGCAGCAGCAGTGGGCGTCACACAAAGAGCAGTCTGCCTCTGGAAGTACTCCCCCTGCCAGCACAACGATGCACATTCACTCTGGGGCTTGGTTATTAAAACAATTAAGAATGAATGAACTCATTAGTCTTCCGTTGTACTTCCCCCCTAAGCAGCACCGCTATCTTTCCTGGGCATTAAACCCCTTTCTCATCCAAACTCACAGACCATGCTCAAAGTATTTTAAACACCCCATGCTGTGGTGGTGAACGCCACCTGTACTCAACAGCTACAGTTATTATATTTTAAATGCTGCTGTTTACAACACTAAGTTAGATTTAGTTAATTTTTGTTCAGAAACTTTGAAGAAATCCCAGTGTTTATACACAGGAGTCCTTCAGAGCACATAATTTCCAATTACTTTTCTAAAAAAAATGTGCCCTTTTTGGGGAAACCTGCCCAGTTAGGCTCTTTTGTTGACAGCTTTAATTGAAAGACCTTTAAAGGGCTCTTATTCCCGAATTGCACACAAGTCCTACAGTCCTGGTTTAGATCAACAAGTTTGTGTTCGGTTTACCAACATCATGATGTATTTTTACATAATATCTGTACGTATTTATATAGTAAAAATACGTATACGAATTACAGATGTAAAGAGAACTCAGATCTTTTCAAATTATCCATTCAGAAACTAAGACTTCTGTGTCAAGTTGAGCTGAGATACCTCGAAATTTACTTTCATCCTGAAGCCAAGAGAAAATGAAGGCATTACCTCAACCCTGGCAATTGGGCTGCACTGGGAAATGTCAACACAGAATCACTATCATGCTTCAGCACAACATAAACACTGCAGCACATTAAAACTGAGCTACTCCTTTTGACAGGGAGAATTTTCAACAACGTGTCTCTGCAAAAAAAGGCTTAACAGAGCTGCACAGAAAGCTCTTAAGGATTTTCCGCCCGCAGCAAGGATCAGACTGTGGTCAGTGACCATCACATTTAGTTTTCTGGTTTTAATTCAAATGAGTCATTAATAGTTACTGAGTAAAAAGCAAAACATCCACATACTATTTATACACAAGAACGTATCACAGCAATTAATAACACGGGATGTCGTGTGACACTCCCCACTGAGGCTAAAATCAGTGTAATGAAATACAAAGCACTTACTCTTCCGATCCCCCTGTGCAAACTGGATTTCTATTTGCCGACCACAAATCCATTTTCGATCCAAATTATGGAGAGCATCTTCGGCATCACGGACATCTTCAAATGTGGTGAGTGTTAAGGTACTTGGGAATGTGAGTAGTTTACAGATTTGGCATTTAAAATAAAAAGAAAAGTTATTTTATAATTTTACAGGGCTTTTCTGGGGTTGGGTTTTATTTTTTTTTTAAAGTTCTTTTGGTCATGCTACAATATATGCTAATAAATATATTTTTTTTTTAAATTTAACCACCAGCTGAGTGCTCCTATGATAAAATTAAGGTCTCATAATACGACCATGAACTTATCCATCAGCAAGCAGCTGCTATGCAATACTCTTAACTTTTTTCTTCTCCCACTTGTACTTATGCAAGAAAAAAGAGTGGTACCCTTTTCAAAACACATTTGTTAACGGTCATTCAGTTCTCTCCACTACACTGACTTCACTAAAATTAAACCCTAGTTTTTAAGTTACATTGGGCATACCAACAGTAAATTTAACATTGGTTTTAGAACAGGGCTAAAGCTCTCTAATTTTTCACCAACTGACTTTAAGTTTAAATTCTGTAATGCCATGGGCATGTACGCAGACCTTCAAAAGCCCAAGATAAAAGCATACTCTAGAACTCCTACACCCTCAGCCAGGTCAGATGTTCAGTAACAAAGACATTACTAATTTTAATCTGCAAGACTGACCACTGCTGTAATTCACACACCTTCAAGCTACATGACCTGAGAGAACGAGTTGTCTTTCTCCTCGTAGCAACTCAGTTTATCATCAGCATTATCTAAGCAGAAAATAAACTATCGCGTTGTAGGTACAGATCTGGATAAACCAAGAAGGAATGCACTTTCACTCAAGACCACAGTTACAGCAGCACTCACAAGAGAAATATTACGGGTTCTGTCAATGGACTAAACCAGAATCATTCATCAAATTACTGCTTACGTGACAAACAGAAGAAAAGCTGTTATTCTGTAGGATACATCAGGTATGACTCCTTTAATCTTGGCCACCATTCAACTTCATCTTGACCTTTAACTCTTTAAGTGCTTGTCAGAAGGACTTGTCATGAGATGCTTGGCCAAAAATGACAGATGGCTTTATCTTTTACTTTGAAAAACAACCTTTTCCCCCTTTTGTAGATAAAGCGAAGCTTTGTCTCCCATTATGGCTTGTCCTTCTTCCAGCTTTTCTTTACTTTTTCTTTTCCCAAACTCTCCCTTCTCTTCAAGCCTGATCCTTAAGAGGTCTTTGGCTTGTCTACTTGCCTTAATTGTTGAACTCTACTCTAAAGGTTCTTTCATGCTTTCTCTTTGGGGTCGCCATTACTGTACAGCTTTACACTCTGAGGCAACAACAGAGGACAGTAAATTAGGGGACAATATTAAAGAAAGAAGTTCACCTCATTTTTTATACAATCTGATTTTGATCAAGTGATTCCAGTTTCTATTTGTTAAATTAACAATGAATACCAGCCACAGTTTGCTAAGCACAAGTTTACTTACACACCAGTGATAATAAAAACGTGCTAGACAATTTTGCGTCAGTGATAAATTTTCATTAAATCATATAGTATTAATTTCAGTGACACAAGCAAGCTTTTATATTACTGGACTTAAGTTTTGCAAAAAGGCAAAGAACAATTGAGAGAAGTTAATCTTCAAAAAGAATGAAACACCACAATATAAGTAAGACACTTATTAGATACAACACAAAAGTAAACTGCTTTTTCATTTAGATTTGTTACCTCTTACACAAACTTGAATTTCAAACTCCAACACCCCTCACTAATCAGCCATCTGAAGAAAGGATATTGAACATAAGCAAATCCTCTGGGACGACGAGTGTAGAAGTCAAGTGGAACGTATACATCAACTATAGGCCCATAACGACCAAATTCACGGCGCAAGTCTTCAGACCTGGAATATCACAAATAACTTACATGTTTTTTCCATTATTTAAGATATTACAAAAACATCCATTGAATAAAAAACAACAGAAATTTAAAACATTTACATATCTACAGCAGCCATCAATATGGCCACCTATCTTTTTGGAAGCAGTTGGCAGAGGATGCATGTAGCAAGATATTTTGGGGGAAAAAAAGCCTTTGAGCAGTTCATTGTTAAGGAACACTCAAGGCTTTTCCAAAACACTAAAGACTCAGGATGCTTAAAATACACCCTGGCATCTGGAAACCAGTGTCCAGCATCACTCTACAACAGAAGTGGAAACTGAGAAGTGATGCACATTAGTCAATTCAATGCAGGATGTACCAGCAAAGGTGGGTAGAAAGTGAAAAGAAAGATCTAAGAATTATTGTTACCTCGTGTAACTCTGGACAATGATTTTGCAATATGCAGACACCAACTGTAAGATCCAAATAGACAGGACGAGAATAAACCAGTCACACCAACTCATTTCCATAGAACAATCAATACTTACAACCACATCAAACAGAACAAAACTTGAGAGAGCAACCATTCATGCCCTTAGGATAGCTTTCCCGAGGAGGTGGCTTTAAGAGACCTGAGCACAAAAACTGTTGAGCAGACCTGTAACTATACTTGGAACAACTGCTGTCTCCTTGACAGAGAGGTTTCTTAATCACATCAGTTTCTTTACATGTATTTTTGTGTCATTTGAGGACAATAACCTGTGTGAGAAAGACTGTTGCAATACCATGTTTATATGGTATAAAAGAGTTACTACTACTCACTTCTCTTTCTCATCAGCTGGGAATGACTATATGCACTGCAGATTCTATGAGAGCAGAAGGCAACCACAATGACCAACATCTCAGAATGAAGCCATCTCTAAGAATGTACTGTCTAATCACAAACTTATGGTGAAAGCCTCAAGAGGTCCTACATTATTTTAAAATGTTTGGAAGCAACAGTCCTCCCTGATTGTTCTGACAGTAAAATAAACTACCAGAAAGAGGAAAGAAAAACTCATTAAAAAAAAAAAAATAATTGGAGGCTATTTACACTTTGGACTACAACAAGGTTTCTCATTCATTCCATCGCGCCAACGGTACTGTCATTTGCTGAACATCTTTGGTGCGAGCTGCCCAGGTTGCAAGTTTGAAAACTCATGCTTGCATTTTATACAACCAGACCTTACAGGGACTCCCATACAAATTCTACAATGATTAGCAAGAAAAGAGAGCTCTAATTCACATACACATTCGATATTAATAAATGATAAACCGCAAAACAAAAATAGAGAAATCCAGCAGTTTCTTTAAAATACCCAAGCATTAAATAAGAATCCCTTCAATGCCCACTTTCAGATTATTTCAATTGGCTGTGAAAAGTTACTTTGCCAAGCTGCTGCACTATTTAATCCTTAAGGAATTTTGCTACAAGACAATTATTACAGAGAAAAAGCGTTGTTTCGCCCCCATCCCGTTCTATAGCGAGTGCCACAAGAGGTTCACCGTACATAACGGCAACTACCAGGCTAACGGAACCAACTACGCCAAGAATTTTGGGGACACCCACAGCAAAGGCGCTGCTTTCGCCCTTCCAGTAACAATCGCCGTCTTTCAAAAGAGCTTTCCCCGCTCCAGCGGCTGCCGAGCATCGCTGAGGGGCACAGGCAGCTCTCCCTCAACCGGGCTTGTAAATCCCGCCTCGATCTCCCGCTGGACAAACTCAAAAGGCGGGTACGAGAGTTTCTGTGTCTTCCGGCCCAGCTTTATTTCTTGCTGGACGTTTGTTTGGAAAACCGATGGTGGTGGAGAGGAGGGAGGGGAGGAGAGCAGCATGGCGAGGAGGGAGAGGAAAATGGAGAAGGGCGCGGAAAGGGAAGGCAGGGAGAAAGGTAAAGCAGCAGAAGGGAGCAGGCCGTCCTCGCCCCCTTCCCTGGCTCCATGAGGGCCTCCGCGCCCCTCAGGCGGCTGCCGCCCGGCGCGGCCTAGCGAGCCCGCCAAAGCCTGCGCAGCCCCCGCGCCCCGCTGGCGCCCGCCCCCACTCACCGGGTATCGTCGGCCACGTTCCGCACGAAGAGCGAGGTGTTGGGAGGTCGCAGGTAGCGGGNGCGGCTGAGGCGACCCCTCCAGAGCTGCACGCAGCGCCACCGCCGCCCGCCCGCCGCCTCTCGCGAGACTTCGCGCGGGGCTTCCGGCGAGAGACTCCCGCCGCCAAAAGCGGCCCTGCCCTCACTGCGCATGCGCTCTCTGCCTGCCCGGCAAGGCGCGCATGCGCAGAGCGCTCACCCACCCCCTGGGGCCGCGCGCCTTTCCCGCCCAAAGCGGGGGAAGCGCGCTCCTCGCGCCGGCAAGATGGAGGGCGTGAGGGGAGAAGGTGAGGGAAGGAGGGGAAGGGAGAAGAGGAGGAGAGAGTGAGAGGAGGANGTGAGAGGAGGAGAGGGTGAGAGGAGAAGGTGAGGGAAGGAGAAGGGTTTCTTCAACCTCCTGCCATCGCCTCTCAGCACCGCGGCTGCAGTTGGACGGCACCGCGACCTGTTGGTCTTTGTGGAGTTTGGTGATAGAGTTTGGAGAAATATTTGCTGCCGGGATTGCCCTTTGCAATTGGAAATGGAAGTTTTCAACAAGATCCACTGAGCATTATAAGTAATTTTATGGAGGGTCTGTCCCTTTGGCTTGAGGGATCGCTGTTCTGCGGCCCTGTCACTGATGGTTGTTGTGCCCCAGGACTTTTCATCCCACAGTTGTAGAGCAGTCGTATTTGCAAAGGATCAGGCCTTTTTCACTAAAGTCATTTGTGTGATGAGGACAATGAAGTGGGTGGGTAGAGAGATTATTTCTTAACGTATTAATATGTGACTCACCAGCAGGTTTATAGGCAGATAAATGGCAGATCTGTGACTGAACAGTTAGATGTGTGTCTTTAATAAAGCAGCGTGGCTGCATCTTTGCTGCTGTGAGGGATTTTCACTGAACTACAGATGGAAGAGAAAGACCTCATGTCTGTCACTAGCGCTTTTTCACTTTTTTTTTTTTTTTTTTTAAATTTATAGTGGCTGAATATGAATGAGAAAAGTGTGGGTGGACACTGCTGTTCATGTCCTGGCAATCTCACACTCGGAATTGCCTGACATTTGTAGGGGCTTTGAATGACAAGTTCGATCACTGACATAGGAGGTGTATGTCAGCTATATATGCTGCTCATCCAAAATAAAAAAAAAATTATGGTGTTTATATAGTCAGTAGCCCATGTTCAGGACTGTAGAAAAAGGATAGGTGTCTCTGGCAACGTTTTCTGCATTTAATATTTACAGTTAACGTTGTTCTGTACTAAGTGTGCTACCAGCAGCTTGAGTTTGTTACCTTGTGCAATGCATACACAGATCTGCTTACACAAGTCATCAAAGGAGCATGAAAATCAAGCCAGGAAAGCAGATCAGAGGCTGAAGTTATGGTGGGAGTGTGTGACACCAGCAGCTGTACCAAAGCAGAAAAAAATCCTTCCATAGGTGTTCTGAAAAACAATGGAACCACTGGAGGGATAGAAAGATTTTGTGCCAGTATTACCCTTTCAGAGCTTTTCCAATTAGAAACAAGATCCAAATAAGATTATAAATACTCTTATTAAGTTCTTAGCAGAAAAAAAAAAACCACTTGGTTTTATGGAAGAGTGAATCCAGTGCTGTCATCCAAACGTGTAAGAGTTTGTCATCCAGAGAGGATCAGTTGCTTTGGGCAATGGGGCAAGGTTTGCCATCTGATCAAAACCTTTCAGGTTTAGACTGCTTCACATAAGGAGCTGCACTGAATAGTTCACCTAACTCTGAGATGCCCCATGGCAGAAGAATATTGCCCTTGGATTGAAAAGATTGGCACAGTTGTTGGAAATACTAAGTCACCGCAAATGTGAAGTAAGGTGACTTGAATATTCACTTGACTGTGAATATTCTTTTAAGAATATTCGGTGCTTTCAAATTAAAATGGCTTAGCATCAGTAAAAGTTCTGCATAGGATTAGTGTGTTTTCAGTATGTGGTAGCTGCAGCCTGTAAGTTAAACCACCTGTGTGTACCAGTTGTCATGTATTAAGGTTGAACTTTGTTGAGGGGTTGAATAGGGAAGAAGTGAGTTTGCAAGGCAGATGATGTCACCTGAGCCGGGAATATTCAAGTAGTCATTGAACTGAAATAAGACCTTTGTGTTTCTTTGAAAAGCAACCAAATCCATATGCATTTTGTTTTAACATCAGTCCCATTTTATGTCATGATGTATCAAAAGCAATTGTTTTATAACAGGTTTTAAAAGTCTAGTGTTCAGCACCTGTGTGTAGGTTTAGAAATAAACCTGAAGTGGCTCATGTTTTGTATCCTACAATTTACTGACGCAGCATTTGGTCATTGAAGACTTGCAGTGAATTTACTGTTGGAAAACTGGGCTCTGTTTAGTCATGTTTCACTGTGTAGTTAGAAGCAGTTACCCAGCAACTTCCAAACAGAAGTGTTTGAAGCTCTTATATGGCTTTTTGCAGTACGGGTGCTTTAAAGCAGCCTTCTGCCAGAGTTTTATCCGTGTCTTAATTTCTGTTCTGTTGATCTTATTTATGTGTAACTCACATGGAATTTAATGTAATCTGCAAAAGTGTACTTAGCAGTAGAACTGCCTGGGAAGCAGGATGAACACAATCATACTTGCATGGTTATGCCACTGTAACTCACTGTGAGGACCAGCCTTGTCCCAGAATGAGAATACACTTCCCGGATTGCTTATATAATTATATCATGTTGCAAGTGTTATTAATTAAAACACAACCTCCTCCTGCACAAACTGCACTGCTCCTCACGCAGGAAAGTGTAGACTCAGCACTCTTAATTGGAATAAAGTGTCCATATGAAGATTTTAAATGGCATAATGAGTCCAGCAACTTTTTTCATGGAGGTCTTAATCCCAAGACCAGTTCTAACAAATCTGCAGTGACTTAAATAAGCATGAAATAGGACGGGGAATACAATAGTAGGATCTAATCAGCAGTGGATAAAGTGGTTCTAAGATGGGTCCTCTACATTTTATACTTCAGTAGAAACACGTGATCTAAACATGCACTTGAGCTTCACAGACTTGAACTGTGACAAGCAGATATTGGGAGTATGTTGCAAACTGGAAGAGCATTTAATTCCCTTTGCTGTTGTAGTGCCTCCTTTTTTGTTTAATTGTACTCTTATGTACTTCAGCTTAAGAGCTATTATTAATTTATAATTGTTTATGACTGTTAAACACTTCATAGCTTTTAAAATGCTACTGTTTCTATTTCTGTTATGGACACGTGGTGCAGATCAGCTAAATAAAAGTCTAATTGTTCTTTGCTGGCTAAGTTACAGAGAAAGGGTTTTTAGAAGAAGCCCAAACTTTATTAGACAAAGGAGCTAAAGCTGAATATGTTCACTAATTGTGTAAGAAATCAGGAAGAATTTATATCAGCTTTTGTCTGACGCCAAAGCTTATTATGATAAATCAGTGTTCCAGTTAACATCCAGGTTTGGTTTTCTGGAAGGCAAGCTTCTGTCACTTTGAGTAGAGAAGGGATCTGAAAGTGTTCTGGGGAAAAACACAGTCTTAAAATAATGGGAGGTGACATGTGTGTGAGAGGAGAAACCGTAACTATGTTCTGTACTGTTTTTTCAGATAACAAAGATCACACCTTGTGGAAACCGCGTTTTATTCTAAAGATGTCACAAAGAAGGTAATTTATCTTTAAACTTTCTTGCTTCTTCTGACAAGTGTTACTCCACCAAAAGTCATCGTCTGTAGAAGACAAATACACATAATGGATTTTTCATTTAGACTTTAGGAAATCTCTCTATAGCTAAATGGTTAGAAGTTGCCATAAATCATTTATAAATCCATCTTATTCCACAAGAGAATACATTTACAGTACCTGCCTATAAATATGTGTATAACGTGCATGCCAAAGACATTTTTTTTACAGAACTAGTTCTGAAGATGGAAAATCTGAATAAAAATACCATAATCAACTACATTTTATCCCTCTGATTTAAGAGCTGTCATAGATACTATAAAAAAGTTACGCTTCCTGTAACAGAAATCCACTCTCCCAAATAGTAACGGCTTCTTTTGCCTGGTGTTTTGCTTACTGTTAGAACAGTAGTTTGAGATACTCCAAATGATCTTAGGAAATCATGTGTCCAAACTGTGTAACTTTAATGCTGTTATTACCCAACTGGACGCTTAGAAACTGAATGAGCTCAGCTCTATAGAGAAAAGCTCTTTGCCAGTACCAAACAATTTAAAACTAACTAAAGAAATTTGACAAGTTTTAGGTGAAACTGCAATTGTAAATGTTCAGGTTTGACTTGGCCTTTACTTTCCAGAGCTAATGCTGCAGGTAAAGCAGAGGGTGGAAACACTGCTATAGTAAGAGCCCTTCATGCTTCAGTGCCTAGGACTGGCCCCAGGGTAGTAATTACTGAAAAGAATTGTTGAGCAGGATGCCTTAAATATATGAGCAACGTTTAAAGGAGAGCTATCTAAGGCAATTGGTTTAAATAATATGCTGGAATAATAAAGGATAAGAATAGTATTTTCCATGAACTGTGCTTAGTTGGAAATACTAAAAGTCTGTATGGGCAGATTTAACCACCTGTAAGGAATTCTGCAAGTAATGTAGTAATTTTGGGGCCAGGATTTGTTTAAAATATTGAGCCTATGCTAAGAGCTGATCAACACAGAACATTTTTTCCTTCAGTATTTTTCTTAATGTACCATTATTTTCTAGCACTTACCTCCACCATTTCATTTCCTTTAACTTCTTGCTCGTGAGAGAATTTGTCTGATTTGCACACAAGCTTCCCGTTTACCATGTTCACAGTGCACTGGTGAAGCAGATTTAAAAATTATTAAAAAATTTTAGACTTTGGAATTTGATTAGAATAAGTAGAGAGCTATATGAATAGGAAATAAACAATGCTGGTGTTTCATAATCACATCTGCTAATTTAAATGGGAGACCACAGCATTTTAATAAGAGTTTTAGAAGAAACATTTCTCTTTGTTGAAATGATAGAAATGTGTGCTTATGTGGTACAAACAAGTTTCATTTATACACAGAACCTGAAGTATAAGGATGAATGAAGAGGTGCAGCTGTTCCTGAAATATATTACCTTTAGCTTTCTGCCATCCATAGTAGTTATGTCAGCTTCTTTTCCGAGCGTGAATGAGTTAGTTACAGATTGCTTGGGTGTTTTTGATGTCACAACGAAGTCGTCTCCTTTTTGTTGGATTTCAACAATAGGCTTAATATCTTTGGCCATTTTGATAAGGTCATCTGGCAATGCTGTAAAAAGAGCAAAAAAGGACTTTTACGAAGAAGTGTGTTGATATGAAATAGCAGATTTCTTCCTCTGATAAAGTTGCAAAAGATGCAAACCAAGAATAGAAAGTGATGGTTTGGATTCCTCACTTCTCTATGGGCATAATGTTCCATTCCATCTAGTCTGTATAGATTTTGATATTATATTCATTAATATTGTGTCAGAATATGTATTGTTTCTTCCAGTAACGGCTTGCCATGAGATGACATTTCTCCATGATGAAAAACATGTATTATTTTGTTTCCCTCACCTCTTCCCAGGGAGACTGGAGGGTGAGGGATCTCTGTCTTGTCAGAGCTGCAACAGCACGAGTAGGCTCAAACTGCCTTGTCGGGGTGTCTCAAGTGTGATTTGAGGGTATCATCCTTAGCAGTAGAGGGCTTGTTTCAGGCATCATCCTGTCAGACAAGGCTTTTCAACTGTAACTGAATTTTATTCTATCGACTCTCTCCTGTGTACTCTTAAAATCCCCAATGGGATTGTTTTGTCAAGAGGGTGATTGCATTTTCTTAATCTAGGCATAGCCACCAAATCTATTCCTTCCAGGTTACTAAGCAGCTCCCACATGGGGTAATCACTAGTGCTGCAGAAGTAGCCTGCACTACTAATAGCACATTGGACACCAGAATACATCATTGACAACTTGTTTCTAGTTAAATGTATTTATAAAATTATGTGTTAATCAGAGCAAGTTCATTTCTGATACACCTATTCTTTCGTGAAGGACTCATGATGGGATTTGGGGGTTATCTGTAACCTTTCTACATACATTTGTACAATTTTCAGCTGCTTTTCATTTCAAAATTACAGACTTACCTGGCAGAGGTAGTTTGTCAGACAAGCAAAAGAAAAAAAAAACCCAAAACATAGAAATACATTAGGCAAATGATTTCAGAAGTAACAGGACACTTACCAAGAGCCTTCAGAAACGCTTCGAAGTTCTCTTGAGCGTAGACCTGCCAGGTTCCGTTGAAAGCCATGATGGATGCTATAATGCAGAGCAGGGTGGTGATGCCAGCAGGAAAGCGAGGGCTCTCCCTGGTTATTGAGATGCTATTTATGGAAGGGGAAAGGCCAGCCCAAATTTTGACTGGCTAATGATTAACCGTGAAGTAACAATTATTAATCATTTGTTTGTTCTTAGTGATCATAACCTCTAGTTCATTCTGCTTTGTAGAAAGTCTTACCTTGACCAGTTGGTTTGGGGTGTTATGTTTATGGGGGGTTACTGAACTCGGGTCATTATTCATAATTGTTCTGAAGTGTTGCATGGATGAATTTGTTTTCTTTTTTGTTCACAACTTCTGTCTAATACATTTTCTGTGCTTTGGGATAGGATTCTTCAGATAAAATGGCATAATTTACAGTAGATGTGAGGTAATTACTGTCTTGCAGCAGGAACTTCCTAATTGTCACAATGTTCTCTACTGTGGGCGCTTGGACCTTAAATGGTGTGAATAAAATCCACAGCCATTCCAACATTGTGGGCCTCCAATTACTTGAGGACAGGGAATATTGTTGGGATGGGGCAGTCAGTTATGACATTCATAGAGTCATAGAATGGTCAGAGTTGGAAGGGACCTTAAAGATCATCAAGTTCCAACCCCCCTGCCCTGGGCAGGGACACCTCTCCCTAGAGCAGGTTGCTCCAAGCCCCATCCAGCCTGGCCTTAAACACTTCCAGGGATGGGGCATCAACAACATTATCCAGTAGATGTCAGTAATGTGCACCTAAAAAAATTATTTATTAAATCAGGGGGTTTGTTTTGTTTTGTTTTGTTTTAAATAATCACTGCATGCATAGAAAATGAAAGGTATAATATAACATGGAACAGTGCTTGGAGACAGAAATGGAAGATGTAAATGGGATGTTTTATTTTTCTTCTCACCAATTGCACTGAGAATTCCTCACTCGTTGTAGCTATTGAGTGATATTCCTTGCTGTCTGTGCAAGCAGGACTGTTGATTTTGGAAGACATTCATTAGGTTATGTATCTTGCAATTATATTGCTTAATTCAAACAGAGCCCTGTATCCCAGGGGTAGATGACCTTCCTAAGCTAACTTTTATTACTCCATACCAGTCAGTAATTCTTGTATTTAAATAGGAAACCAATGCTGAACTTTTTCTTACAAATTCACAACTTTTTTTTTTTTTTTTCGCAGAATGTTATTTTAAAGAAAATTCACACAAAGAGCCAATTTTGTAATTACACATTTACATATGATAATACCTGAGCAGCAGGGATGAGGTACTGATAATGAATAAGGTTGTGTTCATGCCTGGGGTGTGACACATGACTCTAAAAGGTGCATGTTTGTACTGGAGTTATTCTAGGACATGATTGCTCTGTTCTACCAGAGATTGATGCTAATGATGCTATCCAAGGGGCTGTAAGGTTATTAGTGAATTAGTGAACATTTTTGATTTTAATAACATGAATTATATATATTTCATTTAAGTAATGTTTGCAATGTCACTGCCTTTGGTCAAAAGATTGGCAATCCTTTACAGGGTTGCTGTGCTCTTCTACGTTGATGCTGGAGCTGCAGTGTCCCTCGAATAACTGGGAAAAATACTGCTGCTGTGAGGACAGTTTATATTCGTTTGTGGAGCAAGGTAAGATGCTATTTTGCTGAATAAATATGTTTAGCTGGATGGCTGTATTAGGAATACTGTCACTTTTTTTATCTCTCACAGTAATGGAGGTATAGCTGATATAGTATATTTGGATATAGAATATCAGAATATTCTAACATAATTACCAAACCTAAAAATCTCTTTAATTCTAAAGAATATAGGTGTGTTTAGTAGGGTGGAAGGATCTGGGTCCACTTCTGTAGTCAGTCACTCAGCCCTAAAGAAGCTGAATGTGTTCCTCTGTAAAGAACCAAGCCTTGAAAATGTCACTGCCTTGTTTTCTTCCCACATGGGTCATGTTTGGAAAGATGCAGACTTCAGACCCTTATTCAGCACAGTATTTGGGAAATTTCTAACTTCCCACACCCTTTCCCACTGATTTCAAAGACGGATGCACTTGATAACAGCGCTGAGGTGCCACCAAGGGTATACATTTAATGATTCACACACACACAAACATTTGTCAGCTACAAGATAATCAGTGATATGTGGTGATTTAATACAAAAAAAGCTCCCCTGAAAGCCTGGTTCTCATATGGGAACCCTCTGGTATTTCCCACACAGACTGACTAGGAAAGAGCTTCTCTGTGAGGTGAACGTGCATGTGTCCCCACACGTGTGCACACACACAAGAATTGTTTTCTAACAACTGCCAAATAAAAGTACTAAAGTATTCCTAAAATAAAAATAGAGACACGAGCCTGAGTTTTAGGGCAGAGACACTGAAAGGAATCTGAAGGAGTTAAATTTCTTTTAAGTGCAATAAAATATAATTGACCAATTCATTTAGGCTTTTTTGTTACAACCCCACCTGAGACTCCCTATTCTTCCATTCCTATCAGTATCTCTCCGTGCTTGTAGACACTGATAGTAACCTGCCCTGTTTCAGAGCCATACTTATTCTTGACATAGATGCTGTATTTTCCCGTGTCTTCATTGCAGACTCTCTCTATGGTGATGGTGACAACTGTCCCCTTCACATCCATTTTGTAACGATCTTTAAAGACGATAACCTTCTCGTTTTTGAACCAAGTGATTTCTGGGTAAGGATCTCCAGATACACAGCAAGTTAAACACAGGGTCTGTTGTAAAACAGATAGCAGAAATAGATTATGGAGATACAGGTAAGGAAAGAAATTCAGTTAAAAATGAAGATAAACTCTCTTAGATTTTCAATAGGTGAGATTCCAGGAATGGCCACTCCTTTTCCTGATACCTTCTGGTACAGTCAGGAATAACCTGACTGAATTTACTGGGCCTGACTCATACTTGTGCTCCTGTCTTTTTGTAGCTTTCTTACGCTCTAAAGTGGTAGTTAAATAGGCACAAGGTGAATTTGCAAGTACTTCACAGGATTTTTATTCTGCCTGTCTACCAGTAAAGGGGAACATGACTCAGAAACGTAAGAGGCAAGTCTCTATGATGGGAGAATCAGGTCCAGCACTTACTGGACTTACTCTAAGCCTGTGACATGGGAAGACAGAAAGGATGTGGCTGTGAAACAGACCTAGGAAGCAGTAACATCTGAGAAAGATGTTCTGTGCCACAAAGAGTTGTAACTGCAGTGGCTCAGAAAAACTGCTAGGAACATACAGGAGGGGAATACAAGTATTTTTCTCTCCATCGGTTGTTCTTCCACGTCTGTGCAAGGGCCAGTTACACCAGTTACTCAATATTACCTTGTCCTCCATGATGGTGGCAACATCTGGCAGACCTTGCACAACTCTGGCACGACCTGGGAATGAACAAATACGACCTTTTAGTTTTCCTTGCCAGTGTACCACTAGGCTTTGCTTCACAGAAGAATTACTTTACTTACACTTTTCTGCTATTGCTGCTTCCCTGAAAGTGAGAGAGATAAAATTAGAGTGATTTTATTTATTAGGCATTGTATTCTCAGTGCAGAATATGACACTCAAAAGAGATTTAGCTGTGAAAATATTTAGGCAGAACTTACTTTAACCTTCTGTGCTCAGCCAGGGCGTCTTCAAAGGCTGCAAGGAATGAAAAGGTGCTCTCATGGAATTGTGGTTCCAGCTCAAATAAGGCAGAGAGTAATCACTGCCCATGATTAGAAGGAATCTTGGAAAGCAGCTCAGGTGTGTCTGATTCCTGTGACGGCGTGGTTTGACCCAGCTTACCTTGTCCAGACAAGTCGGTTGACAGTTTGCGAGAGTTATTCCCGTCAAATAACTCCAGGGTGTATTTTCCCTTATCTGCATCTGTTGGGTTCAGGATGTGAAGCCAGATCTGATTCATGGTGCTCCCTGCTTTCAGTCTGTCACGGCTTTCCAGTTGTTTCTCCCTAAGTAAACAAATGATATAATTTCAGCAGTATTTAGCAGAGCTGTATGAATTAGAGCACAAACTTTTTAAAGACCTATATTGCTTAGAATAAGAGGGTGGGAGTCAGGACATCACCGTTAATTTCATGGAGAGTTATGTGCTCAGTCACTTTGGAAAATCTCACAGGGCATCTAGCAGTTTTTTTAGGCAGATTGCCAAAGCTCTAAAAACCTCTGCAAAAAGACCTCTTAGTTCTTATTTAGGAAATTAAACAGGATTTAGATGTTGAATGTTTGTATGCATTTAGCCCTTAAACGTTATTAAAAATTGGCCTCCTCGTAGACGTGTAGGCGGTACCTAATAAAACACCACTTCTCTGTTTTATGAAGACATTCTGAGGCTAAATTAAGTAGTGTTTGGAAAGAATTTTATAATGTTTGGGAATATTTGTTAGTCAGAGTAGGGTAATAAAGTGGTGTGGGGAAGTAAAATGTAGTAGAAACAAAGAATTTGAAAGAAAACCCAGTTTCTTTTCCTGTCTGTAACCAAGGTGGCTGTAACTGAGCAGTCCCATTGAAGGGGTCTTACTTGTGATACCAGGTTGTTTTCATGTAGTCTGTGAAGTACTTCACATCTGTGTAGATCTTGATGCCTTCTTCAGTAGGCTGAATCTTCAGAGGTGTAGCAGAAAGAGCTAATAGTGTAATTGAAAGACTGGAATTGAGGAGGATGTTCAAGAATGCACAATTTTACACATTACACAGACAAAAGCCCAAGCGACCTTTTAACATTTCTCCTGAAATAGGAGAATGGTGGTTAGGTAAAAGCTGGATGGAATTCTGTCTCTTGAAGACCCTGGATCTTTTAGCCAGCAGAAAACTGTCAGCATCTCTTCTACAGACCTGGGTCTGGAATACTCATCTCAGATCGAAATAGTGCAACTTGCCCAAGTTCACAAAGCAAGTGATGTGACAAGGAGTGGGCTGGTGGCACGTAAAGGTCACAGAATTAGTGGGTTTTATGTCCCTGGGATTATTTACTGACCATCCTCCTTGACAGGTCAAAGGTGGTTCTACAGGAATTAGATGGGTGGTATCATACTTGATCCAAACCCATCTCCTGAGCAGTTTGCTGTCATCGGGACACCCCACCTTTCTCCCCTTCAGTTATGACTGTTTCAGCTGCTCAGAAAATCACATACCACTGATCCTACACAGCTCCTTGAGAAGCTCTTCAAAGGCTGCAAAGACATAAAGATGTAAGTGTTTATAAATGCAATATTTAGCAAATCACAACTGGTCTACCAACTTAATTTCATTATGTTTAGAATATTATACCTAGTAATTACTCATTGTCTTTTTCTGTTGTAAAGCTTACTCAGAATGGAGTTTTTGCCACTGACTCAATTATTTTTAGATGCTGGGCATTTCTTACTAAATTTAGATCCTTCTATCTTCCTTTGCACTCAACATATGCAACAGACTGCCTCACAGAAAGTAGACTTATGGATCAGGTTCAGATGATAGATTCCAGATGTCAGGGTAGGATTTAATCTTTGAGAAGCAGAAACTTCTGATTGATGCTGAGTTGAAGTGACTGAAACATTACTGAGCTTTTAACTGGGGTGCTTGACAGAATTTATAATGCAGTCATAGCTTGATAAATGACTATATATGTAAATGACATTAGAATGTCAGAACTGTGTATTTATTTTTCCGTTTCCAGAGCATATTCAGAACACTGAAAAGTGGAGGCAGGAATCTGTAGTAACATGTAATTATTTTTCCACTTGATGTTGTAAAAACAACTGTTCTGTCATTGTAATTCAGCCTAGACATTTTTTTCACTGGAAATGAAAGTTTGTGGAAATGGAAATACTGTTCTCCTGATGCTTTGGAGGACTGGCTAAACTTCTAGGAGTGAAAAGTTGTCTGTGGATTTATCAAATGAAGTACAGGATGGACCAATGCAAAAGCAGCTCTGAGATCAGATACAAAGGAGGCTTTTATTTTGCTCATTGAGCTCTGTATAACTCTTGCAGAGTAAGAGACTGTTTTACTCAAATCTCACATGAAATACTTGTGATTTTTAAAATGATCAGCATATACATATATATTTATGCTATAGTAGGTCAGAAAACTCTCTAAATTTGACCAGTATTTTTTTAATGTGGGTCTAAATCTCTACAGAAACACATAGGAACTATAGTAAGTAACAATGTGGTAGAAAGGTATGAAATTTGTTTTTAAATCCAAAATGAACCGCAGGCAGGGGTGTAAATATGTATTATTGCCTGATACAAGGTTCTCTTACCTCCTTTTGTGAGATCAAGTTGGGTGTAGTCCTCTCCTCTGTCATCTGAAACAAGTGCTTTGTATTGGCCCTCATCTGCTTTGGTGATCTAGCAAATACATATGTAAGATTTGTTTTAAAAACTCCCAAACACACATACCCCCCAGCAGAAATGTCACGTGTAATTGAAATGGGGCAGGATTTGGAAAAGAGGGGAGAGCTGCTCGTTTAAGGTGAAAAATCTCAAACCCAAACAAGACTCAAATTAGCCACGCAGAGATTGCACTAAAACTCTGACTGCACCATCATCGAGCTCCCTTTTTCCAGCTGTACGTTCTCTGAGGCAGAATTAAGGTTTCAAGGGGCATTATATCAGCTTGTGTGGCCTCCTCTGTAGGTCAAGCCACAGAATTTCATTCAGTTGCTTCTGCAATGAGCTCAGTAACTTTTTTTTTTTGTTTGTTACTAAAGTTCCGTCTCCAGAATGGGCAGCCAGTCCTGAAGAGAAAACCTGAAAAGCCCACACTTTTCTTTTTAGCCTCTCAGAACATGTTAAACTTTTAACAGCTGCTCACTGTGAAAAATATCTTCTTTCTAATTGATAGCAGACTATACCATTAAGTCATTTCTACTTTTGAGCTTTTCTCAGCATTTGTTCCATCTCTTTCAATACCCAAAATGCACACTGAACGTTAATAAAGATCAACCTGTATTTTTTGCATTTTCATGTGATCATCAAAGTCTCTGAGTCACCTAATGTTTTTTACCTTTTTAATAAGAAGAGTTCCGATGCCGGTCTGTGGATCAAACATGCCGCCTACTCGTTCTTTCTTGTTGAAGAACCACTGGAAGCTGGTGTCCTTTCTCAGGTTTGTTGCCTGTTTGAAGTCAACATTTAGAAGTCAGGGTTCCAAATGCATTTTATATCTGAATGCTTGGATGTTCTTCTCATATGAAACGATGCATAACTTGCATTACAGGATTGCTGCAGAGTCTTAGAAACTTCCTTCTTTATTAAAATGCCTGTCCAAGATGTATCTCTTAACTGTCATTGGTGTGCAGATAAGCAGTTGGATGACCACTGTTTATGACTTTCCCTTAAAATTCACATCTCAAATTTAATGTTAAAAATGTCAGGCTGTGCAGCTGCATCACACAGCTGTGTGTACCTTGCAGGTGAGGAGTACTTCACAGTTCTCAGTGACCTTCCATTTCAAGTTCTCTATGAAATGTGGACCTGTGAAGGAAAAGAAGTGTCTTTAGCCATGCATTTCTGCAGCTCTGAAGTGTTATCTGCAGAAACGCCTCCATCTAGTGGTGAATCCCCGCAGTGCCAGGAGGGAATGCTGCATGCTGCTGACTTTCATGGAATGAATCATAGAATCACAGAATGGTCAGAGTTGGAAGAGATCTTAAAGATCATCGAGTTCCAACCCCCCTGCCCTGGGCAGGGACACCTCCCACCACACCAGGTTGCTCCAAGCCCCATCCAGCCTGGCCACGTATTTCACATGCAACAGGGCACCACAGTTTAGAGCATATGGGTTTGTATTGTCCTTAGGTAACGTATCTTTGTTTTTTGTTGAGGAGTTCTATCTTGAAATGTAGTTAATGATGCTGCTGATCACTCCTTTATGGCTGCTTTGTGTCAAGTCAGTGCAGGGGCTGAGAGATGTTTCCCAGGTGAATTGCATCAGAATGGAAAAAGCATATACTTTCTGATTTTATTCCTGACTCTGGGAGGGTAAACTGGGGGACAGAATTGTTTTCTACACACTTTCACCTTGCTCTGAGCATCTCTGAAGACAGGAGACTAGACCTATAGTCCAGTGTGGTATCACAGTTATTAAGTGAGTAGTATTATCCCTGCTTGAAGGGCATCACCTTTCCTATTTTAGTGGTTTTTCTCTGAAACCATTTTAGAAACTTTCTTATTCGTTAGTAGAAGACGGGGGATAAAATGAAAGTGGAACACACGTTCTCTTTAAGATTATCTAGAGAATCCTGTTTTCTACAAGGGAAGTGAGTAGATCTTAATTACATGGTATATATTCAGAGTGGACAGTTCTCAGAATTCAGAAATGTTCACTGTTACAGCACTAATGCAGAAGATCTGTAGTGAGGACTGTGGCTAGCATGGCTAAAACTATTTAAATAAATTATTTGGATTTTTAAGAGCACAGCAGAGCATCTTAAAATAAGGAATCTTATCCCAGTGTATTAGTAAGCTTAAATTAGAGACTTTGTAAAGGTGATAGAAGTATTTAGAGCACTCAGTGAAATAGCTTTGCTCAGGTTCTGCCATCCTGTTGGCACAGTTCTGGCGAGTCATTAACCTTACCCTGCTTTTTCTTCCACTCTCTCCGTTTTGCATCAGCCTCCTCTGCAACTTTAGCAAAACCTGCAAGAACAGGATAGTCAAAGTCAACAACCCCCCACTATTTCTCAGTGTAACACTTTAGGAATTTCTGATCACAAAAGCTATTATCATTAGAGCCTAACATTTCTTTTCATTAAAACAAAAGAGTCTCTGAAGACCTGACCATTGTGCATTTAGGAAGTGAAATAGAAGCTTTGAGCATGCAAGAAGCTGGGCTAGAAGCCCTGAAATTGTAATGTTTAAAAGGTAGGGAGCACAGAAGGTAGAGAGCATAGAATTTACCACTGTTTGAGACAACCACATGTAATTTTAATGATCTCTACTTCATTGTCAGTGAAGATAAATGGGCACTTTTAGAGCAGAATTCATCGAACTTATTTTATATCCTGAACTTAACATGTGCTGAACCACTCAGGAAACTCTATTTGTTGGGAAGGGGCTCAAGTAGATTTGGCATTTTAGAGACACTTCCCATTCAAAAGGCTCAGAAGCTTTAGAAGGTCACTTGAAAGCAAAGTGGTTGCAAGAACTGAAAATAGAGATAGACATTCTATGGGGAAGTATTTGAATGAGAATCTTGTTATTTTCTATTTTTAATTAATGTTAAAAGGCTCTCTGTTCTAATATAGAAAGACCCTTTATGTTTCATGTTTACTTTGCTTTGTTGCTCGAGTACAGTTTACACTGGTTTCTTTATTGCATTCAGTTTAAAGCAATTACCCAGCTGTTAAACACACTGAATTTTCAGTCTGATCCTGTTCTGAGATAAGTGAGCACATGCAATAATCCATGGCGTGGAGCTCACTGCCAAGATGCAGACACTTTGCCATAGCAAGATAATATGTAAAACATTTGTAAAAAACTCCTAAGCATTGCACTGGATATTTTACTTTAGCAGACTGTTTTATCATCAGGACCCTATTTATGAGACCAAAAGCTTCAATTTGTATCAAAGAGAAATTCAGATAATTTCTTACATGATTTCTGGGCTTTAAATGTGTGCTAAAATAAATATTTGTTCCCTGATTCCCAGTGAGCCGTTAGAACTGTCGGAAATAGTTTGGGGCCTTAAGTGCCTGGAAAACTTTCCACTGAGCATGGCAGTCTATATTTGATCCTGGATTTCCACTTACTTTCATCTGTGAGAACCAGGGTGAATTGATTTTTGGCTTTTCCATCTTGCAGCTGGGCTGTGTACGTCCCTTTATCATCGGCACAGAAATTCTGGATTATCAGTTCTACGAGACCTTTTCCTTTGACAAAATTTATTTTATGTGTCTGCAAAAACCAAAGGAAATAGGAGAAACTGAATGGGTTTTCCGCAGCGAGACTGTTCCAAGGTCAGATCCTGGCACAGTGTCTTCCACAACACACAGGCATTTCAGTCCTTTTATATATGTGTCCATATATACTTGCCATGTCTTACAGGAGTAATGAAGCCGATGCTCTCTGACATTCTATATTCTGGGATTCATCAATTATTTGTTTATGGATGTAGCTATAGTAGAATTTATAGTTTTCTCTGGGAGAAAGGTTCTGTTGAAACCACGCAACACAACATGTCCTTGTTGGCCATTACAGGCTTTTCAACCCGACCAGAATCAGTATGAATTTTAGTCTAATGGAAGTGTTGCACTTAATTACACGTCTGTGGCGTGTAATTGCATATTTGGGCAATGAGGAGTAATATCACCGCCCTCTTGACATCACGAAAGCACTGCTGAACCTTTCATACATACACCCCGAAACCTGCCAGGTGCTTACACAGAAATATCATCATTATGCCCTACCTCCTTGTTTGCTTTAGGCAAATATTATCATCACAAAGAGCTTGACAAATACTTGGTAATTGTGCATGACCACGTCAGTGCTCCGGTGTAGAAAAGACCGTTCTGAGACTAGACAAAACCTTCAATAAATTTGTTAGACTTTGCTTTAAAAGAGCCCCAACATGGCAATAACAGCTCTGAAATTCTTTGGCCTAATCCCATCCCTTTGATATATCTATGCTTTTTGTTATCTCGGCATTGCTACACTGCATTTAACTGACAGGCAAATGATTTATATTCTTCTTCATTCTCAACTGTTTTCCCCTCTGGTCCTGTCATTCCAAATACTTGTAAAATGTTATAATATTAACTTGATATGGGAAGACAAGGAAGAGGCTAGAACAATTTTTTAAATGCATTGGAAGGTTGGAGTGCACTGCAACACATGATGCAGTGTTAATTCCAGTGCCTCAGACTGAGACATAAATCACTTTCATCTGCTCTTAGAATTCAGGAGATTTATCCATCTTCTATTCAAAGAGACAGGGTGGGAAGCTTGCAGCTTTGCTGGGGAAAGCAGGAGAAAAATATCCTGTCTCATTGTGAGAGATGGTATTTCTTCAGCATCCACTGAAATGAGTCGGGTTTGTTCATCCCAGAGAAAGCTCTCTCTCCCGCACAGGCATGTGTGTACTATCAGCTGAATTACACTGAGGTTTGTTGTCGGAAAATTCCCTAGACTCTTCCACAAACACACATCAAAATATCTGATGGGAATTTAGAAAATTGAGAATGCTTGCATCTGCTCTATCTCCCTGTTCAGCAGGGGGAAAGTAAGTCAGAATTAGAACCAAACCAAACCAAACCAAACCAAGCCATACTGGAGTGCTTGTAAGCTCTTTTTCATTGAAGATATTATGCAGCTCTGCATTTGGTGACAGCTTTTCAACCTCCAGCCACAGCCTCACTTCTCCTTTCTCCAGAATATCGATGTTCCACCCAGATATCAGTTTGATCACTGGAAAACAAAGCAAACCACAGAGGGGAGTTCAGAGGCGATCACAGACTCTGGCGATGCCAGGGTTCCCCTTTCAGAGTCATACGGTAGTGGCCTCCTACTGGTTCAACTTACATGGGTTCCTGATCTCATGGCTACGTTTCAATAACTTGTCCAGATCTGAAATGTAAAGAATAAAGTAATTTGTATCAGTACAACTAGGCCAAAATGAATTCATTTTATTAATTTAATTTAATTTGTTAATGAGCTTTATTTATGTCAAGAAGGAGGCGATAAGTACAAAACATTCGATAGTGGGGGGGACTAGAATAGGTCGTGTAGATTATTCATAGTCACATCTGAATAAAATGTTGGTTTTATCAATTCAAGAAACACGTTAAAGAAGTTTTAAATCGCTGTGACACTGTAGCTGTGTGTGAAATCTGAACTGTAATGGAAAAATGACCTTCTGGGAGCATGGAATCTTTTCCTAGGGGACTGTAAAAGAAACTGCCCTTGGGCCTTCAAGGAATGGGAAACATCTTTCTAATGATGCCACTATCACTAAGTGACATCAGTCACTGTTCCTCTACAAGAACCTTTCCTCTAAACAGCTCATATTAGAAAATTATGGCTCAGTAGATTTTTGTTCTTGGCAATTATTAGTTTTTACCTTCTTTTGTTAAAGTGCAGCTGGCAGAGATATCCTCATCCACATCCGTGACCTCCACTGAATATGTACCCAGATCCTTTTCTGATGGGTCCTTCAGAATAAGCTTAGATCTTAGAAATAATAATAATAAAAAATATTATGTTTTCCTCAAAAATAATGCCTTCTGTAACAAAATGAAAAACATTTGACACACCTGGAACATCAAATATAGTACTCATTGCCATTTACATATGGTTCTGAGGAGCAAGGCAAAAATGTTAGGAATATGATGTTTGTGACCTGAATACTCCATCTCACAGACACCACAGTGGACAATCAGGGACAGAGCTTTATGGTTCAGTAGCATATGTGTGTTTTAGCTGAACATTGGAAGGAAAGGGAAAAGACTTGTCTTTGCATTTTTCTCAGTGTTTAACGTGTTCTTAATTTGACAGCCCACAATTAATTTTCTCAGTGTGCATTATATACTCACTTATTGCCTTTCTCTTCAATCTGAACTCTGTCAGCATCTGGTGGTCCTTCATAGTCCTTTGACCAGATAAATTCAGAGGAGTCATTCTTTTCAGGAGCTTCAAAAGCCATGTAAATGAAGCCCTCTTCATCCACCCCAAGTTCAATTTCATTTGTGCCTGTACAAACAAAAAACTCACAAAATGTTCCTTACCAAAACAGATCAGGGGTTAGCTTCTGGATGGCTAACTGAAAAAAAACCACAAACCAAAACCCCCAAAAAGAAGTCCACCCCTAAACCCCAGAGTGTACCACTAGAGTAAATTAATTTGGGCAGTTTGCTGATCCTTATTTTGACTGATGCTCTTTCTTGCTATGAAACATGTAGCTGGTGTTTCATAAAGCAGTTTTTTTTTACCAGGATCATCACAGTATTTACAGACTCGCACAATCTCATCACTTCTAGTTTCATACCAGGCTTGGTTTTAGCCACCACAGGATCTGAAGGGAGCGAAGGGGGTCCAATTCCAGCCTTGTTCAATGCTCTTACTCGGAAAATATAGCATTTCCCCCTCTCCAGATCTGAAACCTGCAGGGAACAGTAAGAGGAATTAGGATAAGAGTAAGAGAGAAGGAAGAGTTGGATATGAAGTGCATGCACAGACCTTCATGTGGGTGGTGGCAATGGACTGCTTATTTATTTGAGTCCATTCCTCTGATCCTTCCTCACACATGTCTACATAATACCCCGTGACTGGTCCTGCTCCCGTGTACAGTGGTGCTTCCCAGTGCAGCTTCAGGGATGAATCCCGTACCTCCGTGCACCTCACATCATAAGGGGGGCCTGTGCAAAGAAGGGCAGGCTGTCAGATGATAACATTAAGAAATTAAACTGAGTACACTTTGTTTGAGGTTGAGATGAGAAAGCAGAGAGTCTTAAGATAAAGAGCAGTGGGTGCTCAGGAGACGCTTTCTGTGCTAATTAATGGTAGATGTAGGTTCTAGAAAAAAGCATCTATCAAGTGGTTTAATGGTATTTGATTTGGTGTAATGTCCAAAGATGTTAAGATATGAGATCCAGGGTCTTCATTCCATGGAAGCACTATTAAAAATACCTGATTGCTGCATCTGTGTAATGCAGAAATTGTACCTTATATCTGAATTGGAACATCCCTAGAAGTTTGTGTGCTGTTCTGTACTGGGAGGCACCCTTATAGACACCTATGGTTTTCAGAAGCACCTTGGATTCACAGAGGAGTGAGGAGGTAACTTGTGTAGCTGGGGATGTTTTCCTGGCTGTTCTTTGCACCTGAGAAATACCTGGCTCTGGCATTGTCCATTCCTCACATCTGAACAAGTCGCTGGGTTCAGACACTTCCCCAACACCAGCCATGTTCACTGCACAGGCTCGGAATTCGTACAGGTGACCTTCCTCGAGGCTGCTGACCTTTGGGTTCAGAAGGGCAAACAGACTGTTAGTACAGCCCTGCGTGGCCGTGGTCTTGTGAGAGTGGGAAGAAAGTTCTAGACTAGAGGAAATACAGGAAGAACAGCTCAACCCTTGTTAGAGCTACGGTTCCCTCTATGCTTAAAGAAGGACAGGATTGTGTGTGAAATGAATACCGTGTAAACTCGTTGAGGAATTGGGTGAATATTGACTTCGTGCCAGTCTGGTTCAGAGGAATCGTGCTGGTCTAGGAAATAACCCAGAATCTTTGTTCCTCCCTTGTGCTTTGGGGGTTTCCAGCCGATGGTCATGGCATCCTTCCCACAGCTGAGAAGAACAAACTCACGCGGTGCTGACGGACAAGCTGTGCAGCAAAGGGAGAGAGAAACCCAAGTGTTATTCACTGCAGGTTTTGGGATCTAGGGAGCAGGGAAAAAGGTGTAGGCATGGGATAAACTGGGCTATTTGTCTTAAGGCCCTTTTATACTTCTGCAGTGTAAAAGTATTTAAAAATGATCAGGTTCTTATTGGAAGCCAGCAAAAGTCATGGATGTATCTCAGGATTTTTCTTGGCTGTTGCTTTGTCTGACAGAAAAGGTGGAAGCAGTGGGTCGATAAAATGGAGGAGTTGGAGGGTTAATGAAATTGGCAGAATTTTGAGATTGCCCTGGAGAAATTCACAGGCTGATTTCAAGATAGCAGCATAATTAAGCACTTAAAATGGTCACTTGTACCAGTGCCAAATTAATACTGAAGATGTAACACACTGCTGAGTCCAAATGCTCATTATCTCTGTCCACTCCAAGTGTAGTTGATGGCAGAAGCTGCAGGGTACAAGAAGATCAGTTCCCTGTTGCTTTGCTTTGCTTTTCCGTTCCACATGATTCCCACTACATGGAATTATAGCAATGCATGATAGATACACTTTTGAGGGATTTCATTTTTGTGTTTGTGTGCATCTCTACTTACCAATAGCTGGCCTCACAACGATGGGATCTGTTTCTGGGGAGCTTTCGCTTAGTCCTGCCTCGCTGACAGATTTCACACAAAAGACATATTCTTTTCCAGGCTGCAGCCCAGGAACAGTAAATCTAGGAGAGCAAATTCATATGTTTGTGTTTGACAAGTACAAGTAAAAGTCTTTTACGTTTTAATAAGGCATAGTTGCTTAAATAATTAGTTTGCCATTGCAAATTAAAGTGCAATAAATCATCTATGGTGATTGTAGATGAGAGGGAGAGGTGTCACGCTGTGGGCTGGCATTACTGGCAGAATAAGTAGGACTTTTCTAAATGGACTTTTTCTGCTTGACGTGTGATCCCCCCAGCTGGAGGGGTATTCTGAATCCTGTGTGTGAGAGACACCTACTTCCTCTGCTGGAAAGCAAGCAAAAAAGAAGGAATGTGGTTCTGCTGGTGCCACGGGGTCAATCTACCTTAGAAGCATGGAATCATCTGCACTGGGAGGGACCTTCTGCAGATCCAGAGTCTGTGGAGATACGTGCAGACTTGGCTGCCGGTCTGGCTTTGGGTGTAAAAGCAAGACTTTGAGCAATACTTGACTCTAAAAAAAAGAGGTGGTGTTTGTGTGTGCAGTGAGGGAAGTGCTTTTTTTATTTTAAATATGACTCCAGCCATAAACAGAAGACTCAGAGCCGGCAGCCTGTCTCCTCTCGGTGGGGTGTCGGTGGGGTGTAATAGCTGGACTCACTCGTTACACGTCACGGGCTTGTTGTTGACAGTTTGCCATTCTTCTGTCCCAGTCTCCCGACAATATATGTAGTAACCAAGAGGCTCCAGACCATCCTTTAACTTGTCCCATTGCAGAACAACAGATGTCTTGGTGTCTCTGAAAGCTAAAACCTGAGATGGTGGAGGCAGAGTAGCTAAACAAAAACCAACCAACCAAACAAACCAACAACAACAACAGAAACAAAAGAAGAAAAAACACAGAGAAAATTGGGAGTTTTTAAAATTAATGGATTAGAAAAAACATTTTAAGTGAGTTGGCCTGTTTGATTGATTCACTTTTCCAGAACATCATTTTCAAATCAGAGCAAAATACCATGGACATTGTCCCACTCTACAACCTATATTTTTATGTTTGGGTTTGCTCTATCTCATACTCCCCTCCCTTACAGCACATTGATTCTACTGAGTTATGCCTACTCGACCTTCTCTGAAGGAGAGGAGAAATGAGACTCTCATAGTAACTCTCATGTAACTCCAGTATGAAACGGGAACTGCTTCATTCTTGAGAAAAATGGACAGTATGAATGAATGTTTTAATGTAGGAGAGTATTAAAAAACTAAAGAGTGAGTGCCCATCTTTGCATAGTGGAAACATGGGCATGAGTCTCTGTGTCTCTTACTGTTACCAGCTCAGCCTGGGATGAAAACAAAACAAATCAGCCCTGGGAAGACCACTGTTCTGTCTGAGACCCCAGGAACTGGCTGCTTCACCAGTTGCATCATTCCTTCCAACACTGGCCTATGTAGCTGCTCTCTGACACAGTGCTGGCAGCATACTTGGATTAAAACCAGGCTTCAGCTATTTCTTATTTTATTAAATTTAATTCTCCCGTGGTTGCTCTGTTAGATTTACACTGTGCTGACCAACTGCACAATAATTAAACAAGGATTTAAGGCTTTAGGAGATTTCCTGATATCAAAGCAACTGCTGTGTAATCATATACCATGAAGTTTAAAGGAAAGGGGGGGGCAGGGAACCCACATATTACTTGCATAGTGCATCTCCTTTTCCGTATCATTAGTGTAGAGCATATTAGTGAAATAATTACCCAGTTTTGCTCCAGCTGTTACAGGCTCACTGGGCAGGGATGGCTCACTGATTCCATACTTGTTAACGGATCGCACGCGGAAACGGTATGATTTTCCTTTAACAAGATCAAAGAGTGCAAATCTTGGGGAATTAACTGGCATGTCCAGATTAACCATTTGCCAGGAGTTGCTGCCTACAACCGACTGTAACGAAAAAGGTGATGATTTACAACTCATTTTGCAACTTGAGCTTCAAACCCTCCTGAGCAATAACAAAGCTGATCTTTACCAGAAAGCAGTTTTTGGAAAAAAAACCTCAAAAAACTCAAACATACAAAAACCCCCAAAATGTAAATTATTCATTTCTTGTTGGTATACCCAAACTTTTCTCCCTTGGCGACAGAGGGCTCCTTTGCAGCAGAAATGGTACAGCAGGTGTGAAAGGAGGTGGGTAGAAGATAATAATTAACAGTGGGGAACAAGCAAATGCACCACTGTGCAGTTCTTCATGGCTTTTCCACACTTAAGGGCCCATAGGGCAGAAACAGCCCTCCTCTTAAAGCTCTGTGACTCTTCTGGGGTGTAAAACTGACTTGTTTGTTCTTTGTTAATCATAACTACTGGAGTTGGTGTCAAGAGTCAGGATCGTAGCTCAAGTCAACTGCAGAGCTGGAGAGAGACTGAGCAAGGCATTTTTGAGGCTGGAGTTCTCCAGTTACTGACACAGCCTTGCCTCTGCTGTAGATCAGCTGGGAAATACATGATTCTGTTCTGCAATTTCCTTTCTTTACCACATACTAATTCTTACCTTTTCCACATAATAATTCAGTGGCTCTCTGCCTCTTGGATCTGGTTCGTCCCAGGCCAAAGCCACATAATCTTCTCTGACTTCACTTGCGTGAACATTGGTGGGTGGCAAGGGAATTTTAATGTGTCCTACAGGAAGGCAGAACAGGCTGTGCTTTAGTTAGAATGTGGCAGGGAAAAAACCTCTTTTACAACAGATTATGCTTTGCTTCTATAGGATAAGATTCCTCAATATAAAGGAGAATCATAGAATCACAGAATGGTCAGAGTTGGAAGGGACCTTAAAGATCATCCAGTTCCAACCCCCCTGCCCTGGGCAGGGACACCTTTCCCTAGAGCAGGTTGCTCCAAGCCCCATCCAGCCTGGCCTTAAACACTTCCAGGGATGGGGCATCAACAACTTCCCTGGGCAACCTGTAAGATGTAAACCCTTTGGGGACTTGGAGGCAAACCAAGATCATTGTAAAAGGCTTTGATATTTAGGATGGTTTTGGATCATAATGCAGCTTGTAGTGATATTTTACATACATTCCCCTAAGTATGTTTTCTCCAGAGTAATTTATTACTGATCTTGTCGTATAACAATGATTTCTCTCTGAGAGAATGGATCAGTATAAATTTGAACTTACCTTCCAGGTCATCCTTGAAAATTTCTATTGTCCTGCCTCCGTCGTATGGAATAACTGGAAGGTGAAACAGGGCAATGTTACCCACTAAGAGCAGATCCTTGGGGCTTGTCAACAAAGACAGAGCACAGGGCTGTGTCATTTCATGATATGCATAATTATATACATTTAATTACACATACAGTGAGGTGTCCTAACTGATATTTTGACCTTTTAACAGTCCGAATAGTCCTAAGCTGGGTTCAGCAGAAGCACAGCATGGCTGTGTTGCAGTGGTATTTGTGAGAATGGGGAGAGTCTGGGCAAACTGCGTCGGTTACTCCTGCAGCCTCATGTTGTACTTAAGGAACACATTTTCCTGTTTTTAGTACAAACCTGTCACTCTCTTGTCCTTGCTGGGGTCATACGTTGTAACTGGATCACTTGTTTTTGAAGGGTGGCTGATGCCCACTTTATTGACAGCCTTTACTCGGAACTGGTAGGTCTGGCCTTCAGCCAGGCCCAGGACAGGGTACCTGCAGGTTTTCACAGGCTTCTCATTGCACAGGACCCAATCCTCTGACCCAGCAACACACCTGCAATGAAACACAGCCCATGGAGTTCCTTTGTGAGTTTTCCACAACATGATCATGAGCTTGTTTTTGCTGGAAGATAACTGATGTACAGACCTTTCAATATAGTACCCCAGGATTGGACTTCCTCCGTTATCACTGGGTGGTACCCAGGAAAGAATCAGGCAGTCTTTATTTACATCGTGGCATTTCGCGTTGAGTGGGGATCCAGGTGCACCAGCTGTTTCTGCTGCAGCATCTATAGAAACACCCAGTCATAATGGCTATGGTTTTTTTTTCTTCTCTCTACCAAAATTTTCATTCAGTAGCTTGATTTTTAACTGTGTAAGGACCTACGTCCCAGTACAACACGTCCTGTTTTCTAATACCTAAATCGCTACAGAAAATAAGAATTGGACATTTTGAGAATTGTATCCACGCACAAAATTTTCTTGTGAATAAGGTTGTGAATTCTTTCAAACCAAGGTTTTAGGAAAGGAACTTTTGTTGTAAGTAGGATAGAATCCTGCTTATACCTCTAACAAAGACGTAAGTGGTCTGCTCTTTATAGCCATCCAGCGAGGGGATGCGGACAGTGTAGAATCCTTCATCTTCTTTGTAAGCACATGCCACCCTCAGAGAAGCCTCCCGGTCTTGCTGCTTCAGTTCCCGACATTCTGAGCTCTGCAACAACTCACCTGTGAAGCATGAGAAAGCATCGTAGCTTGGGAAAAGTTGAGAGTAGCTCAAGAATCATGCTTTCTAATTCTCTTTTGCAAACGTTAGATCACAGCCTTGAATTCAAATGGCATGTTCATCGAGGTAAATGCATATAAACTGATCTGTGGGATACAAACCATCTCTGAACCAGGTAATGCCTTGTTGGTGTTCAAGTAAATCAGAAGAGAAGTAACAGGAGAGGGTGAAAGGCTCCTTTTCTCTTGAAAATACAAGTTTCAGTGGAAAAGCAAAATCTGCTTCTCTGGCCATGAGGGATCCTATGAAATAAGAGTAGAAGTCAGGATGGTAAAGAGACTTCCCACAGCCTTCCTGTAGTATTTTTATTACCAAGTTTTTAGAGTGGTGCCTGAGCCTTGCACTTTTACGTGCCATCAGGCTAATAGGAAAATCCATAGCTCAGAAAAAAAGAATCAAATAGCTTCAGGCTATAAAAGATATACAAGATATAATATTAATAACAATCATTTACTCACTTCTGTATATTTCTGAATCAAATCCTGACTCCTTTCCATAATACTCTGTAAGACAAGAAGAAAATACATTTAGCAACCCTCATGCCAGTGTTTACCTTCCCCTCGAAGACATACAGTGATGCTCAGCAAACTGTATTTTTCCCTTAAACTGGTTCTTGATGTGAACTCTCAAAGTGTCATTGTGTGATAGAACATTAATTCATTTGAGAGCTGATGAGCTTCACCAACAACTGAGGATGCATCTCAGGAAACTGATCACATGGCTCTACTGGTGTAAGTACCACTGCTCTGAATGCTCACGTGCACACCTTTAGCTGAGGAGGGTTGGGTTTGTATTTTTCCAGTTTGGCTTCTGTCATTTTAAGCTGCATGAGGAAAGTTATGCTGAATAAAAACGTTCATACAGAGAGCTACAACTTTTGTCACACAAGTGTGGTTCTCTCCAAATCAGATGGGTGACAGCCTAGGATCACCCATGACTGAAATGCTTCAATTATGTCCCTGTTTGGAAACAGAACGTGGCAGCCACTCGTTGTCCACATATATGAAAAGAAAAAAAGTGTCATAAACATTACTGAAAGCGGAATTTGGCCAAACCCCGGGGTTTAAGCAGCAATTCCAGAGGATGGTGTGGGATTCTCGAAGGCTACGAGCAGCTGGGACTTCAAGCTTTAACCAAAAGAAAGAATATCTGTCCTGAGACACTGAGGTAATTCCTGGAGCCAGGGGAAGTGTCCCCTCTCCAGAATCACTTGTTTCAGCATCTGTGGGTTCTTTGGAGACATCATCCGTGGGCGCTGACCTGCTTCATCTGATCTAGGCTGGGAGAACTGCTGGCACCCCAGCACAGAATGAAGTGATTTGGAGTCGAAATCTTAGAACTGATGCACTTAACAGAAGATGAAATTGAGATACTTTCTTATCTTTATGAGCCTCAAGAAAGGCACATAAAACAATGCCTGTTTTTTTCAGTGAATGCAGCTTGGCAGGAGCAGAGCTCACTATAAACAAAAGCTAAAGAGGAGAGAAAGAGAATGCACAAAAGGCAAAGCACAGCTTCATCCCCATCCTGTGAGACCCTCAGAGATGTCTTTGGGGAAAGTGAACTTCTGCTGTAGGAACTAAGGATGCCAAAGACCCTCCCCTGGCATCAAGGGCATTCCAGACAGCATGGGGCCGGGAGAAGAGATACCATCAGCCTGCCTGGGGGATGAGGAATGTTTCCAGTGGAGGCAGGATTAAGGCCTTGGTGTAGTCTCTATTTTGAGAACGTAAAATGCAAATAGCAAAAGGAAGAATCATGTTACTGGGATGGCATTAGGCAGGGTCGAGGGAGAAGGAACGTTCACCCGCAGTCGCAAGGAGCAATGTTTGCTGTTTGAAAGGCTCCTCAGGCCTGATGAAGGACAGTTTAATCAGGCACTTAGAGGTGAAGAGAGCAGTCCCACCCCAGGGTTCTGTGACAGTCCACAGCTCCATCGTGCCTGCTCTGATCCTAAAGATGCTGATGGCAATTGGGAGGAGTATGTGATTATTCCCATGGAATTTTTTTTTCAGACAGCTGCTTCTGCTTTGTGGCCAAAGCCCAGTTCCCAATTTCTGGAAGTGCTGTAAGAACCTTTCTAGAAGAGAAGCTTTGCACACATGGTAACTTTTTTCTGTGTTTCTGTGTTAGAGCAAGGGGAATTTAGGAATCCGGGAAGGCTTGCAAACAAAGATTTTCTGAGCTGTTGTATGTAACCCTTTAGAATTGATGTGTGCTGTGTATTTCCAGATATGCTGAATTTTGACATTGTTTAATTAAAGGATCTGAAAGATACCAGAAACAATACACTTCTGTTACAATTCTGGGGTCACATTCTTCTGGACACTTCTCTATCCCCAAACAGTGTTCAGAAGTGATCAAAACGTGGTATGGAAAGAATAAGGATGACAACATAAGCCATGAAACAGCCAAGAATATATGAAAGCACTAACAATAAATACACTTTCTAAACCAAAGAAGACCCCTTCTGTCTGCAGTTTGGCCAAAGGAACCCAGCCCTTCATGACCAGTAAGGTGTCCAAAGCAAACGTGTTCCCTTCCTATTCCTCTGTCACCATCGGAATTGCACCCTTGGCTCTGTCAGTCCCACAGTATTTGGTATTTAGTCGTCTGCAGTTCTGTAGGTCTGTTCTGTTCAGGCTTTTTAAGACAAAATTGTTATTTACAGATATATGCCTCTATATATATGAAATGTGAACAGCTGAACTATGACACTGCACTGCATATTCCTTAAAGCTTGATATAATTTCCCTTTTAAGTCCTGATAGATTACTTCTTCACCACATGTCTGGATTTGGCTTGTGCAGAGTGTGTATCTATGGAGTTATTTTAAGAACAGCAGAGATCCAAAGAAGAAAATCTTGTCTTTTCTCTTGGTGGTTACTGATTTGAGAGAGAATTTGAGTATTCTATGCAATATTGCACTGAGAAAACCCTTTAAAGGCCACAGTACTTGTTAACCAATCTCTTGCTTATCTTTAGAAATGCAGCAGACTCTTTCTAAGCCTGTTGTGTATTTAAATGTGTGGCTGTCTCATATTAGTCCAGAACATATAAGCACCTAAATTTAGGACAATTTCAGCACAGTGGAAGGACAGCTGTGATCATATGGAATCTGAAAGATTTTGCCTGAGTCCAGAAGTGACCGAGAAAGAGAAGCTGTTCTCTCAGCCTTACCCATACTACTTAATGGTAGCTGAGGATTATTTTACCCACTTGTGCTTTTCCCTCACTAAGAACAGAAATTTTGCTCCTCTCTTAACAGAGTACTCACTTCTTCCCTTGTTTGTTTTTCTTTTTTTGCCCCTAGAGTACTTCTATGTTCATTTAATGTATCACATTGAACATATTTTGAAGAATCAAAATAATTTGTACATTTAAAACCAAAAGAACAATTTCTACTTACTCCTCACAAGAACTGTAGCAAAGGAATAAGCCTCGCCGTATTGATTCTTAACTTCAACACTATATTCAGCAGAATCTTCCATGGAGCATCTGGAAAAACACAATTCCCCTCCATTTAGGTTTCAGTTACTGTTCATGGGTCACAGGACAAATTCAAAGGGGTTCCCCTTTAATCCCAGAAGTTAAAAGTAGGAATTTGCTTTTCATCAAGGAGCTGCTTTACCTTTCGATTACAAGGATTCCTTCTGCTTAGTGGTAATTTTTTTTTCTCTTTTTTTCTCAGAAGAAAACCATTTCAAGTAATTAAGAAGTAAAACACCTCTGGAACACTTGGTTCCACTAGGATATGCCTGTATCTTTATCACAGGTATAATTCACAAAGTTGAACTAATGGCATTCTGATTCCATTGATCCATCCTGAATCACCCTGGTATGTCTGCTTCTGTGTGGCCTTACCCAAAATGAGGAAATTTTGGCCATGCCTAAAAAGGGCAAAGCCAAATAAGCCTCTGAATTATTTTTTTTAAGGACTTCTAAAACCTCATGAACTGCTGTTGGTGTTGCTTCCTAGTGACAAAGCTGTTGCTCAGACACAACACATGAAAGTCAAGCAAGGTCAGATTCTAGAAGAATCCTCTTTTTTGTGTTTAACATACACAGACTGGGAGTTGAGGGAAAGCAGGCCCTGTTCAACTGAAAACACAACTCAGATGAGAGCATGTACATTACCTGCTGATGTGCAGGGTCAGCATCCCAAACTGGTTTTTGATCCGGTATTTTCCTGCCGGGGCCAGGCGGGGATCGATACGGACTCCATTCTTATACCTAGGTGAACACAAAGGAAGCACACTGCTTAAGAAAGGACAGAGAAATTAATTAAAATTAACACTTTATTTTACAATTAACCATGTCAGACACAAGAAAGGCACACCAGAAGGGAGGAGCGGACACAATTCTCTCTTTTACAGGTCTCCCACATCGATCCAGAACAGCCTGGTCCTAGTCTAGATCCCTTCCCATGGTCCTGCCTCTGCTCCTTCCCTGGGGCTCCCTGCAGACCTCCCACAGCCAGCTTAGCGTCTGCTTGTTCCTTCCTCCTCAGTTTACTCTCCCGGCTTTGCAGGTTGTGTGAGGGAGTTGGAGCAGATGTCTCTTGCTTCTTTGTGTTCACTGGGAATCTGTGGGAGGTTCATATTCTCTTTGCTCTTTAAATAATTCAAAGAGGTTGTTCTGGAAGGACACAGGACATCGGGAGCTCTGGCAGTAGCAGAGTGAGCTGCCTACAAAGTCATTAGTAATCCAAATGTTTGCATACTTCAAACCTTCCATGGGAGGAACGGTCAGTTGCTTTAACAAACTGAGCAAAGCACACGTTGCAAGTGGGTTTTTTGAGGTGATCTTCCATTTATTTCTGTCCCTCTGTTATTAATGGTGAACACCACAGTCAGGCCCAGTACACAACACTTCCTCCTCTGTGGTTTGATAAATATGCAAAGCTGAGTAAATGAAAGAGCTGGTTTGTGCTTTAGAAATTGTAGAAGCGAGAGCAGTTTAATGCTAAAACTTGTGTGGCATCCAAGGTGGCCAGGCCTCGATGGTGTGTACATGTGTGATGCTTTTGTGCTGGCAATAGATTCTGCTTTCTGAGACTTAAATGCCTGCAGGATGGAGGACACCACCAAAGGGAAGAGGGAAGTCTACACGAACATCAGTCCTACCCAAAAAGAAGCCCCATAGAACTGCCATCGAATATTTAATGTCTTTACTGGTCCTAACAGCAGAACTGGAGAATTGAAAGTGTTTTCTGTGAATTCTGAAGCTCTCCCTTCCTTCTTTCTAGCAGAACACAGATGTTGCTCCTTTGGTGGCTTCCTGAAACACAATCAATTAGCCACATGGGCAGAATGAATCATTGTCATCGACCAACATACCAAGTCACCTGTGGCAGTGGGGAGGCCAGGACTGTACATGCCAGAGTCACTTCCATCCTCTCCCAGACCGCGTGGACTCTCAGGGGGATCCAGAACATGGGTGGTCGCCCCGAACGCAGCTCGATGTATTCCTTCTCCTCACGTGCCTTTTCTAGAGCCTGTGACAAGGACAGATTAGATAAAGGCAATAGAAAGGGATTATGTTCTAACTACCCGGATTCTTTTACAAAGTGGCAGGAATGACAATGCTTCGGTGCCGAGGAGTATAAGGCCCTATTTCTAATGGGTTTGAGGTTGTCCTGACACCTAATTAGGTTTAGCATCCTCTCCAGAATGCTAGTTAGTCTTGGTAATTTTAGTTCTGTTGGTGTTCCTGCTACCAACAGAGGTATCTGATCTGACCTTCCTTCGAAGCGCCTTCCGATCGGCTCTCACACGCAGCAGCCTGCAGTTCCGAATAACCTCCTCTTCCAACTTTTCCATGTCATTCCCAAACAGAACTCTCTTTTGCCCCCTCTGTTCTAGCTCTAGGAGGGCAGCTTCTCTCCTTGCTTTGTAATCCCTGCAGGAGAGGATGATAAAAGCCAGTAAAAGTTAGGATTATGCTTTTTATTTCGTTTTGGTCTTCTTTTTGTTGTTTTATAGCATATATTTTTGGTTAAATTGGAACAAGTGCTAAGGACAGAAGCATCAGCTTGCATGCATTGTGGGTGTGGATGTCAGGCTGTTATGGCTCATAGGAACCAGCTGTGCTACTGTGAAATACAACACTTAAAAGGCACAAGAAGGGGATCTGCTGTATGACCGCTTTTAACCCAGGTGGGGAACTGGGAAAAGAGTCAAAGGGAGGAGGGATGTTGCAAACTAAGGTAGTTCAGTCATCACAGAAGGATGGGATGCAGCATCACTGCCAAGATTTTCTAGGAAGGACGGGGAGCTCAATCTGTTACCTTTAATTTATTAATCTGACTGTATTTTCCATTTATTTGTATGGAACCTGGTTTCTGTTAAGCCCTTGCTTGGGCAGTATTACTCGTTGTCACAGATATCACCAAGGTAATGTCATTTCATTTCCTTCATTTTAGCTGAGGTCTGGTGTTTTTCTTTAAAGGAAGAGCCTTAAAGGCTCTATAATGAAGTTTTTTCTTTTAAGGAAGAACCTCTGAATTGTCCTGCTCCTTTTGCTTCTAGTGAAACGAGTTGGAACCTGTGACTCCTGTATTAGGAAGGTGATGTTTCATACAATGGTTGTATTTGAGGCATAATGATTTCTTACTTACTGGGGTATTTCGGTGACCAAGGCCAGGGCAGCTGCTATCGATAACTCTGAAAGGCTGAAAGTCTCTTCTTCCTCACTTCCAGAGGCAGGCACACATAAAAGAATCCAGAAAAAGTTCCGTAATTTCATAAACTCAAAATTTAACCAGTCTGTGAATGCTTGATACTGAGTGTAGGAAGTCCTGTCTGGACCTGGTTTACTCAGCCTGTCCCTAACCCTGTGGTTTACCTGGTTTTGAACTTTCTCTTTCTAGTTGTGGATGTCATTTCCAAGCTGTGTTGCCTCTCCTCCTTTTGCTCCTCCTCTCTGTGATGGAAAAAGGTTCGGGTTCCCATCCTGGGAAGTCAAATAGGAACTTTCTTGCTGGAAGAAGAACATAAGAGACTGTAATGGAGTCTCTTTAAGTTATCATTAAGCCTTTGCTTTGCTTTGGCGTTCAAGGGCTGTGAATGAAATTCATGTAATACTATTTGCTGGCATTCAGCTGTGAAAAGGGTTTGTTTTGTGATGCTTCAGTGAAACGTGGAATCAGATGAAGAAGTTATTAAGTCTTTAAAGGCAACTGAAGCTGTAAGAGAACAGTAGGTAGGCAGCATTTTCTGGGTAGATTTGGTTTCCTAGGACAGATCTTAAGCTCTAAATCTGCTGGGTATTCTTCCGGGGAGTTCCATTAGATCAGACCCTCAATATAGCACACAGGCAAATGAGGAGCACCATGGAAAGGGAGATCAGAGGGACATGGAAGATCAGGAACAAAAAATAAGGTATGGAACATCAGATGGTGAGATACAGAGGAAAAGGTTAGAATATAAACAGTCTGGAAACTCTGTTGCAGGGGTAGCTGTGATGCCAGGCAGCCTGTCCCCTTCCACCCAGACTGTGATTGCACCACGTTCTGCCCCTGCCTGGATGTGCCCAGGGTTAGATAAGGCAAAGCTGCTGAACCAAACACACGGGCTGCTCTGCAGGGATCACTTGGTGGCAGTGGCTGTTGGAAAACCCAAGTGGATTTTCTGGAGTTAACCAGTTGCAGTTGCTGAAGCAGAGCACTTCCCGTCTGTGAATCTAGGCTGCTGACAAGAAGAGTTATAATTCAGTACTCTAAGAGGATAATGCTTCAGCCAGTCCTTTGAGTACACGATGAGAGATCAGTTGTTTATTCTTAGGTCTTAGAAAAAGGTTGATAAAAGGCATCCTTCAAAACATGAGCCTTAAAGGCTCGGTTAACAGCAGGATTTTCCCCTGAGCGACCAGAGAAGCCTTTCCGGAGAGATCCTTGTCCTCCAGGTGAAAGATGGGGAGCAAACATCAGCGCTCTTGGCTCCTGTCCCTCTCCTGCATTAGCTGCTGGAGACCCAGGCTGTTGCTGCAGCCCTGGGAACAAGCACTGAGCTGCTTTTAGGCACTAACGAGTGGCCATTAAATAAATGTCAATTTTAAAAGTATATCCCTCCTTACTCCATTCTCTCCTGCAGTTGGTTCAGAAATGTACAGCACGATCCTTAAACTGTTCAGATTTTCAAGTTTAAAAGCTTAGGTTACTTTATAAAAACAGCTTTGGAAATGTAATTGTTGCTGAGTAATAACTTGTTAAAACATGCTTGTAAATCTTTCCCTTAGTCATGTTCCATTATTGAAACTTTCCCTTGGCAAATTCTGCACCTGGATTTTAGGTTTAGTGCTTTCTAATCCTAAAATTATAAAAACTACAAATCCTTCAGCTTTTACAGTAAACAGTAGTACAGTTTTCTGTTAATGTAAACCAGTGTTTTAAGAACAGTTCACAGAAGAGCACAGTCCTTTGGAAAAGCAGAGTTGTTGTGGTAAATGCAAAATATCCCCAAATGCAAATGAAAATAGAGAATTATTACGATAATATGTTCTCAATAGATGTTAACAGTGGAAGAAACAAAGAAGTATTTGCAAGTATAAGGAAAATAATATTGATAAAAAAAGCTTTGTAATTTCATAGAATGCTACTCTCTTCAGGACTGTTTCAGCTGCAGAATGACTGCTGGGCATCAGATCTTTGTTTCCATTTTCATGAACAGTTACTGATCCTGGTTAATTTTTGCTATATAATGTCTTTTATTTCTCCCTGGAAAATTTTCAGGGCTTTCTAATCTACTGTTTATTGTAAACATATAGATTTCTGGTCTGCTAAATCCTACACTTTTCAATCCAAGTATAATTTTTTTTCTAAACAAACCAGTAAACCAGAATAGACTCTTGTGAGAAAACACGAAGCAAAGCAGTATTTTCATAAGAATTTAAGTAATTTCATAAGTATTTTCATACTGGGAAATCAGTAATGACACTTTAAGGCAGACACAATCACGAAGCACAGTCTATTTCTGAAGTGCAAGTCAGATAAAGAGATCAGACAAAATAGCTGGTGCTGCTACGAAGATCTTATAAAATCTTGCTATAAACAGTAGCTTATTTACAGAGAAACCAAACTCACCCCGTGAAGACTACAGTGAGGGTGCCTGTCCTCGTGAAAGAGAAGGGACAAAGGAGGGTTTCCTTCTCCCTCTTGATGACACTAAGAATGACTCTCCCCAAAAGAATGTTCCCCATGTTTGAGTGCCCATCCTGGAGTCTTAAATATAGCATCCTACCATGCCATCGCGGTGACAATGGGGAGACCCATGCAGGGGTTACGCGCTTGGAGCTGTTTACTGCGATGGCAACTGATCACAAACTCTCTTTCAGATCAGGCAAATCATTGCCTTTGCCAAATGATATCAGGAAAGACAGGTGCCTCCAAAATTCAAGCATTGGAGTATTGGATTGTTCTCTGCTCATTTTGGATAGAAGCTCACAAGGCATCTAAAATGAATAATGAATATTTTAATCTCCTCCAGGAATTTCCCTCGGGTTAACGTTGCCATTGCTGCATAGTAGAGTGAAATCATTTACTTTGACATCTGTAGGGAATGCCAACTCCAGCCAAATTATGTCAGTGTATATATAATTAGAGCAGGAGCTAACAGCAGCTCTTGTGTTTCGGTTGGCTGGGACTATTTCACTTTCCTTACTACAGACAGATGAAGGCTCGCTGCCACAGCAGCAGGCAGGCTTATAGGTCCAGCTGCCCATGGTCGTGTCTGACAGTCTAGGGTAAGGTGCAAGAGCAGAGACCACCATTTTTCCATTTATTTGAGATAGATTTGCAGTTTCATCAGTCAGGATAAATACTTCTCAGCAATGTGAGAAGCAGGTGATGTTATTTGTGGTGTCAGAAGGGGAAAGGAAGGTTTCAAAGTAGTGAAACACTGAGGCTGCAATACCAGTTTGTGAGCCAGATGTTTGCCAGCTACATTTTATTAGTTGAAGAGTTGGCTCATCGGTAGTGGCTTCTCAGAGGTGTTATAAGTGTGTAAAGAGGCCATAAAATAGCCATAGTGGATGAAGCTGAAGGTCTGTTCAGCCCAGTATCCTGTCTCTGAGAGTGGTGCATAGCTTTTCTTGAGCCGGACACTGCCTTATTGTCACTAATAGTCCCATCCCTCTTGAACTGCCTGATTCCTTTTTGAACACTTTCTGATCCTGGCCTCTGTAAGGCCTTGTGGAAATGAATTCCACCATCAGATCTGGCATGGTTTGAATCAATCTGCCCATATCAGTAGAATCCATTTCTAGCATCCTTTGTTTGCTTCACCATCCAAATAAAACAAAGCTGAAACCCACAGGATCAGCACTAGAACTGCGAGGGCTTCTGTGTTTCGGATGTTCCTGCGAAAGCAATAAGCAGGTACTGCTGGGCAGGCAGGGCTGAATATATTTCGGTGTCAGCTGAGCAACACACTTATTTCATTGGTTTTGAAGAATTGCATGACCATTTGAGTGCTTTCCTGAATTGTGTAGTATGAGAGATAATGAGTAATTATCATCTATTCTCCTTAATATTAACAATTTCATTCAGCTTTGTCATATCAACTGGCTGTTTATCCTATCATCACGCCTCACCACTCTCATTATCTCAGTCTGAGAAGACAGAAGATGTGCAGTGACATCTTAAATCCTCTGAAGCAGCAGGTGTGAGGCCACTGCTTAGCCCTGTGATCCAGCTGCTGCAGTTCTGCAGCATCAAACCTCCCCATCACCGAGAGCCATCCCGTTCCACCAATGATGTGATGCCAAAGCAAAGATATTATATATATATATATATATGTCTATTTTATCAAGGTCCCTAATACTTCCCAAGCTGCGCCTCAACTCTGCTTCATTCTGTTGCCAGAATTTGGAGCTTTACATTTTTCCTTGTTAAAAAATTGATGATTTTTTTACAGTCTTCAAAGAGTCTTTCAATGCCAAAACAGATAACGAGGGAGAACGTGAGGCTCAGCCTGCAGGGACGTGTCCCTCCTGGTGCAGGGACCCCTGGAGAGCTGGGAGCGGGGCTGCTGGCGCGGGGAGCGGCCAAGTGACAGCTCCCCGATTTAGCCGAGAAGACAAAGAGCAATCCTTGGCTCTAGGGTTACAGCTGCCACCTGCTACTCTGATATCCCTCTGACAACTGGAACTGCAATGCTCACCTGTCATCGGCCTGACATCTGCTTGGGAATAAGCACGGCCTTTGTGGCAAAGCTGCTAGTTTTTATTATCTGGAGCTATCAAAACTGTTACGTGGAAAAGTCAAGATAAACGAGGAGCAATCTGCTGGTAGGTACAGATGGCTGGCATGGGGAGACCTTTGAAACAGTGTTGAAATCCTGCTGTTAATCCTTACGCTGAATGAGATAATTAGATCCCACTGTAGCTGTTTGCTGTAATGCATTTTGAAACAAACAAGCCTATCCATTTGATTAGGAAAAGCTGTGAAGCAGAAGGCAATAAAGTCAGCATGTGTTGATGGGGGACGGACGAGCATTTTCCTTGCACAGCTCCAATCAACATCTGTGTCCAAGCTTTTTCCAAGAGAAATAGTTTTAGAAGGGATAATCTTCCTGTTAAATTTAAGAGATGACTCATGTGATGAGAATTGATCTCCTCCTGCTTAGTATATCGAGACTGAAAAGATAAATATTGACTTGGCCATGGTGAGAGCAGGAAGCTGAGAGTGTTGCCATCAGTCACCTCCCTGAGACGTGGCTCACAGAGGTTCTCTCTTGACTGTGTTCCCTCTTCACTGCAGTTGCTGCTGCTCAGGGCAGAATGGATCAGGACAGGATGGGGCAACAGAAGAAGGAGGGCATTCCTCACCCTCCCTAGGCAGCCTCTGCCAGGGCTCTGCCACTCTTGTCCTAAAGAAGTTTTTGCTTATATTTGAATAGAACCCCCTGTGTTCCAGCTTGTGCCTGTTGCCCCTCCTCCTGTCACCAGGAACCGCTGAAAAGAGTCTCGTTCCAGAATTTTAGCAGCATCTCAAGCTCTCCTAAGGCTCCCTTCCCTTCCACACTATGGTGCCCATACTCACCCTCTGCTGAGGGTTGTGTTTCACAACATGAGCCAAAATGTTGACATTGTGGCATTTGGTCGTTGCCTGAGTAGCATCACTGGGAATGTTGTTGACACGAGATATGCAGCCCATAGGCAACTCTGAATTGGGTAATTGACATCACTGGCTTGAAAGGCAACCTCTTTGGTGGGGGGGTCAGTGGAGCAGAACGTTGCTCCTGGAGCCTCAAGATCCTTGGAAACCACAGAGCTGGGCTGCTGCAACTCCTGTAGCTGCAGGACTTCTGCACGTGTTGGGTTTGGTGGTGTAGTTTGTACACAAGAGTACATGAAACAGCTCAAACAACATTCCACAAAACCATTGATACTGGAATGGTATGAAGTGAAGCTCTCCCAGTGGAAATCTCTTCCAGGCTGCTGCCCAGACCATACCTTTCATACCCTGTGCCGTGACACCTCCTCACTGCATCTGGCATTTTGACCTTTTGGCCTCACATGACGGGGCCATGGTGCTTTTGTTCGCTCCTGATGCTGGAGTTAAGAGCTGAACCTTTGCCTGGAAAGTTTCTAAGATTATTCCTGTAAACTTTAGTTGAATCATCAAACCCCTTTACTTGATAAGGCTATGGTTTATTTGCAGAATCACACCAAAGCAAGTGGAATTTAGCCTGAACCAGCATCCCTGGGTAGAGGAGACATCTAAATGCACTCATGGTGAGAACAGATGCGTTTTACTTCTGGTTGGCCTTTCTCCAGCAGTGTTCTTCAAGTGAGAACTTCCCCATACCATTCCAAACCTTACTTATTCCTATAAATGGTTTCAGTTCTCTAAAGCAGATGTGGTCAGACACTTACACTTTTTCACCGTGGTGGAAATGAACAGGCTGAACTATGCTTCCCTCTTAACGAAAAAATAATTTCCTATTTTGTTCCTTGAATAAATACCATCTAATTTGCATTTTGTAAAGGTGCAGCACTGAAGGAATCTGGCTCTCAGTTTACATTGGGTTTGGTTCATTCCAGCCCTGGAGCTGGGTGCAGTGGTAACAGTGTCCTCACTAGATTATTGAGTGCATGAGTTGAGATCAGTGTGAATTGAGACTGAGGACTGAACTGAGTGTAAATCCTCACATTCCTGCCTCCTGGCCACTTCCTCCCTGGGCATTTCAAGAGTAAAAGAGAATTTGTGACTATTTCAGAGAAAGAAATGGGCAGCAGCTGAGAAATCTGTCAGAACTGGGTCAAGACTGCATTAATCTGTTGCAGATGTGAAAAAAGCTTTATCTTTCTGCAGGCATTAAAGAGCACAGCAGGGCAGGGGACAGGTAGTTTCACAGAGCTGCTGCATCAGGAGCTATTACTGCAGTTTCTATGACTCCTTTAAAGGCAAAGTCCATTTCAGGGCAGTAAGCTATTATTTTGCACGAATCATATATCCAAGGGTAGAACACCAGTATATATTTAATGCCATAGTGTATTTAACCCTTTTATCATTCCATCTATCTGCATGTGAATTTCTTCAAAGGGTGGCTGTGTCTTGGACCCGGATCTTTGTAAAGAACAAATAGAGTTTCTGTTGTGAATTTTGCTAAATTTTCAGTAAACTGAATCTGGAATTTGAACTTGAGTCTTAACTCAGCTTTTAAAGTAGTCGATTTCATAATAAATTTGAAGAATATGCAAGAAATAAAGGCCTATTATTCAAGTGCAAAGGTGCAGTGTTGCAGCACACCAAGAAGGGATTGTATGAGTAAAGGTCCCTACCCCAGGACAGACAAGACTGGAAACAGTCAGACAAGTCTGGGCCATGTTAATGTATCCAAGATGAGGTATGTTTATTTGCATTGCACCGTTTGCAGGACAAACTAGGATTTCATGCAAGCAAACATAATCTGGATTTTATTATCGTTGTCCTCCTAATAAAATTGTGTGTTTTAATCCTGATCCCACACTACTTGTAAATCCAAGTCTTTGAAGAGCATTGTGAGAGCAGTGCCATTGTCCTGGTCTGAGATAACATCTTGGGATACAACATTGTTCAGTTTTGTGCAGCTTAGCTCCTTTGTCGCTGCTAATGTTTCTGTCTCTTGAGTCTCTGGGAGCTGCCATTTATTTGCGGAATGTGAGAACGAATCTGGCAACATCCAGCACTTTGTGTTCTTCTCTCCAGGGAAGCCGTTCCTGCCGACTGAGAAGATGAGGGTTGCTGACAAAGGTGACAGTGATTCATCCTCTGGAACATAGTCTGTGTCAACTTTCACTGAAGACAAGAGTGGCAGATCTGCTGTCTGTTGTCTATAGCATCCTCCTTGTTCCAGCAGAGACAGTGACAGCTGAGAAACATCCACTTTGCTTCCCATCCCATCAGTCCGCAACGGCGGTTGCTGTGTTTGCCCAGGGCTCCCTGGTAAGAGAACTGTTTCCCTTTTCTCACTGCTGTTCCACAATGCCAAGTTTGGCCTCTGTTCTTTGTAATTCCAATGGCTGCAGCTCTTGTCCAGCATCTGGGTTATGAGCTTTCCACCAACAGAACTATCTGGAGAAGCTTCCTTTAGCACTTTGTTTGGCTGCTGAATATTCTTCTCAACATAGTCTGTGCCTTCAACACACACCCCATAGGTTGGGGGCAGAATTTTGCTGGACGTGGCCATGGGAATGCTTTGCTTGGCTATTTGAGGAGCGTAACCAGCAGGAGCTGGGCTTGCCAGGCAGGGTGGCTGAGTGGGCAGCTGGAGGGTTGGAACATCCCTCTGTTGCTGATAGGCAGTTTCTGGTGAATGGAAAGACCATGGTGGCTCCAGTGCTTTGTCCAAATGTTGGGTGATCTGTGATAACTGCACTTCAGGGATGAGAAGTGAAGGTTTGGAAGAATTAATGGGCTTTATAATATGCTCCACGGTCAGTGTAAGGGGCTGGAATGATGAAATTCCTCTGAAGTCCTGTTGAAGCAGATAGACAAACGTCAGCAATTAACAAGAAGCTGTGACTTTGAAGGCTTATTTTGGATTCTTTAAAATTTTCTTTGGAAAAATATCAGTAAAAGCCAGTAACTGATGACCAACTCTCTTTTGCATGCACATCCTGAGCATTTTAAAGATTTACTGTGATGGCTTAAGGACACTTACCAAAGACATAGGCTGTGCACTGTGTTGCTTGACGTATTTATAGATCACGTAGCTGATTGCAGCAAACACCAGTCCGGCACAGAATCCGAGTGCCACGAAGCAGTAGAGAAGCCACGTGTTGTCTGGTTAGTGGGGAAGAAAAAAAGTGGAAAATGTAGCTTAGAAAAACTGTAGGAGATTAGTTAAATGATGTTATAGATCTAGTCTCAAAGGACTAGATTTTTGAATGAAGAAAGTCAGTGTTACTGTGAGATCTTTAGAAAGGCGTTATTTTATACCAGCTGAAACCTGGACTCTATTGTGTATCCAATATCCCAACTGGAATTTTAAATTAGCAGAGTTAACAGCCTCACCTGGTAGTGTTTTAACCCAAAATACTTGAGCTTTGCTGCTTCTCTGGAGGAGATGTATATATACTGTTCCATTATATTCAGTGTCTGGGTCCAAGTTGGAAACTTCAAATTCTTTGTTGTGCTCATGCTTTGTCAACTGTTTAAAATAAAGGCAAATTCTACATTTTAGAAAGGTTAAATGCATGCATTCTCTTCAAATCAGATTGCAGAATTCAGTATAATGTTTTATTTACCAAGAAGGTGTTACTGGACTATAACCATTCTGTATCTATGGAATTACAACTGTATAATTTGCTTTCTACTCTTACCGTATTTCATTTTTGCATTTCAGTTCCTTAACACTTGAATGAATTTAGTTCTCTTTTTTAGTCACCACTGGTTTTACTTTTTGCTACTTATAAGTACCTTGGGAAAATCCAGTTTCCTTTCCAGAATTTGAGAGGAATGCTTAAAGTTCCTCTTGTCTCCTGAGAGTCAAAGACTCTGAGACTTTCCCTCGTACATCTGAAATCTCTTCCATCATGTATAAACTCTGAGGTCCTTTTGCGTCTTACACGAAATGGGATTAACAGAAGTCAGTGGGCTGGGGGTCTGAGGTTGTTCTTTACCTTTTGCCGTGTCCTTTGGTTGAATATTGTTAAGTGATAATCAACAGCACCAAATTTGCTAGAAATATCCTCTACGGTTAGCTGGCAGTCATCCTCACCTCTCAGGGGAGTATAGGGGGGCCGTATGAGAAACTTTATGGACCGTGCGTAAGGAATATACTCCACTTTCGGTGCTCCAATAGCAGCTAGAAAAGAGAGAACAGGCAGGTGATTAAGATTAAAGCTGATTCATTATCAGATCATCTCATATACAGCTTATCCACACACCCCAGGCTCCTTGTAAGTTATTCTGCTTATATACAAAAAGGTATTTGAGCTGTATTTCACTGAGCACAGGAAAAATCAGGCAGCTGGAGATACTGCTGCCTTTGGACAGTGTTTGTTCCTAGAAATTCTCACCCCCAGCTTTTCCTCAGGAGCACGCTGGCACTGCTTCTGTGTCACTTCCCTGTCCTGCACAGGGACATCCTCCTTCACGCACGTGTGATGAGTGTGAAATCCCACCACAGAGCCCTCAGGTAACTGCTGCCTAAATCCCTGTTCCAGTCCTACAGCAGATTTGGGCTTTAGATTTCTACTTCAGTCCTGTATCTACACTTACCTTCAGTGAAAGGCATATGCTACACCCAATGTTTAAACAGAGGTTTAACCCCACCCAGAACAGCATATTGAAAAGCAGCATTCAGCATTTCTCTGAGGCTCTGTAGCTTGAAAAATCAAGCTAAAAAGGATGGCTGTGAGGGGTAGGATAACCCTGTCATCCCTGCTAAAGTGAATGTTTAACGATCAAACCAACACAGGGCTCTTTCATAGCTTATTTTGTGCAAAGAACTGAAGGCTTTTCATAACCATGGGCTGCTAATGCCACCTGAAGTTATTCCTGACAAATATGCAGCAGGAAAATTTTAGTTACAGAGCCAGTGAGGCTCCCAAAGGTTACGTTGTTATGTGTATTGCAGAGCTCACACAGGGCTTGGGAATATTCAATATCCATTGGCTGCATATCCTGATTTTCAGGAGTTCACATTTCATAGCTTCGGTGACTGTTACTGGCTGTTCTCAAGTTGCCCATCATGTCTTTTACTAGTTTCTTTCTGCCTCTCATCAGCTGTAATAGCAGTTCCTCATTCAAGGACATCTGGCTTTTCCTTTTCTCCCCTAATCTCACTTTGGTGTTGGATCTCAGAGAAGGCCCTGCCCATTTGCTTATTTGCCTCCTTACCCGATAATAATAACAACCCTTCTTCAGGCCTTCTCTCCCTTCCTATCAAGCACAGTCTTGCTATACTGAAATCAGAGGAAATGCCGTCCTAAACACCAGCAAGACTTGGAATGAATCCCTAGGAACCAGGACGGAATAGATTTCGGCAGCGGTACGTACTCTCTTTCCTGGGTTCAAATCTTTCGGAGCGCACCCAGTTGGAGGAGCAGTGGTTGTGGCCAGTGGCCCTCACCCTGGCATAGTAATGCTCCGTGAAGTTCTCTGTTTCACGACTGAGGTTGCAGAAAGTCCGGGTGATGCTCTGGCACTCGGGCTTGTTAAGCCAGGTTTTTTCTCCATACCTTAGGACAAAAAACCAGGCTTTTAGTCTGGCAGAACAGATGCAATACCACCCTTCTCCAGAATGATCCAAACAGGCTGTTTTACCAACTCTTAGTGGTTTTTTTTTAATTCAGTATTGTGATTAGGAAGTGGTAGGGAATGGAATGGTGGGGAAACTTCCCTTGGATTACAGCCCTTAATCCTTTCCCATTGATGGCTCCTGCACAGGTATCACCTTGAGGGAATGCAGATGATTTCAAGGCAGACACAGGAGTGTCCCGTGAGTCTGCGACTCTTTGCCTGTGATTGTGTGCAACCTTGCCACAGTTTGCAGACTTCCCCAAAGGCAACAAAACCCTTGTGTAGCACTAGTCTGATTCTCTGAACTCTAGTAACCAACCCCATAGTGACTGCTGTTACCTGTATTTACAGGTGAGGAACCTCCAGAATAGACAGAAGGAAGTTGCTGAAGGCCAAGAGTAGCTCAGTAACGGAGTAAAGCTGGCAACCCAAGGTGTAAAAGTATTTGCTTAACTGAGCACCATCTACCAGTTTATACAATCCTGTCCTTTATTGAGTTGTTGTCTGAGCAGAACCGTTTCCGTAACAGTAAGACAAGCAGTAGAAACAGCAAATTCTGCTTTTCTTGGCCCTTCTTTATCTGAGAACAGTGACCCTAAGAACTCGTTGGAACTCAATGATCTTTAAGGTCCCTTCCAGCTCTAACCTATTCTATGATTCTATGAACAACAGAACTCCAAAAAGATGCAAATTTCACGTACTGTTTATATTGGACATCAAACACAGTGCCAGGGGGAAGATCTGCTTCAGTTTCCCAGGTCAGGATGTTCTCAAAGTTTATAGAAGAGAATGCTGCACGTTTCAGACATGATGACCTCTCCGCAGTCACGATGCCTAAGGGAGCAACGAAGCTGGGATTAAAATGCAGATTCTGCTCTCTCAGCCCTCACACCAATATGGATCCAGTGCTGCTCAGCCCCCTGGTGAACAGAAATATCAGCCCAATTCCACTTTGCAGGAAATGGGCTGCAAAGCAGAAGCTTGAACAGGACAGGAGTTCGGACCCCGCACACATCACCATACAAGCGACTGTTGACTCATTCCAAGGAAATGTAAATCAGGAATTTTTACAAAAAGACTTAAAAAACTCAGAAACAAAATCTTTGAGTTCCTTATCCAGTTTCTTTTAAAGCAGTTAAAAGAAACTGAATGAAACTGGATGAAAAACTAAGAACAGCCTGTTTTCAAGGCTGGATTCGTGTCTCTGAATGTCTCTGCTTTCTGCCCAGACTCAGGGAAACAATATGGTGCAATGAGTTGCACGTCATCGAAGATATGACTGTCAGTGAACTATCACACTCTGTGTTCTATTAGATGAAGGCTGCCTGTACGAAACAACACTCGATGAACTAATGCCTGGACTCTGATCTGGGTGTGCCAGGGTGAAGGCAAACAACTCACCCAGCTCCCTGCCTTCTGAGCCCTTCCCCAGGGATTGTCCTGGGTTTTGGTTTTTGATAAGCAGAAATGGCAAACATGCCCCTGGTCTGAGCTGCCTCTGTAGAGCAGAACAGCACCATAATCCACCTGCAGGACACTGGCTACGAGCAGGTGGCACGGAAGAGTGTCCTGGAGGCTTGACACTTTCCTGGCTTGAGAGTACATGGTACAAAATGTTCTCAGGGCTGATTCACACACCGTCTAATGTGGAGAGTAACCTTCAGGATTGATAAGCTCTGTACACCTGAATTACAGACACATCCTCAAAGACAGATGATTTCTGTGTTACTCAGCTCTTGGTTTGCAGTATTATCACCCTGAACTTCCGTGGGCTTCAGCCTGCACTTGCTGAAAATGAACAGTCCCATTGTGGTGTTTGTGAGTGGACACTCAACCTGAGCAAGCCCCCTCCTCCCCTACCATCCTCCCTCCATGAAAAAATGGTGGGATAAGCAAGTAAAGGTTTTACAGATAGGAAGACAGAGGATAAGACTTGGATAAGATCACAGCAGGGACTAAACCACACCAGTTCCTGGATTCTTACTCCAAGCTTTCCCTCCCTCTGTCTCCACAGAGGAGACCTGAGTGTCCGCAGTTAGAACTCGCTGGCTGTATGGGTGGAGAATTAAGTGTAAAGACATAGACCCAGTTCTCAGTCCTGCTGTGTGTGGCATTTTTTGGGGGGAAGCAATGCAGAAATGCAGAAATGGATTATAACTGCATCTAGATTTCATCCTGACCTCACCTGCTGTTCAACACTCGCCTCGACTCACGCAAGGCTCGCTGCAGCCTTCCTGGTGAGGCAGAAATGGAGCAACCAGTGGAAGGTGGATGGGTTTCCCTGTCTGGGTACCACGAAAACTGAGTCACCAATACTCTGATCATGTCACAAGTAGGAAATCTGTCTTCCCACATTTATCCATACTACAACACAGTTACGCAAAGCAGCGTAACACAGGCACAGTCAAGTGTGGGCAGAGGAGAACCAGGATGTTTCACAGCATGAAAGTCCCTCTGTTTTAAAAGTTTCTGGAGTTGCCTTCCCTACAGTGTAAGATCATGGGCACAAGAGCTGATGAACGGTAAGGTTTCTTCCTGAAAAGCCAGCATTTGAAAACAGCCAAGTTTATCCTTGGTTCACCTGGGAGTGAGTTTGCCACATCAGGAGTAGGATTAAATGGCTTTTAGCGAAACATTATTTGTTTGTACCTCTTTTCAAATCAGGGCATTCATTTGCTTCTCTGCCTAAGACACAGGGGAACTGATCCCAAGCCCCCCGAAGTCAGTGAGTATCCTTGACTCCTGTAGGATTTGGGTTGTAGCACATCAATGGCAAACTCTTTGAAGTGAAGGAATCTTCTCCTTCCTAATCCTTAAAGCACTGAGCACACCGACAATACTTTGAAAATAGTAAAGGGAGAGAGCAAAACAGAAAAGAGCTTTTCAATAACCTGAGCCAAAAGCTTATTCTTTAGGTCTTTTTTTCAGTAAACAGGATTGATCTACCTCCCATGCTACAGGATCAAACAAACAGCCACAATCAGTGGTAGGAAAGGAGAAGTCAGGACTTACCGACCGCTGAAAACGCAGCCAAGACGATCAGAAGTTGCTTCATGAATAACTATGCAAGCTGGGCTGGGAGAACAGGCACTTGTTGATCCTGCGTGCAGGTGAATCACCTTTTACAAGAGCTAAATTCTTGTTTGTGAGGCCAGGTTGGATTTGTTGCTGGGTAACAGGCTGCAGAACTGCTGCACCATCCCGCCTGCATTTGGGTCTGAGCTCACCCACAGAAGATGTGTGCGCATGTCTCAGAGGGAAGGTAAGAGAGTGACAACAGGAGCACCTCTCCCCCTCCTGAGCCTGCACACCTAACTGCACAAAGGTGAATAAGCCAGAGGCTTAGAAAATCCCCAGCTTTTGAAAAAGTGCCAAATACCATTTTGCTGATAAAAAGCTTCCTGAAAGCCCTCGCTGAGGTTTCTCAGTTTTGGGGCTTGCTTTTCTGGTCAGGTAACTTTGACTTATTAAAACTCTAGAAATGAAAACTTAGTGGAAGGCATCTAGTTGGTTTTATAACTCCTGCAAGCAAGACACTCATTTTCTTAAGAAATACCTTCAAATACTGTATTAAAATGAAAATCAGCCAGATTTTTAAGTTCTTCTGTTGCTCGTACTGGCCTTGGGTAGGGGCCAAGTGACCAGTATGTAGCCCTGCTGTGTACTGGGCAGAGCACGGGCTCCTCAAGCCTGCCGTGTCTCTGCTCTACCAGGGGGCTGCAGAGGTTTCACGGTTGATGCAGAAAGGAGGGAGGAATCTTTTCCTGTGAGGAGTGTGTGCCATCCCATGGCTTTTGTCAGAGGTCACCGTAGACCTACAGTTTATTTTTGTGCCTGCTTATACTATAAGGCTCTGTGCTGAGTATCACAGATGCCATGTGGTAAGAACTGGGAGCTGATATGAAATCTAAACAAGAAAGTTCAGATTTTAGTTCCTTTTCCATAGTCTTCTTAGTTTTTCAGGGTACTGATAGGTTACATTTTCAAGAGGCATTTCCTTCTTTGGTAAAAGTGAAAGATAACTGCCTGTCTCCAGGAGCTGTGGATTTACGGTCTCAGATGTGTGTGACATCTGAAGAACTGGTAGAGCTGCGATGTTGCTTATTTTACCCAAGACGTTCTCAGCAGAGAAAGCCTCACACACACGTGCTGCACTTGAGGCTTAGGAAACTCCCTCAGCCACTGCTTTTGAATTCTTTTAGTATAGCTGTTTCCTTGACACAGCCTGGATAACCTCCCTGGTTTGTTTCTTTGCCTCATAACTTCACAAAATAGGGAAGTCCTGTCCTTAGTTTTGCTTAGGACTAACTGGACTGTGGCATAAAGCTGAGGTTCCACCAAAGCAAAACCATCCGGACTGGCCTCAGGAGCGCTGAGAACTGTTCAAATTGTGATGGCTCCAGCCCTAGTAAAACTTGACCAGAAATATCTGCCCTAAACCACAGAGAGCAACTGTGCATTAGACAAATTCCTTATGAGCAGTGCTTTTACATTGTCTAAAACCTATTTTAAGCTCCTAAATGCTAGATTTTTTTCTTACTATTACAGGTGAGTCACACCTGCAGCCAACTTAATCAAACTACAAGCCCTGTGTGCTTCTGGAGCTGATCTGTGATGTCCTTCCCAACTCAAACCATCCCATGGTTCTGTGATTCTGCTTTCTCTGTTCTATCCTTGTGGCCAAACACATGATAGAAATTACTACCCCTTCTGCTTACCTCTTCACCTCATGGATTTTCTCTTCCTGAAGCTGTTTCTATTCCCTGCCCTGCTTGGATATTAACGGAGCTTTATGCTTCATACCCTGCCCTGATGCATAGCTGCCCTTTTGTCTTTTTCATCTCACTTGGGCAAATGCAGAAGCCTCACAGGTTTATTAAATAAGACACACCTACCCACCAGGATGGCCTACATCTAATTAAGTCCAACTCTTTGTTACGGTGTTTCCTGAGTAGCTTGTTAAAGTATTTCCATTTTATTCCTTTATATGTCAGTGCCTCATGCTGCTGCTGTGTGATGACCCATGATAGGGCAGAGGTGCAGGAAACTGTAGTGCATCAGAGACTTTAGTTTTGAGAATAAAACTGTATTTCTTAATTCTAGAGAGTCATTACCTTTTGAATAGCCCAGGAAACACCTCTCTGAATCTTTAGGTACCTGAAGATCTCCAAAAGTCTGGTTCCCAGTTTCAAATTAAACACTTGACTTTCCAACTTCCAAACTGTAGAGCCTGAGCCTATGTCAGAAGATAGTTCCTAAGGACAAAAACAGACTGAGAGGTTCATACCACAGATTTTCTATGGAAATCTGCTTGTAACTTGGCACAGCTGGGGAAAGAGGAGATGCGTGCCAGAGATTTGTGAAGACAGCAGATCAGGGCCAAAAAGATGAAGGTGGTTGTCTCCTCTGAGCTGCTGCAGGGCTCAGGCAGAGCCCCGCTCGTAAGAGCTGTGTGAAGCCTGGTAGCTGCTGATCCAGGAGAGTGGGAGGTTTGATTCCAGCTCTGGTGAAAGAAAACATGCAGGAGCCGGATGCTGCCTCCACCAGTACAGCTCACCTGGCCTGCTGCCTTTCCCCTTTTCCTGAGAAAACCTGGACAAGACAAAGCACTGATCCCAGGCCCTGTTTGCAGAGCTGTGACATGTCAGAATAATTCTGTGGAGGTTACACAACTTAAGAGCTTCCTGTAACTCAGAGCCTGGGGTTTTTTCCTTTATTGCACAAGAACACGGGTGGTTATTATGTTTGGATGAGCTGCATCTTTCTAAACGAACTGGAGGGATTACAGTGCAGGATGTACCTAAGGACACTGTGTGGAGGACAGGTAAGAAAAAAATAGACAGTTCTAGTTAGAATCATAGAACGGTCAGAGTTGGAAGGGACCTTAGAGATCATCAAGTTCCAACCCCCCTGCCCTGGGCAGGGACACCTCTCCCTAGAGCAGGTTGCTCAAAGTTGGATTAATCTTTTCTCCCACCTCCCCTTTGCACTTTAATTAGTGCATCTTGCTTTTCTCTTTCATAGCAGTTCCCATCACCCCCTACTTCTCCAGTGTTGTTCTCCTGATTCTCTGAAGATGTCAGCTTTAATACTCTCCATCAACGTAGGACTCCACTCAAACCAAAGCATTAGGAAGCCCACGATGGGGTCCTGGTTTAAAATGTTAGGTTTTCCAAGATGGAGCTACACTCACCCTTTGTCATTCTGGGAAACATAAAAACACACACACGTGGAGTTATATATCAAAATATTATTGCCTCTGAATAAAGCAGCTCTCAGATATTCTACACAGCAGGGGTAATTTCAGCTTCAATAAGTATATTGTTATATAAAAAAGACAATAATTAAACATGCTTCACATTTATCACTGACTCAGTTCACTGCGTTGAGACACAGAAGGTGATCTCCGTCGGCTGAGGTAGAGTTCCTTTCATCCCACTCCTTACATCTCTGTAAGGTATTTCCAGTCAAGCAGGAGTGCAGTTTCACAGTTACAGGGAAGCAAATGTAACGTGCACCTTTGGTGTCCCTAAAGGCCTATATCTTGATAAGCCAGACATCAGTAGAAAAACCCTCTGTCTAGGTGAATAAATATCAGGTTTTTGTCCTTGTTCCTATTCAGGCATCCTTGCCTGGATCTCTGGAGCTCTCTAGTATTTTCCAGGCATGCCACAGGATTGGTGGGGTGCCCTAGCTCCTTCCCATGTAATGTGTGTACTGAAAGCCTTTGAATTTGAACTTTTGATCATACTTTCCCCCCATATTTGAGCTCTCAAATGCATCACTTAGCACCGTGGATGCAGGAGGTGTCCCTTCTGTAGAATTATCACTGTCACAGTCACTCGCAATGCCTTCATCTTCTGCTACCTGTAATGTCTGAAATGAAATCAGCAGCCTGGTGCTGGGGTCCTCACCGAGCTGTGATTTCTCACCCATCTGGCTATGAAGATCACCTCTTCGTTTCTGGTAACAGCCGGTGAAGTGATGAGCCTTCCTATGCAGGTAATGCTCATGGGCTGGAAGTTTGTCACAAATCTCCTCCATTGGTGTTTGAAGAGGGGTCATTTCCAGGCATTCATCCCTGTCTGTATCATCTTCCCTGGAACCTGGGAATCTCACATCAGCGAGGGATATTCTTCCCAAAGAGGGACCATGAGAAACGGATATCTTCTCACTTCCTTGGGATCCTGAGGTGTCCACCTCATTCCTTCTCATTGGAAAGAATGAGAAGCCCAAGGTACTTAGATCAAGCACAGATTCACTACCCACAGAGAGACCTCCAGTTCCAGAGTCCAGACCAGTTCCAGAGTCCAAGCTGGTTTCCTCCTGAGCTGTTCTGGATGGTTGACAATTGAGATGTCTCTTGGGAAACTGAGGCATTTCAGTGTATGGGATGAAAGTACTGTTGTCTTCTTCCTCCTCCTCATCTGATGATGATGACGACGATGATGAGAGGAAAGAAGCCATCCATGGTAGGTTGTTTCTTCCTAGTGGTTGGTTTGTCCTCCTTTGTGACGTTGGCTTCTCTGTGCAGAGAAGATAGTCCCTGAAGAATTCCTTTGCACTGGGTTCACAGTGAAAGGCTGGTCCAGCAGCTTTTACATGAGATAAATCCTACCAGGGAGAAGAAAGAAGACACACAAATCAGTGAGTTAGGGATCCTTTTAAAAGAAAGGCTTGGAAATAGGACATGCCAGGATGAAAGCTTATGTATAATGGGATTTATGAAGCACAGAACTCCCCCTTTCCCCCCAGTTACCCTCTGGAAATCAGCAAGACTTTGAGCCAAGAGGGGACCCCAGCATTTGGGCCGTACCAAAGCATGAGGCAGCTTCTTTCGCATCACATCTTGTTTCAGCAAACAGATGAAGGTGCTTGTCAGAAAGAGGATGAACACTGGGATCGTGGCATAGAACAGGAACTTCCATTCCACCCCTGAAAAAGAAAAAGACAAAAATCATCTCCTGGTGGTGGTGTGTTTTATAGCAGTAATGGGCTTTTATGCTCAGCTTTCCTTTGAGGAATCTCAGAACACATTAGGCTCAAGATCTTTATATTACAACTGCAGAGGAAGGATAACAGACTTGCCTAAGGTCAGACTCCAGGTCAGAGTCACAGCCACAAATGAGTGTTGATACCAGAGTGTGCCTTACTTGGAGTGGGTCAAAAATGAGGCTTTAATCACATACTTTACATTTTTTAATATTCCCAGAAATTCATTGTGAGTGTAACTCAGGTACAGTATTTCTGGATTTTCAGAAAATATTTCAAGGTTGGATTTTTTTTAAATGAAAATGTTTCTACAGAAGTCAGGAACCTTTCAATAGAAACTCCAACCAGTTTATTTAACGGGAAGCACATTGATTTTCCTTGAAAAGCTCATTTTGATGGAAATCTTTGCCTTGCCCCAATCCCATTTGATGTCTCACCACATTAATTTCTCAGCAGGACCGTACCTTTGTGGTTTAATAGCACACACAGGGGTTGGGAGAATTCACTGTACTTGGTGTCAATGCTTTGGATGGAAGATCTGGCACTCAAACAGTAGTTGCCCTTAAGGGCGGTGGCGTTGATAGTCACTGTGTTCTTCCTGAAGTTGCGTTCATATTGCTTCTGTTTAGAAACAGAAAGAGCAAAGGGTTGGAAATAATGATTCTTTCATTGTTTGACTGGTGTTTCTCTACTTTTTTAGCCCGTGATTCTCCTCATTGTATTGTGTGGTTGGAAGGTGCATGGAAAAGCCCTTCATGTCTTGCTGTTTGTAGCTTCCCTCCCAGGGCTTATGAATTCCAGGGTGGGATTTCCAGCTGGTGCTGTGCTCTGTTCTGTCCTGGCATGCTCTTAGTGGTACCTGAAGTAGTTGTTTTAAACCTCAGATACTGCCCTATTATGCTGGCTGTATTGTTGATTGACTCCCCATCACATCTTCCTGATAAAAACAGGGAACTGCCTATAAAATGAGGATGAACACACACACTTCTACTATTTTTTCTTTGGGTTTGGTTAATTCTGGTTTGGGCATTTCGTTTTCTCCAGGCCCTGAATCCAGTCCCTCCCTGCCCAGAAATCTGAAGCTATTTCATGTCAAGCTGGGCATCGTTCTTCTGTTTCATCTAAAAACTGTCACTTTCACTGACCTTGTCTTCAGATCCAGCTTCCCAAAGGTTCAAGTCGTACATCCAAGGTAAACTCTCCACACAGGCAGCCATAGGGAAGGAGGCATTCACATGGATTAAGTCCTTCTTGACAGTCACGTTTAGCACTGGGGGAGCCAGTTCCACTGTAATTGAGTGACCAGACATAAGAACAGTGCTTGCTTGTGTCTAAGCTTCACAGAGCAATGTTTTCCTGTGACTGATCTATGCTTGTAACTCTTGTCTTCTAATAGATGTGAAGAAAGGAGGAAGGCAAAGAAATACCTCTTTTTTATCTAACATACATCTGCTGGGATGTGGGGAGCTTGAAGCTGGTTTGTTCACCAAGAGCATTAATTAATGAACTCTGACCCATGCTACAGAGTGTATTTTCAAGGGATCCTGGCTCCTTGTTCTTTGCACTCACTCAAATCTCTGTCATTCATAAAGCTGCTTGTTACTCTGTCTGTGGTCTGTGGTCTACTCATCTGCTCATGCCAACACTGTTGTTGGAGTGTCCTTTCAGCCAGGTTGTATCCTAATAGATACTCACCATCCAAATGGTATTCCTTGGATTGTGATTCTACCCACGGTGACTGGAATCTTCCAGAAACAGCTTTTACTCGGCCCTGGACTTTAATAAACTTTGGAAGCACACAAGTCAGATTGCAAGAGGTTTCATGAATATTTTTGCAATGAGGAACCTTCATCCATTTCTCCGTGTGTTCCTGGCTAGAAGAAGAAATTTAATATGTTAAACATAATATTAAACATGCTGTTTTGTTGTCATCTGTGGAGCAAGAGAAGGAAGTGTTTTGGAGGATGGGTACCTAATTGTGATCAGTTTGGAACCCTTTCCAGATGGTTAAGGGTTGGTTTTGGTGAAGGGATGCAGCCAGGTGACTGTCAGAATGCCCTTGGTTCATGGAGAGACAGAGGTGGTTGCCCTGTGCCATGCTCTCAGCCAGGCATCCTTGGTAAGCACTTACCTTTTATACCTCACAGTGTATGTCACATCTGGTGGGGAGCCTTCTCCTGGAGTCCATGCCAGAATCATGTCAAAATCCTTTGACAGTAGTGTAACATTTTGAGGGGGGGGAACTCGAACATGACCTGATTGAAAGGGAAAATGATGTGAATGATTTAAAATATCTTTGGGCACGGGAAATACCATCCATTTTTGCCTAGGATCATTTCAAAATTTGGGGCAGAGCAGCTCAGTTCCTTTAGGACAGGAAGCATGGCTGGGATGTAGTTGTGTTTTCCTCATCTCTTACAAAACATCTTCATCTCAACAGCTTTTAGAATGAGGACCTACATTTGTGTGAACCATCCTATTGTATAATTTTGAGTGGATCCCCCCGTGGTCTCCCTGGATTTCCCTGTGACTTGGTTTACACCCCCCCAGACTCCAACCTGAATCCCTTGTGCTCCTGGCACCTGGGCGAGGCAGACACCGCTGGCTCCCACCACTCATTCAATCCCAGTTTTTCTAGGGCAGATCCGACAGCGAGACAGCGCCCAGCCTTGCCTTTGGACATTCCTGCTGTTTATTGTTTCCAGCAGGTAAATAGGTGTGTGAGCAGCCTTCAGCACGACACATTCTATACACAGATTGTAAACTGCCATTTCTGTACAGTGGAATATTTCACTTTGTGTGAATAATTCCCATTTAAACTCCTTAAAATTCACTTTTCTATGTATATAACTTTCCTCCTACAAGCAAAACCACATAACACAGCAAAAAGGCAAAGAGACAGAGAGCTGTTCCATACCTTTACTCTGTTGCAGGAAGCACAGTGCCATCAGGACCTTGACTCTCCAGGTAGACATGCCGAAGGAGAACTTTTCCTCTTGTGATATATTTCTGTTCTTGCTACCTTTTCATCCTGGTGTTTTCTCCTCTGAAGCTGTGTGAATGACGGAGCGTGGGGTGGATGAGCTGCACACATGCGCACAGCCTGGCTTCCTGCCTGGGCCCAAATTAGGGAGAGCTCTGCACGTTGAACTGGGACAGGATCAGATGTGAAAGTGATTTTGATGAAAGAAAAATGTTGTAAAGATTGTGGTGCTGCGCCCTCCAGTGTAACCTGCCCCAGCTCTGCACAGCCTGCCTGTGTGCTCAAGGAAGGCAGGAAAACTCTGCGAGCCTTACCTGGGGAGGCACCACCTTAAAAAAAAACCTTTGGAAGTTACCTGTATGGCTGTGAAATATTAATAGGAATCAACTAAGGTTTTACTGCGTGAGCTATCTGATAATAACCTAGCAATAGGAGAAACAGTAGTCAGTCTGTGATGTTATGATGGCCTTCTGTTCATGAGAGATCAAGGATTTTCTCTTTAGTTATGTTACCAGGTTAAAAATGTTTTTTCAGAAGGCAGGGAATTACTCCACAGATGAGGGAAGTAAAGGGCAGCAATGGGACATGGATCTGCCCCGTGCACAGTGAAAGGACGTGGATCCTGATAAATCGTGTGGTTTCGTTGAATGCCAGCGCTGCAACTTCCTTGTACCTTAGTTAGCACGTATCAATTATTTGTCATCAACCCAAAACTATCAGTCAAGATCGGGACCGTGCCCAAACATGGGTTATTCTTGACCCCTGCACTGCCTGATCGATGGGCACGTTGGCTCTTGGCCTTGGCATTTGCAGCTACGAAACTCTGGAGGTGTTTGTGTTTTCAGGAGGTGGTACCTTTAAACTCCGGAGCTCTCCTGGGGCAAAGCTCAGTTTCCAAGGTGTTGCTGTATGTTGTGGCCTCACACGTCCTAAATCAGAGTCGTGGAGACAGCCCTTTGTTCTGTGTGTATCAGAAACAGCAGGAAACATCTTGGTGGAGCCGTGAGCTGCGACACGAATCCAACATGCCCAGGCGTATATGTTTGGAATAGCTTGGAATAGCTGTGCCATTGCATCCTGCCACAGGGAGAGAAGGGGAGAAAAGAGCTCCATCAGTCGTGCTGTTGAGTTGGCACGTCACAGTCACATCCAGGCTGTACCACGAAGAAAGGAAATTGGTCAATGACAGCATCACACAGCTGATAACACTGGCATAGAGAAAAGGGGCTTTTCTTGGTCTTTCCCAGAAGGAAACCTCCCCAAGCCCAGCAGACAGCCTTTTCTGGGAATGCCAGGTTCTGGGTATTAACTGGGAGAACAGCCAATGGAGCTCGAGTTTGTACTGGCAAAAGCTTGTGTGTTTGCCACAAAGGTGCCAAATGCCTCATTTTCCTGAACACGGTGTGATTCATGCTGTAGGTGGAGACACAGCCACAAGTTTCTTTAGTCACAACTTTCTCCAAAAATCTCCATTTCTTCTTCCCATGGACTTCTGTTACCAGGCTTTTCTTGTTCCTTGGCTGTTTTGCTACCTCTGTTTAATTGCTATGAAGTTTCTCTTCACATGATAAAAAGAACTATAATCCTTTATATGGAAAAAAAAAACAAAGCTAGGAGTCTGGAAGGTCCTAAGCCTATTCCACTTTAGCATCCAGACTGCAAACCTGGTGCCAGAACACGGCTCTTACGCTTCCTGTAGGATCCTCAACAAAACAGAAGCAATTCTGGGGCCAGTCTCATTAAGGTCTCACTAAGAGCCCTCGGGCAGCTTCTCTTAAAGATGATGTGTGACTTGTAGTCAGCTTTTGCAAGAGGTGAATCTTCTAATCATCGTTGTTTCCTGTCAAGCATCTGCCCTGAAATCCGGGCTCCGATGTGGCAAAACTCCTCCTGATTTGAGCACGATTGGAGAAACCTGTCCCAGGAAAAGCAAGTGGAGTGTTGGCAGCAAAGTGGGGAAAGGCCGGAGCCACGAGGTGTCGCTGCCTGTCAGACGAAATACGTTTGTTCCTCCGAGCAACACGCTGTCGTCTAGACCTATTTAGAAACTTAAAGACTTGGCAAGCTGCACTAAAACTCCTTCCATCCTCTGCGTTGCCCAGCACCCTCCTCCTCAGCGGCTACATGAGTGTTTTCAACAGCATCTTCTAATTGCAGGCACGGTGCTTGCAGTGCACACAGCCAAGTCTTGCTCTTCTGCCTGGCTGCCACCTGCCCCTGGCTTTGGGTGCCCAGGATCCCGTGCCCACAGGAGCAAACCTCATTACCCGTGTCACCGTGGCACCCATCGATGTGCTGGGAACTTACTGGGGGGGTCTTATGCTCTGTGATAACTCGATGGTTGCAGGCAGGGCTGCCCACTGCTGCAGGGGACCGGGCTTGATAATGCTCTCCATCATCAGGCAAATCACAGAATCATAGAATCACAGAATGGTCAGAGTTGGAACGGACCTTAAAGATCATCCAGTTCCAACCCCCTGCCCTGGGCAGGGACATCTCCCACCACACCAGGTTGCTCCAAGCCCCATCCAGCCTGGCCTTGGACTCCTCCAGGGATGGGGCAGCCTCAACTACTCTGGGCAACCTGTTCCAGTGCCTCACCACCCTCACACCAAAGAAGTTCTTCCTAAGATCTCATCTCAATCTCCCCTCTTCCAATTTAAACCCATTACCCCTTGTCCTATCACTACACTTCCTGGCAAAATCATGCCCCTGTGCCTACGTTCTCCCATGGTTTTACTCATATTGGGATGGTGGTGTCGTTCCTCAGTGCGGTGGCTCATCTGTAGGTGGGTTGTTTCATGCTGCTGTAATTCCGATGGTGCTTGGGGGACTCTCGATTTGCCACCTCCTCTGCCTCTCTACATGCAAGAGGTGATTCAGACCACGAGGGCAAACCCTGCAACCTTTCTTGAGTCAGCCTGACTGATACCTTCCTTTCTTGAGAAGGGGCCCTGCAGGAAATAGAGTCTTAGTCTTGTGAGGAAGGCAGAGTTTGGGACATGGTTTGATTTCATGAACCCTTTAGCAGGGCAGCATAAAGTACCATCAGCCCAGCTCCTTCCTTTTCCTCTTACCTCATCCACATAGTTTTTCTGACAGAACTGTGAATGCTGCATTCTGTGAGCTTGGGAGGACCACCAATCCCATTGAGAAAAACCCTACATATTAAAGAATTTACCAGGACATTTCTGGTATGAATGGCACCATGGAAAATCAAACCACTGATCCATAAGTGCAGCATTCCCAACACTTCCAGTGCGCTCTTACATTTCTGTCACCACCGTATTCCATGAAGGGAGGGCTGGCTAAACATTGTCAATATTTCTTAAAATATGGAGTCTTCCACAGTTGATTTTTGTTTCTTTCTGAAGTGTTAAGAGCCTTTTTCCCTGAATTAAGGAAGAAGACGTATTTGGAGAAGGTTTCTATTGAAACACTGGCATGTTTCAACTCAACACTTTTGGGGAAGAAAACGTTCGATTTCTGCAGGAAAATTATCATTCTTCTCATAGTCCTGTGCCAGGTGATATTACTCTGCCTATGAAAGTGTTGCAGACAGGGAGAGAGGGTGGCAATTGTCACAAACATTTTGGACACTGAAGGTCTGAGGGAATAAAGGTGACATTTCCCAGTAGTTCTCACTGAATAATTTGAGAAATTTCTTAAAGTGAGCGTGATCTAGATAAAAAAAATATTTTAAAAGGAGTTTTGGCCTAAGACCTGAGCAAATGAGTGAGTAAGACTTTTAGTCATTCAGACTCATCTCTTTAAATGGTCTTTTCCTTTCCTGCAATTTAATTAACTTCTCTGCTTCGCTAAGAGCGTGATGCTGCAGCTGCTTCTGGCAGCACCTTCCATCTGTCCTGCTCCCGCAGCCGAGCTCGCCCCAGAGCGTGGACTCATGGCTTAGGAGGCAGCCCACACCCCGCCTGACGTCCCTCCTCCTGCTTTCCACCACCTTGCCCTGTGTCCCTCTCAACACGGATGTGTACACGGGTGTTGTGCAGGTGGGGACTGAGGCACAGAAAAAATGAGTGACTTCCCCATGGCAGTTCAGAGGCACGAGCCTAAAGCTTGAGCAGTGGAGCGATAGGGTGAGGGGTGATGATTTTAAACTGAAAGAAGGGAGAAAATTTTTCATTTAGGGTGGTGAGACCTTTGCCCAGGTTGCCCGGAGAAGCTGTGGCTGCCCCATCCCTGGAGGGGTTCAAGGCCAGGCTGGATGGGGCTTGGAGCAACCTGGTGTGGTGGGAGGTGTCCCTGCCCAGGGCAGGGGGCTTGAAACTCGATGATCTTGAAGGTCCCTTCCAACCCAAACCATTCTAAGGTTCTATGACAGTGATGTCTTTGACTTAGGCAGCAACCTGCAGAGCTTCTAAGAAGAGGCGCAGTCTTCACCAGTGCAAGATTGCTTTTCTTGGCTTCATATCATCCTATCTGGAGGTGGTGGAGCTGATGTAATTGTGCTGGCAAAAGAGTGCAGTATGGGCCTGTCTTTGGAGCTGGGCAAAGTAAAATCCAAGGGCAGGAGAGGAATTTTTCCTTCAACATTTTCACCACCTGTTTGGAAAAATGAATGAGCGTGGCAATGTCTGGAGAGAAAAGACTCATGAGCCCCAAACTAAACAAAAAACATAATCTGAAACCGAAAGTGAGACTGGGTTTCAAAGTTTCCCCTGGAAACTACTTGTAATTTCTGTGCAGAACATATTGTTCTTCAAGGAAACCTACGCTTAGGGGAGGGGCAGCAAATTTTCGAACAACTCAAAAGTCACCAATTTTGGAAACTTGCTCCACTCTCCCCAGTTTCTCTCACAGAGAGGACAGGTTTGGACCTGAGGTGCAGGGATTGCTCTGCCCCAGACAACGTCCTCCTCTTTGACAGTTCTTCTGCCCAACTCTTCCTTCTTTTCTCCTGGCTTTTGTAGGTCTGTAGGACGAGTGGTGTGGCAAAGGTGCTCGTACCATCCAGGAACATGGAGTGTGGAAACAGCCACCTCCCCTGTGAGAGTGGCTGCAGCTGTGGCTTTGGCAACTGAGTGTGAGACACATGCTCCCAGAGGAGGAGATACATCAAAGTGACAGCCTGAAAGCCTGAATGCCAAGGATTTCTAGCAGCAACCCCTGAGCCTGGCTTAAGTGGACTTGAACCTTCTTGCCTGTCCCAGGAAGATCTTTTCATTGAAGGTTTCCCTCTGGTTGGAACTGGGAGCTCTTGGTCTTCTGGAGCTCAGGAGGGGAAATACTTTCCTCTTTGTCCTTAGGAATTAGTCTGATATACAGGCTGCTGAGTGTTTGGATTTGGTGGGAATTATTTTGGAAGGTTTAAGAAAGCAAATATGGGCAGATTTGTAAAGAGCAAAACGCTGTTGAGAATTAAGAGGTTAAAAAATCTGCAGAGCTGTTTGTTTTCAGATGGTAACATAAAATGCAGCAGTGTCCCCTTGACCCAGACAGGCATCTGGGCAACCTGTCACCAGGAGGAAGAGAATGGGCTTGATGTGTTTTTTAAACTCAGTCTGAAAAGACTTGAAATGAAAAGCAAAAGAAAAAACAGCAAGATGAAATGTTCCCCATACAAGTGCTATGAATCATTTCACATCCTTTATTTTTTCTTCTGGGGCAGGGTTTTGAAAAGAGCTCAGGGCTTTGCCTGTAAACAGCAACTGCAGCTGACACAGCTCCTGATACAAGGGAGCATGATTTAGAGGAGGATGCAGGGATTCTGTAAAGGTACCCTGGACCCTTTAGGCCAACCTTTGTGTTAAGGGTTGTACCTGTGTCATGGTTTCATCAGACCATCGTATTCTGGCAGGTGTTGAGGGTGGTTTGACAAGGCCTTAGGAGCTGCTGAAGGAGGCTGTAGCTTTCCACAACATTTTCAGACCTGCACAAGCAGCGTGTAGTCACGGGGCAAAGGGCTTTCCTCCCTTGTAACCCTCCTTACCCTTAATATTGCAGTCAGCCAGACTGGATGCCACTGGGACACTGATGGAGGAGGGCTGCACGGCTGCCCTGGCAGAGCTCAGACTGGGTGGGCCAGTGCAAGTGGGGGAAGAAGGAGGACAGGGGGATTTCACAAGCATCTCCATCCCTTCTAGATTTAGGTCCTCCTAAATCAGCTCAGGGAGAGCTGGTGAGATGCACACCTGTACCCAGAGGGGTCATTCTCCCCTGTACCTGTGATTCAGTCCATCCTTCCTGTGCCCTCCCTTGCTGCTTTATCATTTAGCAAGTGCAAATCCACAGAGATTTGGGGTTTTTCTTCCTCAGCAAAGGAAGCCTCTACTGAACAAGGCACAAACCCTGTGCTCGCACAGCAAAATCTTTCCCTTGAAGAGGTTTCACTGCCCCCACAGCAAGCGGATGAGGAGAAAAACCTCCTATGTCCATGTTTATGGCATGCCCTGGTTGTAGCAGAGGTTTCTCCTGCTGCAGCTCGGAGCTGACTTCATTCCTACCTTCCCTGGGACCTGTTATTCAACGTGCAACCCCTGTGGTGTGCAAACACGGGGCTGCTTTACCAAAAACCTCCCTCAGCAACCTCCCTGGGCAGCGGCTGCGCAACAGTAAAGGCAGCGCTTCTGCCAGCTGCCAGTTCAGCTCCTTCCCCACATCCCACTCGGAGCGCTACGGGAAAGGGGAAGACCATTGCTTCTGATTTTACTTGGTTAAGTTGGGCCTGCCAGCAAGCAAAAGCCTTTCCTAGCACAGATAAATTAAATGCAGCAGTTAAGCAGATCTCAGTTAAAGCCTGAGATCAGACAGACCTCTCCCTTCCCTCCGTGCCTCCCCGGGCAGTGGGGCAGACGTGTGGGATGGTGCTGATTAGCCAGTGGACTCAGACTGGTGGCCCGTTTTACGCTGCTTCTCTTGCTTTTCCTGAAACCTGTCCCTTCCCCTGTGCAGTGCCTTTTTATTCATGCTGAAAGCAGTCAGGGAGCTTGCCCAGACACGCAGTAACGGCGAAACTCCGGTGCACACAGAGTAAAACATGTGCTAGCCCACAAGGTGCAGATATAACAACACGGGAACGTCCCGGGGGCACCGTGCCTCCCGAAACCCCTAGCTCCCACTGATCAGCGTGGGAAAAGCGGTGGGGACCCTGCGTGTTCCAACAGAGAGAAAGAGAGAGGCTTAATTCTAACAACCTGTCTGTTGTATTCTCGCAGACAAACTGTGCTCTTGGGGGTCATCCCACAGGCTTCCGAGCGTATCCCTCTTCCAGAGCATTTCCTTACTGTGTGACATGATGTAACCCTGCCTGATGTGAGGGGTTTCTTTCTGGGGTCAGGACTGTGGGATGCTGGTTCCCTGGCCCTGGCTGTGAAACTCTCCCCTGTGTGGTAAGGGGGATGCAGGGAGTCTCCACATACCCCTTTTGAGTGGGAAATAAATTTTATCTTGAGTTTATTTCGCCCAACAGTAGAGCGAGGGCACATTTTGGGAAGGAGAAGTTTGACGTGGGGAAGCCATGTGTGTTCTGTATCTTTAATTTGAGCATCATCATCAGAAGATGAGCTGTCTGCAGGAGTGGATGTGCAGGGAGCCCAGGGCACAGCGAGAGGTGGATTTCCACGTCCCTTGGCCAAGGCTGCGGGATGCTGTTCCCCCGCAGCCGCCGGTGGCAGCAGCTTCCTGGTGGGGTGGGTTGTCTTTGTTTGAATGTTTGCAATGTTTTGCATTGCAGGATTTGGATGCCAAAGCTATACAGTGCCGTAAAAGTTAATTAGCCAGATAACTAATTAAAGACTTCTCCCTTTTATTGTTGCCAAGTTGCAATTCAGAAAGGGGCTTGTGTCAAAGTAAAGCCAGCCAGACACCCCAGTGAAAGAAGCGATAAAGCATTCAAGATCCAATTAACCATTCTGGGGACTGGTGAGGGAAAATCCCATCACTGTCCTGGGGAGGAAAAGAAGTGTCCCAGTCACACGAAGCACCAGCAGAGCCGACCCAGCTTTGAATCCCTCTCCAGGGGGCAGATCTTGCTCCGAAGGGGAGGGTTACAGCCTGGCACCGAGTGTGGAGGACAGGATCTATAGGTGCCAACAGACATCATGTTGGAAGGCGTTGGAAAAGTCCTCATGAGGGTGACGTGTCCCTGGGGACCTGGTTTGATCTCCCTGGCAAAGGTTCAAGATGTGGCTTTACAGGGCTCTGAGCTCAGAGAGGATGCACAGGAGGCTGCAAGGACGTGAGCTCCTGAACCTTGCTGGTGGGTGGTCGGTGGTGGCTACGCTTCTGCTCTCAGTGAGGGTCCCCATCTGCTGGGGGAGAGAAAGATCTCACTCAAGCAGACATTGATAGTCTCCAAACCTGTCACTTTTCCATGGGTCACTGCTTAGGATATTCATAACATTTTTTGGAAGAAATCATCAACAGCAACACGTTATGGTTCATGTGGGCCAACCACACCAGAGTGGGTATAAGAGAGTGCGCATCCCGACGCTTCAGCGGTGTCCTGACCTGACAACTGCTGGGGTCATTTTGGCCCTAGGGAATCTGCAATTAGAGGGTGGAAGGTAGGAGAGCTGAGATGAGGTTCTGACTCCTCTGATCTGGCCACCATCCAGGAGACGTGCTGTAACCAAGTGGCACTGGGCCCAGAATTTCCAGGAGGGCCGAGCTCCCATCTGAGATGGGGAGAGGGGCCCAGATTTCCAACCAGTGCTTTGCACGTGCTGGGTGCTCACAGGGTCTGGGCTCTTGTGAAATCCCAACCCGGCTGAGGGTGGGTGANGAGCAATTTCGGCAAGTGTTCCTTTGCCTGTGGAGCTCACGTACTCCGCGGGGCAGGCGCAGAGAGGATGATGCTGGTTTCACCCAGCAACCTGCTGCCTCGCAGAGAGGAGGGGAGTGTTTTAAGGCTCGTAGTTTTGATGACACCACTGCTGAGATCAGGCCACTGGCTCACATCGACACCAGATGATGATCTGGCCTGAGTCCCGATACTGGGAGAATACGCTTCCCACCCCCGCTGCTATCAGGCCCAGCCCTCGGATGACAAGAATTTAATTTAAAGGCTCAATCTCTTGTCTGAACAGCTCCCTCCCTCCCCCACTCTGATGAGAGGAAAATCTTCGGAGAGGCATCCAGGCGAGTGGGAAAGCTTTGGAGAGAGCTGTCTCTTGCCCTTTAGCCATCCAGAGAGGAAGAGCTCATCTGAATGAAATGAGGATCAATCAGAGACAGGCATGGGAAAAGTTGGGAAAAGGAGCCTCCAGTGATGTATATTCATGGGGGGGAAAACCTCCCCCAGACATGCAGAAGCTTTGATGAAAACCCTCCCAGCTGTGCCGTGCCTTTGAAGTGACACAGCAGAAGCGTATTCACGATTCCCCAAGAGATAGAAGCAGATGAGTTCTCAATCAGCTGAATCCTTATATTTAGGATAGACTTTAAAGCTTACTTTTTATAACTCCTTCCAAAAGTAATGAGAATCATCTGCACAGCACCCCGGCGTTCTGTTCTTCTCCCCTGCTTCCTCCCCCACCCCACCCCACCCCAGATAACCTACAAAGCCAGAATCACATTCCCAGAGGGCAGGGGATGAGGTGACCTTGGTGTTTCATGCTGCAGAGGATAACTGGGAAGAGTCCTGAACCATTAGTAGGAAATAAAAGGCTGGTGGAATTGGTGGAAACGGGTTGCTCTATTTTTTATTATACCAAAAAGGAGGTTTCTGAGATCTCCCCACGTAGCTCACGTCAAAGTCTATTGCATTTCATCAACAGTTTGTCTCCTACTCCAGCGTTTGTCTCCATCTGAGCCTTTAAAAGATTTGTCCCTAATCTGAGTCATTAAAAGCAGAGTCTAAAATCTATGCTCTGGCTCTGGAGCTGAGCAGTGCTAGAGCTGTTGTCAGCTGGGAGGGTCTCTGTGTGCAGGGAGGGTGGGAGGGATGAATCTCCAAGCAGTGCCCAGTGTGACGTTCTAGGTCACTGATCTGGACTGGTAGCACCTGCTGTCCAAGGATTTGACCTCATCCATGAAGTTTTGGGGAGCACCCAAAGCCTATGAGAGCTGTTCAAGGGGTGTTTTTTTGCTGCTAGAAGGTTTCTGCATTCATAAGCACTGGGGAGAGGTCAGTTCTTGCAGAAAGCTTATTCAGAAATGGACTTTCACCTGGCCTTGGCCAACTGGGGCTGACACCGAACACAAAGCACTAGAAGTTCCTCCTATGAAAAACTTCTGGGATTATGCAGCAACCCAAACCCCAGGTCCTTTCTCCCTCAGACTGCCCCTTCCCAGTGGGTGGCTCCCTGGCAGATACACTTGATGGGAACAGGCAGATGCACTCAGCCAACTCATATATATATATATATATATACACGTTTAACACACTTCAAGGTGCGTTGGCAGTTCCAGATGATCAAAGCTTCTCTTGTGATGCAGTGGCATTGCCAGGGTGTTTTCTTTTAACTCTATCAGATAAGTTGAAAGAAAGTCAGTAGTCAGTTTTGATGTTGTAAGAAACCAAATTGGGAATGGTCAGAGACAAAAAAAAATTGCTCAAGAGTTCATTTAACCGAAAGCACGGGCATTGCCAAGGCTGAGAGGGGACTTGCACCTACATTCTGCTTCTTTTGGTACTAATGTGGCCTCGTTTCACTTTCTTCAGTGGTTTTACAAGCTCACAGCTGAACTGGAAATGTCAGGTGTCAGTGATTTGAAATGGGAGGTCTTAATCCCTGAGAATCATCCTAAAATCTCCTCTGATGACCCGGCGTGATGATAAGCCTCCACCCAAGAGGATGGGTCTTCCCAGGCTCTTGTTGTTTCTCTTCAGTGCTAATGGCAGTTGGGCACATGCACCCAGCAATGAGGAAACGTCTTCACCAGGTGCCTTTATGCTCTTAGGAATGTGTTTGCATTAAAAATATATGTTTCTTACCCAGATTTTTCTGTGCAGGATGGTGCAGGCTGTGTCTAGTGTTTAACTACCAGGTGAGGCAGGTGTGGGAACACGTAATCTTTGTAACCAGGCTTGAGGAAAACCAGTGTAGGCATTGCCTTCGGTCCAGTGAAGTTCTAGTACGGTTATGAGAGAGCAGAGGAAGCAGAAATGAGGCTCTTTATCCCGTGACTCCGAGAAAGAAGCAGTCTGGGCTAGTGGAAGGGGCAGTCTGGGCTAGCGGAAAGGGCATCAGTCTCACTTTTGAGCCAAGTTCTGCTCCAGGATCTCCTGTGTGACTGTAATTTAGTTGAAAGTGATTTCAGATTACATGGCTTGGTTGAGGCTATCTGATTCTGAACCAGAGCATCTGCATGAGACTTCATTGCCGTTTTACTGGCCTATTTGAAGTTATTACTATTCATGAACTCAAATTGATTTCCCCAAATTTCTGCCACGTAGCCAAGCTCTCTAGAAGTTTCAGCATCAATCTGAAATGACTCCTCTAGACCTCCAGCGTTTTCCATAGCCTTCAGCTACTCTGGAGAGGAGCAAGGAAGCAACGAGCGGAGGAGGCTGTTGGCATGGCCATTAGGAAATACCTCAAAAGAGTGAAGCTTCCTTCACCAGGAAAGGAAAGGGACAGTTCCTCTGGCCTCTGTGTCCCATGGAGAGCTTGGAGCAATAGCTCAGCAGGAGTCCTGCCCAGCCTGTTTGAAGGCAGGGCGGGAGCTGTTGTTGCATCCTTCCTAAGGGGAAGTCATTCTTCCTGCTTCCTTAGGGCAGGCAGGGATTTCCTGGACCCGTCCTTTAGGAACAGCCCGTGTCCCAGCTGACTCAGGCACTGTCTGAGGTGACATACCAGCTGCCCCTGCCACCAGATGTGTCGCTGCCTGGTCCCCAGGCCATAGCAGTTTGTGTTAAGGTATGTGTATTCCCTGGCACCACCCAGCTGTGGGGTGAAGGTGTGAAAAACGAGGAAAAGGAAGGAGCCCAACCCACCAACCGGTCTTTTCCTGGACATTCCCACCTGAAATCCAGAGCAGCTGGCACCTTGGACTGCAGAGGCTGTTCCTGCGGGACAAGACACAGCTACTCACCCCCTGCTCTTGTTTTCAACGTAGATCCCGTGGGATCATGTAGCAAATGAGCCAAAACCACTGCCCTTACCACAGTGATTGCTCTCTTTTCACGATGGGCACTGCTTAGAGAGCCTTGTCCCCCCCTGTCAGAGCACATCCCTCTTCAAAATATCTCTCTTGGGAAGGGCACAGTCTTTGTCTGCTCAGTGGTGTGCTCATGCATGCAAAGATCTTTAGAAAGGCATGAGATACCTTCCCCTTACACGAGCCAACAAAAATGTCACGTCTTGAGAAAATGAAATGAAATCTAATGTGTCATCTGTCCTGCTGGGCAGGCAAATATAACCCAGGGGGAGTTTTTAAAGGGGCCTCAAATTTTCAGTGCATGGGGTGAAGTTCTAACCTTTCTTGAAAGGAGCTAAGGGGAAAAATCAGGGCTCAGTACTTTAATTACTTTTTGTGGTGGGTTTGTACACACAAAAGACAAGGTTGGAGCTCTGCCCTGAGCTCTGCTTAACCCAAAGAGAGAAACAGGGCAGTTTAAACCTGCTGATGTTTGTTCATACTCTCCAGGCTGAGTTACATGACAGGAGAGTGAGTGCTGACATCCAGGGGGGTTGGCCAGGGAGGTAAGAGTTATTTCAACCCAAGGAGAGTAGCTTTGTCCTTTGCCAAGCAGTTCTGCAGGGAAAGCTTTGGAAGACCCTTTTCTGTGGTAGTTTATGACCAAGCCCAAAGCAGAATTGCATGGAAAGCTTGGGAACTGGGATGAGTTGGCGATGCCATAGCTGCTGAGGCATCACCACTGCAAGGCAGCGTGGATGCTGACCATTACTCAGGGTTAATAGCATTGCATATTATCTTTTTACGGATGCAGAAGCTCAGACATGGCAAAAGGTGAAGAAAAGTCAGGCTCTGAGGTGATCTGTATCCTGCATGGGTCAAGGAGGCAAGTAAAAACCACTGGCTTTTCCTCCTCCTCCTGTTTTTGAGAGTCACCACACTCCGAGCAGTATTTCCCCATCATATGAACAATGTGTCAGTGTGATAAATTTTAAGGAAAAAAAACTTTTTGTCTAAAAGAATGAAGTGCCAAAGACAAATCTCCTTCAAATTTCCCTCCTTTTGTTTTTTTTTTTGAACAAAACCAGAAAGTATTTTGTTGTTGTTACTGTTTCCCAATCCTATTTGCTATAAATTAGCTATCTTCTGGAGATGAATGGGACTATCCGAGTCCTGGTGATGTGTTTGCAGTTGCTCAGTGCTCCAGTTCTGGAGTCCTCAACCCAGTTCTGGAGTCCTCAACAGAGAAAGGACATTGAACTGTTGGAACAGGTCCAGCNGGGCAGGGGGGTTGGAACTTGATGATCTTTAAGGTCCCTTCCAACTCTGACCATTCTATGATTCTATGATTTCTAGAGGGCTTGTGCAGGTGCCCTGAACCTGGTGAAGCTGAGTGTCTCTCTTCCCTGTTCCCCGTAGTCACTGCAAAACAACGCCAGGGATTACCAAACTCCCGGCTGAATCAACAAACAGCAATAAGCAGCGCTTGACAATGCCTGTCCGTCCGTAGAAGCCCATTACCTCCTCTAATTAATCCTCACTTCATTAGGCAGAAAGAAGGCCACTCATGGCAGCGTGGGCGTGATGAGGATCCGACCACGGTAACTCCTCTCCCTGCTGCTGTTTGTTGGTTTCTGAAGAAGACAAACAGACCCGCCCCGAGCGCCTGCGTGGGCTCGGCGATGAGCACATGCTGAGCAGAGGACTTTTACCACCAGGTTTTTCTCAGCAGGGATTAAAATCCGTTTCACCCCTGGTTCTCCTGGCTTCCAGGGAGAGGAACCCTCTCTTCTCCTTGTGGGGAGCCGGAGGATGGAGGCGAACCTCTGCCTGGGTGGACACGGCCTGAGAGCTGTGGTTTGGGCTGTGCCATTACACAAAGATGCTTCTTGCATCACAAGATCCCAGTCCCTATCTTCAGTCCACGCCCTCGTCATCCTATTTAATTCTGCCCTTAACCAGCAACAAGCATTTAGACAGAAGACACTCTTTGTCTCATCTCCGCTCTCCAGTCAAATGCTGGTTTGAAGCGAGATGGTATTTTCCTGCCTAAAAAGCCAGGGCTTTGCACTGTCCCTTTCCTTGGATGATTTGACAACCCACACCTTTCTTTCCTTAAATCCCTCCCTGCAAAGCCCTTGGCAAACACCTTGGAGAAGAGAATCGTAGCACCCACCCGCTGCAGCTTTCCTGGAGCCTGAGCCCAAAGGAGACCCCTCTCTGTGGGAAGAGCTCGCCCGGAGCATCGGGATAGGGGAAAGCAGCCGTGGGCTCGCAATGGGCTCTGTGTTGTGAAAGAGGATTTTCAGCAGACAAACCTGTCGTTTTGAAATGAAGTCTGCCTCAAATGTAACAGAGGAGGATCATAGAGGCAGTTACTATAATTACTACTAATGATACTTACACTTACCCATACGTTAGTTCCATATAAACCCTGTTTTATTCCCTGTGCAAACAATGAATAATTAGCAGCCTCTATCGTTGCCTTTTTAGGGATTACATCATGCTCCCCGGGACAAAGACCATCTCTTTGAGCAGCACCTCGCGCTGAGATTTCCAGGGCGTTGAGTGTCACTCTAATAAAAGCATGTCAGAATTGCAAGCGAATTCATTAAGATCAGGAGGGACGAGTTATCTGTAGGGCAAAACTGTTCCCAGCAGACCTTTTCATTAGCTTTTTATTGGCAGAGCAATTTTCTAGGGCGTTCTTTCACCTTCTGGAGGAAATCTGTTTGAGGCTTGTTTCTTTTGCCACAAGAAAATGTGAGGCTTTTCTTTAGGGGCTCTGACAGAAGGCAGATTTGGGGGGGTTTGAAGGGGTTTGGCATCCACCAGCCGATGTTTCCCTGTCACCTGCCTTTCTCCTACCTGTATTTTGGCAGTTGCTCAGCTTTCTGGGAGTGAAATGTCTCTCTCTCAGCCTTGATCAGGCACCAGGCGTGCGCTTGCCAAAAAACAGCACACAATTTTTCTTTCCGACATTTTTCCTCCAGACAAAATTGGATTTATTGCACAATAAAGATGTTCACTGCAGCTGAGGTGAGTCGGTGGTTAAAAACAACTGGGGTTTACATCCCTTTTCAGACCACCAGAGCCCAGCCCTCTGGTTGGTGCTGATGCATTACCGCTGACAGCAGTAATTTCTAGTGACAGATACAGAAATGTCCTTAGGGAAAATACAATTGTGATGGAAGTTTCCTGTGGGAAAAAAGCTTTTTTTCTTCTTCTTCTTTTTTTTTTTTTTTTTTTAAGTGCTTTCACCTTTTCTGTTGTTTGTCTTCAGGGACAGTTTTTTCCCAAGCTTTCAAAAGCTCTTGATCCCATTACTTTCGCTGCAATTTAAGGTCAGTCTGCATTTTATGAGGAATAATCCATTTCTTTCTGAAAAAATTGGCTGCTCTTTCCAATTGTATTGGATTTAAAGGACAAGCCAGCTGTGGTCTACGTTTGCTGCAATCATTGGGAAGACCACACCTCTGTATGAAACACTTGTCTTTTGCATAGCAACTGATACTGTGAGTTAAGCTGGATTGCACAATTCAGACTCTAATCTTGACTGGAAAGATAGCATCAATTCTGAGTCAGAACCATATTTGCCCCTATCTCAGAGAGAGGATACTTTTTGCACGGCAAATGGCAAAAATTTACATGTATGTAAATGTCTTTTAGTCTTCATCCCACCACTCCTAGTGAGTCCTGGGTCAGGTAAGTCTCCCACTGGATGGATGCAAATGGCTGTTCATGTATCGCAGTCGGAACAAAGGCTGGAAGGGGGCCCTGCATGAAGGATCTCACCATCTGAGCATAAAGGAAGAATTGCAGTAAACAAAGGGGAGGAGACTCCCAGGGGAGGATGAAGGTTTCAACACCCCGAGATCCTGAGATTCACCTGTTGTTCTAAACCATTCAGTTGGGTCATAGTCCAGAACCAAACATTTTCATTTTAAAAAAAAAAGAACAACATTGCTGGGTGATAACGTTCTACCTACTTAGATGATTTGTAAATCACCATCTTGTCAGAGCACGGAAATGACTAAGAACTGCCCACAGCCCAGGCCATGTTTACGTGGATGGGCAGAAGCAATCGTGAACCTCATCTGTCCATACCCCGAGCCAACAAAATATGGAGAGGATTCAGCCCGGGAGTCCCTTGGCCTCGTTAACATCACATGAACTCGTGCTCACAAGTCAAACTTGGCACAAATATCGACCCTTTTTTCTCTCAGATTATCTAGCTGATTAGCATAATTTCGTTAAATTCAAAGAAAGTTTTCTTTGCTTGAAATCTGTCGCTTTTGAGTCAGATCTTGGTGCGTGTTTGAGTGCCCAAAAGCATCTCTGCTTTGTCAGCTGTAGCAGCTGCTTTGTAAAAGAGAACGCCTCTCACTCTCAATCTTTGCCTTGCTTAAGCACGCTGTGAAATCCCGGATCCGGTGCCATTAGCCGGAGGGGTGAAGGATGATGCCCCTTGCTGCAAATCCTGCCTTGGCCAAACGTCCTGGGAAGTCTTGTTACAGGCAGGAGTTCTCCACTCAGCTTCACAAAGTCAGGATTTCAGCTCTGTAGAACGTCATATCTTTAACTCTGACCTGAAAATTATTGAGCTTTTAAACTGCTTTAGCTCTCGGTGCCGTTCTCAGAATATATTATTTTAAGGAATATGGTGAAATCATAGAATCATAGAATGGTTAGAGCTGGAAGGGACCTCAAAGATCATCCATGGGCAGGGACACCTCCCACCAGACCAGGTTGCTCCAAGCCCCATCCAGCCTGGCCTTGAACACTTTGTGTCTCTGAGTTTTTTACTCGGGTGATGGTAACTATTACCTCTTGATAATAAGGTACATGTGTCTTAATGAGAAACTTAATTGCTGGTGTCGTAGTGTCCACAGCCCCAGGACCCCTGTGCCCTCTCTGTCCCCTTCAGAACAGAAACTACAGGTATTATGTGAAGCGTCACCAATACGTTCATCTCACTTTCTTGCTTCTCATTTGAAAGAGTGTTTAAGGATAAAATTCTTGGGTTTTGTTTTGAACAGAATCATGACTGAGCTGTCGGTGCTGCAATTAGTGCTTGTTTCTTTATGTTTGATTACAGTGTGCTCGCGGTGTGAGAAGCGGGAGGTTAATGGCACATGTAGCAACCCCTTGCTTTGGTTTTAATTGGTGAAGCTGGGCACAGGAAATGACAAACACTCCTGTTGCTGTCACTTCGGGAGGCTGGATTGAGCTCTCAGGGAGTGTAATTGTCTCCTGACATGAAATGTAAGTTGTACTGACTTAAAGTACCTCACCACCTAGAACCTAACAGGTCTTTTTTTTTTTTTGGAAACGTTTTTAGCACGATTCCCTCAGATGGTTTTGTTGCAGACCCTGTTATCTAAATACCTGAATCACCCCTGCATTTCTAACGAGCTGGCTTCCAAATAAACGAGTGCAGCAGAGGACTGATGTTATCACTGGATGAGATGGAGGTAAAGAGAGTGTTCCGCAAAGTCCTCTAGCAAACCCGCAGCAGAGACCCCAAGTTATGCTGGCACTTTGCTCTGCTCTGGTGAGACCCCNCTGCGACTGTGGGGAGGTGGGACTAGATGTCCTTTGGAGGTCCCTTCCGACCTGGATGATTCCATGATTCTGCTGCAGTCACCTCCTGGCCATGAGGTGCTTGAGCTGGGATCCAAACGGGAGGAGATGGAAGGACTGAGCCCGCTGATCAGGGAACGCTACAGTTACTTTAATTGTGACAACCAAGTGCCAGGATTCTGATGAGGCCCTGTGTATTCATTAGAAATGGATGGTTATTACAATTAATAATACACTGAAATTAATTACTGGGAAGAAAAATTACATCCGTGCTGATCCATCCACGTGAATGACAGCGGGGATGTCTCTGTGGCACTTTCTTCTCTTGCCATTTGCACTGCTTTCCTGGAGGGACCGGGGTTTCCAGTTCATTCGCAGAGTGACAGTTGCATGTATTTATCTGAGGTAATTCCCTCCCCTCTGCAGCCCCATCTCCAAGCAACAAAGCAGGAGAAAATATCCGCTCTCCCACCCCTTAATCCACTCAGAGTAAAGGCAGAGACGCTCTGAGCTGGCTCTGAACTAGCCTGACAGGAATGATGACCGCCAGAGCAAACGGCTGGGGGCCCTGCAGGGAAACCTATCCAGCTTTGGTCCTAAAAGCCACCTAATCCCTTTGGATCCGAGTGCCTTTGGAGCTGCTGAAAGTCTTACGGGGCAGAAGATGCTGTTGTGCCCGTTTGCGAGACCCTTGAGTCCTGATGCCTGGGGTTTTGAGCTATTTATTATGGGGGAGCTGGGGGTGTTATTACAAGGTGGCTCAGAGCCAGCCTGGGTCTGAGGAGAAGGCTTCCTGGAAGCTCAGGTTTGTGCCACTTCAGGACTGCACAGACCATCCTTCTCCTGCTGAGAAGTGGATTCCTTGCAGGTGTCCTCAGCACACGTGTATGTGCAGGCACGTGTGTGTGTGTGTGTGTGTGTGTGTGTAGCAACACCTGAGACCTGGTAAAAATGAGATTCTATCTGGACATGATCATTCCCTTGAAGCAGGCAGGAAAACTGAGACACAAGGACTTACCCCATAGGCAAGTCTTGAAAGCTGAAGGTAGGAAGGAGAGGTTACTACAGGAGTTCTTCCAGAATTCTTTTTGGGGCTCAATATTATCACTTTTTTTCCCAAAATAAACAAAAGAGCCTGTACTGATGAAATCTGCTGACTCTGATCCAGACTTTATCATCAAAAGCAGGGGTGGGTCAGGGTGTTCTACAGAAAGAGCGGTGTGACCTTCGGGACCAGAGCAGTAGAAAAGAGATGACTTTCAAAGCACAAAATGCAAATTCATGCGTTTGGGGATTAATAACTAATCAACTATAAACAGGGAATGCTTGATTTGGAGATAACGAAAGAAGGGAGTGACCTGGGTGCACTTAGGGATCACAGCAGATCTGTGAGCGGCGGGAACTAGGCAGAAAAGGAAAGCCAAGTGTGGTATCAGGATGCACAGAGGGGAGGAGAGGGATCACCAGGGGAGCCAGAGAACTACAAGGGCCCTTGCACAAAGCCTGGGAAAGCTTCATCAGAAGGAACATCTACAGGTGTGGCCATCAGTGGTCAGAGGAAGGTGGGTTGACAGTGAGATGGGTTCAGAGTGGGGGTCCCAGGACAAAGACAGCAAGAGCTGGCTCTGTGACCCAGCAAAGACCACCCCAAACAGGAATATGGTCACTCACTGTCAATACATCAAGGGTGGACAGTCAGAAAATGAGAGCTGTTTCAGAGGAAGGACAGTACTGACATAATAACCAGTGAATTTAAAGTGGCCCTGGGTTGGTTTAGGCTGGTAACGAGACAATTCTGCCCACTAGAGAGAACACATTTTGGAGACATTCATCCAGCAAACCTCCTGCCCTCCCCGTGCGGGTGGATTGGCAGCGTTCAGAAGGAAGAGGAGCCCAGACAGAACCCCAGATCCAGTTGCCCAGTCTTTAGCCACCAAAGGTGAGAATTTAAAATCAGTTCCACAGACAAATTATTTTCCTGTCCAGCATAACAGCATTGGAGAGTCCGCTCCAGCTCGGAGTCAAAACACAATGCTTTGGCTGCATTTTTCTTTTTCTTTGTATCTGTTGTGTTTATCCCAGGTCCTTGGAGAGCATCCTTCTTGATTTGTTAGGAGCCCAGGGCTGGACTCCCATCCAATGTCCCTTTTATTTCATGGCAGTATTGCTGCCTGGCTTATCTGCTAAATGTCCACACCAAATCAGTGGCTTGTCCAGTGCAGCGTGGGGGTTTTTTTTGTCATCAACAGTATTTCTATGGATGGTGCAACTCCTACAGAATGCACCCGGCCACTTGAGCAATGCTGTGAATGGGAGGAAAAATTCCACCGTGGTCTCTAGAGGCCGCCAGCTCATGGCCTGAAGCAGAAGGTTTCATTACCCCTATATTTTTTTTTTTTTTCCCTTGGGTTATATGACTGCCAGTTATTTGCAGTCATAAAATTTTCCAACTCCAGTTTGAAACCCAGTCAATGTTGTTTGTCTCAGTCGCCTTCCTGCGGCTGCAAATTCCTCCTCTGTGCTATGTGCTGGACACAGCACATTTCCCTTCAGGAGCCCGCCGTGTGCTGCCCTTTAATTTCACTCCGAGCCCGCTTTTTCCCACAGGCTCTGGCTGAGGGTGCTCAGCACCTCCCAGGATGGAGCTCCCTGCTTGGGAATGGCCTTCACCTTAGCAAGGACTTCAGCGAGAGACACACAGGTAGGGATGGGGGTCAGAGCTATGGGGCAAACAGCCTCCCCTTGGCAAGGCCAGGCTGCAGGAGCTCTTTGCTTTGCTCATCACCATGGTTCTGCAAGCAAAGGGGGTGCAGTTTTTGCAATGCCCTCCATAAGCAGGGCAGCCCTGGTGAGAGCTCTCTGAATCATCTTTCCATGGCACAGGCCAAGGAAATCCAGCTGTATCCCCACCCATTTTGGTTGCTCTTTACATGATCCCTGTGCATTCAGGAGTCGGGCAGTGCGCAGCAGAAATTGTGGGGCTCAATCGGTTTTATTTGTTCTTTAGTTCTAGGTGTTTTTTTCCCCAGTAAGTAAGGATAAGAACTTCCTTTTTTATTTTCTTTCTCTTTTTTTCTTCTCGGATTACTCAGATTCTTGCAAAACGAGAGGTTTGCAGGCTCTGGGGCTATATGAAAGAATATGGATTTTTTTTATTTCCAAGAAAGAATACTATGGAATGCAAGACCATCTACAAAAGTGCCCAAGAGTGGCTACTTTGGTAAAAATGGAAAGTACAAGTTGCTTCTGCACAACGTGGTATGTCTAAGCCAGCAGCAACAGTCTTTGTAACAGATATGGCAGGGAAGGACACAACCTGTCATGGAATCGTAGAATGGTCAGAGTTGGAAGGGACCTTCAAGATCATCAAGTTCCAACTTGATGTTCCCGGGCAGGGCCACCTCTCCCTAGAGCAGGTTACTCAAAACCCCATCCAACCTGGCCTTAAACACTTCCAGGGATGAAGTCGTAGTAGTCCTGTAGTAGGTATTTTTCTGGAGTAACCTACATGAAAGGGAAGGCAACAGGATGCTCTATGGAAAGAAGAGATCCAGAGATCTGGGAATCCAAAGATTTGCTTCCCACCTGCCTCCCGAGACGCTAGATTTAATAGAGGCAGGGACTGAAACTGCTGCATCGCTCTGGTCGTGGCTCCAAGACAAAGCCCTGGACCTCAGCGACAACCACTTTGGCTCTCGCCGGGAGCGCTGAGTCTGCAGGGTGGCACTGGGGTGGGAAGAGGCTCCACACTTAATTAAAGGAAGGTGCTGCGTGCCCTGGGGTGGAGGCCAAAGCTCCTTGGGCATCCCTGCTGCAGAGCTACACGTGGTTGTGGGGCTGCCTGAGCTCCAGCTGATAACGGTAGGAAGGCAATTACACACCTGCCAGTACATCTGCTACAAATAGCTCAAGAGGCTGATTCAGGGGTTGGTTTGTTTGATGCTTTTTTTTCTTTTTCCCTTTTTTTCCTTCCCCTACTCCCCTTCTGGTAACAGCAGAGAGGGTCTGGCTGAGTTTGCTTGCTGTACTGCCAGGAAGGAGGACTGCTTGGGCAGTGTATGAGCATCTACTCTTCAAAACCAACATCTGTCAGCAATGCAGACATAATGTCAGCTACGTGGAAGGAACAGAAGCATGGGGAAAGCAGGGAATTCAGCAGTCCTGGGCTACCATCATCCTGCAGCAAGAGAAGGTACTTAAACACTTCAGGCAGCTCAGAGCCGAACAGATGCCACGTCTGAGGCTGCGGCTGCTTTTCCTCTGCTCAGATTTCCATGGGAAGAGCAGTGCAGGCACAGAGCAGGGATGTTGTGCCAAATTAGGCCTGGTGTCTGTGGAGACAAACTATTTCTGCTCCTCCAGCACCCAAGGCTTTGCTTCTTATTGTTTCCCTCTTTGCTCTTGGCAGAGAGCAGTGGGGCTGCTGTCCTCCCTCCTGCTTCCAAAGAGGATTACAGTTCCCTGGGCTGAGCCTTGCTGCCAAGCACCCACACTCAGATTGCAGGTGGAGAAGTCGTTTTCCTTCATGGTGGGGATACAGAGAGGACTTCACCATAACTTGGAGCACCAGAGCAGGGCTAATCTGGCTCAATCTCCACCCTTCCACCATTCCAGCCTTTTGCCATGGCAGGTAAATCCCTCCCAAAGATGTTATTGCTGCTCTGTGGCTTTGCTTGGAGTGTCAGGATCAGCAGCTGTGCTGGCCTGGCATCTGGGGGAGACCTGAGGCTGAGCTGAAGCAGAATTGGCAAATTAGACTGAATCTGGCCCTGGTTCTTCCCCTGAAGAACACCCCTTCGTTGTCAAGGACACACTATACTTCATAGGAGTAGATTTTGACAAATGCTAGTGCTGAGGGGGTGTAAACCAGGCAGAGAATCTGGCCTTTTTGTCTTCAGTGCCACGAACACAAACAGAAATGCCTGGGCACAATGTTTTTACTTTCATCAGGACTCTACAGATGTGAAGGGGCCCCTGTTAGATCGTTTACGGAGATAACTCGGAACATGTAAATAAATCCATCCCTGTCTCTCCAGAGATCCCAACTCAGATGGTGCAGGCTGTAAACTCCAGCATTTGTAGCTCTCATTTACATGATCAGATGGGGAAGGGAGGCAGGTTAGTAACAAAGGGTGCAGCTGCCTGCCCCACATACTGTCTCCAAGATCAACAGATTCCTTCACCCCCCGAGGTGCTGGAGTCTTTAATCTACAGCTCCATGGAGATGCTCCATGCAATTAGCACCTATGCTTATTACTCCCTCTTGCTCCATTCTTACCCCAAAGCTCTCAAGATAAAAGGGAAGGTTTTTAAAGCTCAAAGTTTTCTGTGGCAGTTTCCTACTTTGTGCAGTTTTGCCCCGCCTCTCCTCTCCCTACTCCTTGCTCCCCGGCTCTGAGAATCTCCCAGGTTTGTTTGTGGTTTTTCTTTTTCACAGGAAGTTCAAACTCTCCTTTGCCTTATTAGGATTTACTATAATTTCATATCATACACATCCATCTTGCCATCCTTGAGACTTTTTTTTTTCTTTAACACACCTTTCTGCATCCTGGAGCCCAGCTAGTTATTATCTTTTTCCCCCACTGGGTGGCTGCTTATCTAGTTATTTGCAAAACTGGATGGAGGTCTTGGAGGAGCAGATATTTTCATTTCATTTTGAGCTGTCCTTGCTCCACAGAGAGACAGAAACTTAGCAGAAGGAAGATTTTAGGAGGTTTGTGGGGGTTTTTTCCTAGTCCCAACCAAAATCTGAAGACAGTGTGACAGGCATCAGTAGTGCTGCTTGTGATCTCAGCTCTGCTGCTCTCTCGCTCTGTGTTCTCAGGCAAGACACTTCATCTTTGAGTCTGTTTTCCCCAGTTGTCAATCAACAAAATCAGATGGGCTGGTGTATCTCCCAGTGATGCCATAATCTTTAATTAGCTGGTCCCTGTAGAGTACTTCCAACATGCAGCTCTCTGTGGTAGAGCTAACTGTTATTGTCCAGAGGAAAAATATGCTGGAGTAAGTCCTGGCTCTTCCCAAGAGGCTGAGCCAAGGGTATGATACGTGCTGGAGAAGCAATAAAGGGATGGGGATCAATTCCTTTTTAACCAGAAACTCCTGTGGGATTTGCACAACTTCTAGTGGGTCTGCAGATGGTGGAGAAAAGGAATCTTATTGTCAGTTGGTTTAAACTGATTTTATACAGAAGAATGGAAAATTTATAGAACTTCTCATCCGAAAATGCTGGAAACTACTGATGGCTAGAGATGGGTCAGTGCTGGGGTGGAAGAAGTCAACAAAGACTTGCTGGAACTTTCATGTGAGTTCCTTTGTGACTGTACACCTGTGGGGTGTTCTAGGGATGGGTCAGCTCCAGAGAATAATCCTGGAACTAGTGAATTTTAAGGAGCTCTGATTTTAATTCATATAGTTTAGTTTCTGTGGTTTACATCAAAAGGCACCAAAATGCTGGGAAAACCTCGGGAGCAGCCACGCCTCAGTTTTGAGAAGGGCAGTTCATTCACACCTACTTCAGTGCTCTTCCTTTTAAGCTGCATTAATTGCTTTAATAAACAAAACAGTTTTCTTTCTAGAGCATTCGAGTCTTTTAGCCACTAGTCGCTTCAGCGGTGTCCCCGTATGTTGTGAAGTTGTCCTCGTTTTTCCTTTGACTCCATTTATAGATTTTCATTGAGTTTGAAATGAGGAAAAAAAAACAATAGAATAGATTTCTTGGAGTCCAGATAATTCTGTCCCTGGTACGTTCTCAGGGGCGTTCATTGCTCTCAGCTCTCCAAACCCTACAACTGTACACTGGAATTGGGCAGGAAGCCATGAAAATAGGGAATTAGGTGGCTGATCACCTGATTTGCATGCAGAAATTGACATTTTTATGTGCAAATGCAACTTCTTAGAGATGTAACTAGTTAGGTGTATTTATTTCATTTCTCTTTAAAATATTCCATCAGTTTCTTCTGCCGCTTTCACTTGCTGCAAATGAGGGTCAATCCAATTAACTTCATACAGTTGCCTCAATGAAAACCAGTGAGAGCAAGACAAGAACTGGGTTTATTGGCTGCGTGATGGTTGCTCACCAGAGGAAAAAAAAAATCAGAAAATCAGTGTGTGCTGTGCTGGGATAGTTGACTTTGCTGCATATTTGAGATGTTTCCCATTCTAGGGATAGGAAATACTTGAACAAAGTCAACAAGAGCGTCGTCAGCGTGCGGTTCTCTTCAGGTGCCACCATCATCGCTGTGTATTGTGCTGACGGAGTGAATTCCAGCTGGAGTTTGGAGAAGTGATGATTAATTTCCAGCAGCTCCGAAGAGGAAATTATACTCGTTAAATCAATCCAGGCGAAATTTCAGCCCTTGCATGAAAGACACCCTAATTGCGTTGGTGAATTGGGCATGAACGGCAGTGCGGTGCTCAGGAAGTTCACACACCCCTTGTACCATCATTAATGATTGCAAAAGAGCCTGAAATGTTTACTCACTGGGCCAATAACATGTTTGTGTTCCCTTTTTTTTATTTTTTTTTATTTTGACCTTGTTTAATTGCAACGGGAAGGGGGCAAGTCTGTGGCTAAATAACAGCCCTCGTGCTTCAGATCAGCCTCTGATGAAGTGGGACGATGCCCAGGGCTGGTGTTGCTGGGTCTCCTTGCACCACGGTGGCAGGAGCCCCTCTGGTGTCAAACCTGCTGTTCCCCTCCAGTCGTGACACCAGTTGGGCTGGGGCTGGAGATCCGTGTCTCGCTCCGTGTTTGGCGACGTTGGTCATGGTCTGTTGTCATTTCCAGCCTGCCCTACTTTGTGCTGTCATTAATCATGAGGAGGTTGGTGGGACGGGGGGACGAGCAGTTCCTCTGGTGGTGACAGTTGCAGCTGTCCATGCACAGCCATCCCGTGTCCCGCTCTCTGTCCACCCAACCTTCCCTTTCCCAGCAGCGGGGGCAGCCAGTCATTTAATTTATTGTAGCCATGCAGGGTGATTTACAGGCATCAAATTAATATGAATTAAGTTCACAAGGAGCCTGTGGAGGACAAAAGCAGCGAAGGAATGAGTCTTTCGTGGGTCTGTGACTCAGCAGCTGGCAATTAGGCCACGTAGGGGAACCAGCAGAAGGAGTGGCCACTGGCTCTTCCCATCGCAGTCTCCTTGGGGATGGCAGCGGGGATGCTTCAGGTTGGCTGCTGGGTGCTTAATTCAGCCCCTTGTGCTTTGGGCACAGGCTGGGTGAAGATTTTCCATCGGCCTCTCCTGGTTTTCCCTCCCTCTGTCTCTCACAAAATGGGGATTCTTAGGAAAGGGCTGGGCTGGAGCTTGGCCGGGTCCAGGCTGAGCGCAGTCGGTTGTGTGTGGTCCCTGTCGCTTTATGAGACTTGGGTAAACACCAATTGCTTTGTTACGTGCTGAATAGCAAAGTTAGCCCCAAATTAGCACTAATGTGAGGTCATTTAACCCTTATGGGAGGTCTTTTGAAAAATCATAATAGAGCCAGGCGGGAGACAGGGCAAAGCAGTGTCAGAGCCCAGCAAGGTTTTGTGCAAGATTGACAAAGTGCACTATTATCATGCTGAGACGGGGTCAAAAATGTAAATACTGGGACACCAGGGGAGAGAAACTTTCCTCCTGCTGGGCCCATTATTCCTAAAGCAGGTGCTGCTCCTAAATCCCCATGCAATGGCTCCAAGCTCCCCTTTTTATTCGTGCAGGGTTTCAGGCCAGGGGAATTAAAAAGTGAATCGGAGTTGAGAGGAGCGTCAGCATCTCTGCATCCAGCACATTCATTGACATAATGGTTGCTGGGTCAGGGCAGCTCTTCCTGCAATTTTGTTGTCCAGCCCTTGGAACAAGAGCTAGTCTTTTAATTGCCATTGAAAATAACTGTGTGGCTCGTCTGGGACGTGTAGCAGCCTGTGAGTGAAGGGAAGCTCTTACAGGCGTGATACGGACACTGGTGCCCTCCTTTCTCGGGCAGCTATGGGGCTAGGGATGGGCAAACATTCCCAGCCTGTCCTGCTGCTTGTCCCTGATACTCTCTGCTGGTCAAGATGCCCAAAGTGGGGTCTGTTCGTGTGTGGGAATTTATTTTCAAGCAAGATCCACCCTGGGGGAAGGCTGTGATGAGCTGTGGGACTAAACAAACTCTCAGGGGGCCACAGACCTCCTGTAACTGGAGACCCTTGTGTGGAAGATTTATGAGAGCTATTGGCCAAGCCATAAAGGTGGGGTTAGAGGAGAAGAGCCCGGGGTCAGGAGAGGCCACGGGTGCTCCTGGTGGGAGGCAATGGGTGCATGTACATCCCAGCCAAGGGAGGAGCGTGGACCAGGCTGTTGTGGGGTGGCACAACTGGAAGGTGGGCACAGACAGCCCCGATGTAGGGCACAGAGAGGTCACAGAGTGATGGAAGAATGCGTGGGAGGGTGTAACATGCTGAGCTGGAGGGAGGGAAGTGACTCAAGGAGCCTTACTTCATGCCATGGACTGGCAAAAGCAGCAAGGTGGGCGTCCCTCCTGTCCCCACTGCCACCCCATGGAGCACTGAAGATAAGCCAGGAGAGCACTGGGAAGATAAATCATTAGAATTGGGGTGCTTGATGGGATCAGGGGCCACAGACAGACAGGGAACAATCCCGACCCTGGGGCTGCCACAGCTATTTTATCTGAGCACTGCCAGAGAGAACTGAAGGCTTTAACCAGCAAGCTTTTTACAATATTAAGCACATTTAAAGTTCCCATGTGTTTTATGCCCATTTAACGTTTAAAAGGCAGGAGAGAAACCTCAGTTACTCTTTCCTGGTGAAAAGCTGGCCTGAGTACTTCCCTGGGTGCCAGCGAGTGCTGGCTCTCTGATTCTGGCCTTTCCGGGATGATTCCCCAGCTCGTTCTTGGGAAATATCTTCCTGCCAAGCAGTCGGCAGGACCGGAAGCTCCGGATACCTTCTCATCTGGAAAAGCAATCAGAGAAAATGCCAAGCCCAGGGGGCAAAATTTCAGTCTTGGTGCCAGTCTTGCTTATTACCTATCTGGGTTCTGCAGCCCGGTAGACTTTCATCATGTAATTTATTCCCTTCTCAACATCCCTGCAGTTATTAAAAGCCTCGCACTCGGAGCTGCCACCCAGGGTTTCCCTAATTAAGTACATCTGCCTTTCAGGGCAATTTTGGCTTGTTCGTTTTACGGCTTGACCCCAGGCAGCGAATGGCCAGAATTCAATCTGGGTTCCTGGTAGCCAGGGGAGCTGCCTGGGGTCTTTAGGACACGGGAGATCACAGGGAGAAAGGATCTGATACGGCAGGGATGGGCTCTGCAGAAATGTCAGCCAAATGTCATGCTCGGGTCAAGGGGGAAGAGTCTCCCAATCCCCTTTCCTGCTCGCTGCCACACGATGCCAGCTCGCACCGCAAGGCTCTGCTAAGGGCCAGTTTTTCCTTGTGGGGAAGAGAAGAACAAGCCATAATCCAAAATCTCCCCTGGGAAGGCCCAGCACTGCTCCGTTTGGCACTTGTCTGCACTCAAGGTTCAAGGCTGGCTCCAGACGAGCTGGCTGGGCTCCCCAAATTCCATCTCATGTCGTGGGGTGAAGTGGCTGGGCAAGAGGAGGACTTCTTAGGTTGTGTTGTCTTCCCCGTCTGTGGTCCTCCCACTCCTTCCAAAGTGTAGTTGAGGTGAAGAAGTAGTTTAATGTAATTAATCCCATCAGCTGGAAAGGCAAAGGCACTGCAGACCTGAGACAAGGAATAAACCTGTCCCTGCCCCTCTGCTGAGCACCTTTAAGTACAAGAACCCAAATGCAGGAGCAGGTAGGCCAGCTGGGAGCCTCCTGTCTCACTTGTCTGACCTGTTTTTTTTCAAGAATGGATTAAGTACATTTAAATTCTTTCAACAAGGCTTTCTCTGGCATCCTTCAGCTGAACCCAGTCTTTGGCTTTGCCCCTCTCCACTGAGCTCTGAATCTGGCTGCTCCCGGGAGTGACCCAGATGGGATCTTTCTAGCTCATCCTGAAATGATTTCATCCTCTGCTGAAAATTGGAGCAGCAGGCGCTGATTTCCCCAGCAGTGGTTAATCCTAAAGTTACTGTGGGAGCTGAGCTCACAGGAGAGAAAAAAATAATCTCAGTGTCAAGGTTATAAATCCTTCAGGTTCAGATTAAATTGTAGCTTCCTTTCTGTGTCTTTTTAGGACTCCTCTGTACTTCGGTTTTGGCCACAAGTACCAGTTCCGGCTCCAGTAGAGACGTGGTTTGTGCTGGTGCAGGATAATTTGTTTGATCTTGTTTCAGACTGGGGTAAAAATGCGTTGCTATAAGTCACATCCCCACTAGTGGTTTGCGTGGGTGCCTAGACACTCAGGGTAGGCAAATTTTGGGAAGACTCCCATAAAATTACTCGCGGCACGGTCACGGCTGCAAATCCCATGAGAGCCCCAGGGGTGGCATGTGTCCAAGTGCTCCCTGTGGGACTGCCCCGACAGGCCTCCCCCTGGAACAGGCACAAAGGCTGGGAGAGGCGAAGCTCGGGCGCACGGATGTGTACTGAGCAGTGCTTTGGTCTCCTGCTTTCCATTTCGGAGCCGTAGAGACAAGCTCTGGCCATGGATCCTCCCTGGATATCGATGATGAGCACCGTTGCTGCTCAGAAGTTTCCAGGGAAATCCAGTTTGCCATTCCCGAGCCCTCACCACCTGATACTTGGGCGCCGTATAATATTTATGGGCAAAATATGGAGGTGTCAGCTTGGACGGGAGGTTGATTCTCAGATCTTGAAGTAAAAGAAGATTGATTTATTTGTTTAACACAGCTAAAGCCACAGTTTGTTCTGTAACAGGTGTGTGTTTCTCGCAGGAGGCGTTTTCGATGGGGAAGGAAAATCCCCAAGGCCCTAAGGGCCAGCAGCCTTTATGAGCTACCTGCTACCCAAGAGGTTCTTGGTGCATCTCTTGAAATCTTGCAAAACTACCTGACATTTTTCCATTCCATGGGACAACTGGTACCTTGCAGCGAACTTTCTGTTAATCCCCTACCAACAACCTGCCCTGAGAAGGGAGTTCCACCTCTACAGAGGCTGGCAAAAAGCAAACTTCTCCACTGCATCCTCTGTGTAGGCAGACTCTCACAGATTTATGCGTTTGCCCTAGGTGCTGGGCAATCTGGAAAGGATCTAGTAAGTCCTTACAAGGTTTGGTTGGATTTATTGTCTGAGATGACAACACACTGATACAACGTGAGTTCAGGTTTCATTTAAGATGGCAAGATTTTTCACCGTAGATGTTGGATGGTGGCCTGGCCAAAAAAAGTAAGCAATCTGAGCAGATAGAGTGAGTCAGAATTAAGTGGGCCTTTATTTGGTATCAAATATGATAGACAGGTGGTGGCTAGGAAGCAACGAGAGCAGAGGGTGGGGTAGATGGCTATCTGGTTTTCTTTCTGTCTCTTCTAAACTTCAGAGCCACGGGGAGGATCTTTGGGAGAGACGATGCCGGGGGAGTTTCAGGGCCCCTCCGAGCTGCCCTGTGCCTGCTCGTGTGCTGCAGGGAGAGAGCAGAGCAGAACCTGGGTTCTTGGTGGCATTTGGGCTCTGTCAGCAGGAGATGGGCTGCCATGTGTGAGCTCTGGCAGGCAAAAACCTGGTACCTGGCAGTGATGAGCTGCATCCTCACCAGATCTCAGCTTCACCCAGGGGTGGGTGCAGGCTCTAGGAGGGCTGTGCAGCTGAGAGGGTGCTGTGGGGACTCAGAAGGTCCAGTGTCCCCTCATAAAGCTTACCATGCTGGCAGACCATGGCTGGTCACAGCAGGGATGTGCAGCACTAAAGGGGAGCCAGAGAGCCACCGATTCTCTCGTGTCAGATGAAGGTGTCATCCTGCATCAGCTCCCTTGAGCTGTGCTTCCACCAGAAGATTAGGTCCAAATGTTCAAGTTTTCTCTGTCGCCAGCCCTGAGCTGTAATTTTTACAGGAGGCTTCAACAGTGCCAGCTTTGCTGGGGTTTTGATCCAACATCCAGTTTTCTTGGTGGAAATGAGATTCAGTTCCCACAGCTGATGCACCGAGCCCCTGCCCAACCTCACTTCTTCTCCCCTCCCTCTGCGTTTGCCTTTTGGTTTGAATGCTTCTGGAGAAGGTGTCTCCACACCCAGCCTGGGATCTAGGCGCAGAATCCCGACTTCAGGGACAATTTTAGAGTCAAATCAAGATTGTGGAGCCAACTTCTTCCTCTTCTCTATAAATAATCGGGTCCAACAGCTGTCTCCTCGAGGTATTGTGGGAAAAGTCAGCTCCTGCCAAAGTGCTGAGACAGAGAAAGGCAGGATGGCTGCTGCCGTGTGCTGGTTCTAGCCATCCCCAAACATCCCCTGTACCAGTATCCCATGACTGGTTCGGATGAGTAATGACAAGTGGAGAAGTGAGAAATAATTAAAATTTGCAGAGTGCTTTGATGATTCCAATACTCACCAGCCTCAGCACTAACGTGTCGTGAGCCGTGCTCCTGCCAAACCCAGGGCTGCCCTGCAAACCACAAGCCAGGTCCCTGGTAGATGTAGGACTGGGTTTCAAATTGCTTAACTTTGTAGGGCGTGTGAGGGAGTTATTTTCATTTCTGGCTCTTCATTCCTGAGCCTGTAGGGATTGGGTTTTGGGGTGTTTTGCAACAATCATGAAGGATGGAGACTTTTTTTTTTTTATTTTTCTTTTCTGTCGAGAAAACTTTCCCATGATCATGTGGTTACAGGAAGTCAGGCTTTAAAAAGGCGACTAAATAAACTAATAACAACAGCAAGTATCAGCAGATTTGTGATGAAACCATGAAAGCTGGTGAACCGGAGGCATTATGAATTCCAGATGTTGCACCCAGATAAGTATCTCTGGCCGGAGTTTTTCTAATTAGCTACAGAAACTAAGTTGTCATGTAAAGGTGTCTTTCAAGGCTCCCTGAGCAGATTCATTGTAGTTCACCGGAATGGACTTGTACTCATTCATATTTCCCTTTTTATTTGCTTCTTAGGATTTACTGAATGAAATCCCATGACTGTGCAGTGCTTAGATTCAAACCCCTGCCACTGCTCCAACCAAGCAGACACCGGGATCCAAACACTCTTTGTACTTCAGCCAGAGTCTGACTCTGAGCCCAGTCTCTGCTGCTGGGATCCAACCCGCTGGCTGATAAGGGTAATTTATTCCGAGCAGCCTGGGACACCTTTCCCAGTGACATTTCCATATCTCTGCTCTTGAAGGGCTGATTAATGGGCAACGGAGTCAACTGAGGTACCGGAGACCAAACTCATCTCTGCTCCAGCGTCACTGCCTGACATCAGATAACTTCCTGAAGGGAGGCAGCTTTGATCAGGCTGCAGCAGTGGGGGAGATGGTTGGGAGCCATACCTGATGGTTTGCATCTGGTCCATTTTAAAAACTGGTTTTGTGTTTAAAAATTAAGTTTCTCTTGACGAGGAATCTCAGCGCTGCGGTAACGGTGAGCTCAGCCCTTCCTGGCTCTGCTGCTGTCACTGACAGCACCTTCTGCTCCTGCTGTTGTCATCACTCAGGGGGAATTCAGCTCCTTGTGTTTTTTGCGAGAGGAATTGTGCTTTTGTGTTTGGAGTTGTATCGAAGAAATTATTTTAGGAAGAATTAGGAAGGAATTCTTTGCTGTGAGGGTGGTGAGGCACTGGAACAGGTTGTCCAGAGAAGCTGTGGCTGCCCCATCCCTGGAGGGGTTCAAGGCCAGGCTGGATGGGGCTTGGAGCAACCTGGTGTGGTGGGAGGTGTCCCTGCCCAGGGCAGGGGGCTTGAAACTCGATGATCTTTAAGGTCCCTTCCAACTCTGACCATTCTGTGATTCTGTGTGTGAGACAGTTGATGGGAGGGAAGTCCCATGAGTTAGGTATGGCTGAAGAGCTGGAGCACGTGCTCACTGTTAAGTGCTGGGGTTAGAAGACAAAGCTTAATTGGAACCAGTCTGCAATCCCTTTTAAAGAGGACCCAGTGTTCCTCTGTGAAACCTTCCCCTGACTCCTTCACTGTACATTTTTGTTGCAGAACATTGAAGCAAACCCGAATCTGGGCAGCGAATTTGGCTGAACTGAAGAACACCCTTGCTGCATCTCCAACCAGCTCCCTCCCTCTAAAGACTAAACTGGTACGTCCATTCTCTGCCTGGATTTCTTCTACTTGAGTTTGGAGTGACAGGTATCACCTTAAATCAGCTCAGGAGTGAGAGCATGGCACAAGCTCAGGTTGGAGGACTTCGCTCCTCACAGCTGCCCAGCAAGGCCTTTTCCAAGCACTTGAACCTTTTGTAGGTGAGAAAAAGTGAAGCTTTTTCCACAAAGAGAAGCTGGCTGAGATGGTGGGTCCTGTTTGTTTATTTAAAGTGAAGGTGGCTGTCCTGAAGACTGTTAGTTGGGTCAGTTGTTTGCAACCCAGACTTTGTTACCATCTGAAAACTGGTAGAACTAGATAAAGACAACAGGAATTTTCCTATAGCCCCGTGGGCTACAACAGGTAATAACAAACTGGCCTGACTCTATTAAAAAGTTTAGTGGTACCAGGATCCAGCAGAGCCAGCCAGCTTCCCAGATAACCTGCAGATAGATAGGTGTTCACCTAACTGGAAAACAATTGCTGGGAAAAGGTCAGTGAGGGGTTTGTCTCTCAGGCCAATTTCTTCTGTCCTTTTCCTCGTTATTACTGTGACAATAGCGCTATAGAGTGGCTTGTGTAGCCTCTGTTGTGTTACGTGTTGTACAAACAGAGCGAAAGGGCAGTCCTGCCAGACTGAGCTTTGCAGCCTGAGGAAGTTCTAGTTCAGGTTTTTGTTCTGTCTTCCCAAGGAAAAGGCTCTGGGAGACAGAGGGAGTCTCACTGGGAAAGTGTCTGGTCTGGATATCAAAGGTTTCTACAAACTTCTGTCACAAGGTGTGGTTTTTTGCTGGAAAAAAGCACCTGAAGCAGCCGCATCTCCCTTTGGAGAACAGCTCAATTGAACCTGCTTCAGGCTGCTTCCTCTTACTGCGTATTAATTGGTGAAGTGTTTTAATAACCTTTGGTCAAAGACAGCTGAAATTCCTGGCACATCACAGGACAACTGGAAAGGATGTTTGACAGCTGTCAGTGGGAAAAGCTCCGTATCCTAAAGGGATAAAAGCCCTTGCTTTGAAGTTTCTTAAAAGTTACAGGGCAAAGAAGCCAGACTGGGAACAGGGAGTGTGAAATGCCTTGTTATCCGAGGTCACACCGCAAATCGATGGTGGGGGGAGAAGTAGGACCATCGGGGTGGTGTGCTCACATCACACCTCGGGCAGCTCCTCCAGATGCAGACCCAGCTGATTCTTGACACAGCAGATGCATCTCGGGGCTGGAGACCCGATGAGTGACGTTGTCCTCAATCATGGAGCTGCTGATCTCTCGCTGACGAAACACAGCTCATCACAGTCTGCCCCTGGATGTTTGAAGAGGGTTTAACAATCCAAACACCGGTTGCAGCCCTATTGCCTTAGAGAGGGTGTAGCTGTGAGCAAAATTTGGCCCCTCTCTTTTAAACTTTGCAGTTTGTCCTGCCTGCTGTGTGCTTTATTTTTAGAGCATCATAAAGAGCTTTTGTTCCAAGGTATATTTAACAGGGGAGGGGAAGGGAAGTGGGAGGGTTTTGTGCATAGAGAATGTATCTCTTGGTCTCTTTCTTCTAACCCACCCCCTCACCAGATACTCTTGGAGGGTGGAGTATAAATGAGGAAGAAAAAAAAAAGAGAAAATAATAATTAAAAATACCAAAATCATAGTCAAAGGGATTGTCTGGGCGTCCAGGCCTGGAGGCCTCTCCGGCGCCGTAAAACATATGTTATCACAAAAAAGACAAGGTGCCCAGGAGAATGGGAGAGGCAGGGCCAGGGTGGTCCTGTCTGGTGGGTGCTGGAGGTGGTGAAATGCCCAGGCTGTCCCTGCTTCCCACCAGGACACATCCCACCCAGTCTGGTGGACTGGTGGGTGCCTGCTGAGGGGGCAGGGAGAGGGTCCTGGTCCTCTTTCACTGGGAATAGCACAAACCTCACTCAGGGGAGGTTGTGAGGGTCCTGTCTGTGGGAAAACTGGTGATAGGGAGTTGGCAACATTTTCATCTGGCCTTGGAAAGGTGTCTGAGAGAGCAAACTCAAGCTGGGTTTTCCATAAAGAGGACAGAAATGGGTCCGGGCCCCACAGCGCTGAGGTAAAAGGGCTGGTTTGTGCTGTGAGTGATTTTTACGGAGGCGCCGTGATTCCTGGAGGCTGGGAGAGTGCCTGGGTGCTGCGGGCAGGCACTCTGCTAATTGCATAAGAAATAGGACTTGTATGCGAGAACGAGCACGCATCTTCCTCCCTGGCAAAGCCTCTCAGGCTGGAAGATCCTCGCAGGAAAAAAGATCAGGTCCTGGATCAGTGGCAGCAAAGCTAAGAAGAAACTTCGTGCTTTTTAAGAGAATTAGTGCAACTGAGAGAGTCACAACTGTCCTTTTGGAGCCACGGTGAATCTGTTCAAAGGAAAATCTGTGTTTCTGTCCTTTCTGCCAGTCCTCCTCAGCTTCTGAAAGGGACCTTTGGGGCTTCTCAGGTGGACTCCAGGGACACTGAAGCAGGACAGGACGTGTAGCCTCACCGGGGACTGGCAGGCAGCAGGACAGAGACCCTGGTAAGCCCAGACTGGCCCTGGCTGTCCCCAGTTCCACCCGAGCTGTGGTGCCAGAGCTGCAGGTGCTTTGTGTACCCCCAAAGGTAGGAACCAAGGCTGTGTCAGCAGTCTGCTGCTTACAGAGCTTAGCTCCAGGCAGGCAGAAGGTTCCTGTGGCTTCATTTTTTTCCTATCCCCTCATAGAGCAGCAGACAGCGTTGTCCCTGCTGTTCTGCAAAAGGCCAAGTTTGAAATCCTGAACTTTTCCATCCAGAGGTGGATTTGGCCTGGCCCTGGTAGCCACAGGGCACCTTTTGCTAAAGCGAAGCTGCTCACCTCTGCCAGACACATTTCTCCCTCTCCTTTCTTTGACACAGGCTTTTTCCTGCAGAGGTCAGAACCCCGTGCCCTGCCGTTCCCCTGCGTGGTCTGGCTCAGCTGATGTTTTCTCCATCTTCACTTTTGTTGCTGGAATCTGGTAAGTCTCACTGAAAGGTTAGAAGAAACTTGGGAATGCCCTAAGGGGATGTTGCTGCTCTTTGCACTGACCCAGAGTCAGTGAAATGCTCTCTGCCTGCACCCAGGTAAAGGACAAGTACCCAGGACTGCATCTCTGCTCACCATGAAATGGGAAAGGCTTCCTTAAATTAGAGATATAATCAGAATATCAATCAACTAATGCCACCACTGCTTAAGATTTGTGCTTTCCTTGGCTGGATGGGACATACATCTTTTTGTGTGCTCTCACCACTGCGAGGTCTCTGCCGTGGCATTGATTCTGATCATCAGCCCTCACTTAAGCTGACTTTGAGTATTGCTGTCCTCTGCTGTACAGGGTCTTGGCAGCTGGTGCTCTCTGGTGATCCTCAGTGGAGTTTGCATTGCTCCAGACCTTTGGTTTTCATTGCCAGAAAACAGACTTTGGCCAGTCCTTAGACCTTGGCAGGCAGGAGTTTGACAGGGGAGAGGAGGGCGATGGTTGCTGGGTCAGGTGAAGCTCAGCACAGCACGACCTTATCAGCCAGTGCAGATACACCATGGTCATCCTCCATCCTGCTTCCTGAGCTGGCCATGCTCTGAGCCAGAAGCCACAGAGATGTGTTTGAAGGGTGTTGTGCCCAAATTAATACGCTCTGTCTTCACATCTGCCTGTGTAGACATGCCTCCTGCCTGCCCGAGTGGGCTGATAAGGCCATTTGTCACCAAGTTGGGGAGAGCTGAATTCACTGTTATGTGAAGGGAGACTCAGGGGCTTTCTGGTATTCACCTGCTGGTGCAGGGCACCCAGTGGGACAGATCCTGTGAGTGAGAGAGTGATGGGGGGTGAGAACGAGCAGTGGAAGCCTTTCTTTTTCCCTTTGTTTTAAGGCTTGTACCAGCTTGTCTCGTAAAATCCTCTTCTGCCTTCCAAATCCAGTCAACATGAGTCACCTGCTGAGCCCATCCTTTGCCTCCTCGTTGCAACACGGATGACAGAAACCATCCAACAGGAGTGCTTGAATCGGTGATGAGTTTTGCTCTATTGCATAAATCTTTTCCCCCGTTTGCAGGTGAGTTGCTCCAGAGCTATTCCCTGGGTGGTATTCCCGTGGCCAGCTCCCAGCCGGCGTGTGTGCGAGCCGGAGTCACGCTGGCGTCTGCTCTACAGGAGGCAGGACGGTGTGCGTGAACGGTACGGAAGAAAGGTTATCCCTCAGACCTGTTTTCCTTACAATACCTGCTGCAATGCAAAGGTCCCCCAAGCCAGGGTGTTTGCTGCATGTCTTGGCATCTAAAGTTAAGGGGTTTAAAGCTGCTTTTTACCCAGAGGAAAAGCCCCACCGCTTCCAGAGACTCTCTGGGGTGAGCGGCAAGGGAAGGGGAAAAAAGTTAAAAAAAGGGGGTTAGTACAGTAACTGTTTAGGAATTAGAGGAAACTAAGAGGCTTTTCTTCTTTCCTAATTTATTCCTTTATATATACACATGTATGTATTTTTGTCTCTATATTTATATATAAAGAAACAGCAAAGGATGGATCAACCCCCAGCTTCATAGAAATGACAGCTATTTGGCACCGCGGCGTATGGAACACGTCCACCAAACTGAAACTAATTATCAGAGAGATGAATAACTGCTTCCCCTCCTTTATCCTATCTCTTTTTTCTTCTTTTTTTTTTCCTCTTTTTTGTTTTTTTCCTCTTTTCCCCTGGGGGAGTTTCCCCTGGCTCCCTCCCGGGGCCGGCAGGCAGAGGGTTACGGCTGCACCTGCCTGGGTGTACCTGTCCCAGGGCACCTGTGCCGGCAGCCAATCCCCCGCCTGCCAGCCACATACCTGCTCCCAAACCTCAACATAAATCAAACACTTCACAGGCAATGTCTGTCTTTAGCAGGTACTAGAAGAGAGAAGTCATCCCAATTTACCGGCTGCAAAGATTTGGAAACCTGGGGAAATATGTCTAATGAACTGGAGTAAGTAAGAGTTAGGGTTTTTTTCTTCTTTTTTTTTTATTTTTTTCTTTTTTTTCTTTTCTCTTTACCCACTCCTCTCGAAAAGCTGAGTGTTTCTTCTAAGGTTTGTTGAAGTGTTTTGGGTCTGAATGAATTAGACTCCTCGGGATAATCCGGCTGCCCAGCTGTTTGTGAGTGGAAGTAAAAGAATGGGATGAGCGTTTTTCAGACATTCTGTTCCTCTCTAACCTGTTGCTGCTCTTGGGAGGAATCACTTCTCAGTGTTATTACTTGACAGTTGTTTGAAACCAGGATCCTTTTTTCTTTTTTTTTCTTTCTTTTTTTTCTTCTTTTTTTTTTCTTTCCTAAAATTTGACACATGGGGTTTCTGTGGAGAGGCAAGTCCCTTCTGCCTCTATCCAACAAAATCTAACCCAGGCTACACTGAATCTTGAGGTGGGGGGTGTTTTGGGTTTTTTTTGGTATTCTTTCTTTTTTCTTTCTTAGAAAATACCTTCAAAATTATTTACCAATTTTGGATGAGTTTCTATTTTTTTGAGGGTGGAGATTGTTGTGTGATGCTCCTCTTTTTTTCTCCCTTTTTTTTTTTTTTATAAAGTAAATAGATTCACGTTATAATTCTATCAAGTTATTATGATTTTGGGTTTGTTTTTTTTAACAAGAAAAAGTAGTTAATGTTTTCTTGGTCCTGTCTAACACTTGTTTCTGATCTTGAGTCCTCCAAAGTATTTTGGGTACTGCTGCTCTGTGTTTGCACAGCAATGCCATGCCTCACTCCTCTGGAATAAAAACAGACAAAAAAATGTCATGTTGGTGTGACACGGTGTGGTAAAGGCTGGAGGAGCAGGGAATAGCCCTAAATGTGTATAATAAAATGTATAAGGAAATATATTGTTCAAGACCAAACTGAACAGGGCTTTGAGCAGCCTGCTCTGGTGGGAGGTGTCCCTGCCCAGGGCAGGGGGGTTGGAACTGGATGAGCTCTCAGGTCCCTTCCAACCCAGACCATTTGGTGATGTGTCCATATATACATCTGCAAAGAGATGCAGTGCTTCAGAAGGTGTATTTTGAAATAAAAACACATACCTGTATGTGTTTACAAGCCTGACAGAGGTGTTGTGACAGCTAATCTCTCAATAATTAATAACCCTGAAAAGGTGTAGCACTAATTATTATTTTATGTAAATACTGGGATCTGTATGCTTGGATCGATTAAGGATCAAGTGACTTAAGTTTTCCCTTTCTGAACTCCTAGGGTAATTCCTACTTGATGCTTTTGAAACTTAAGAGTCAGGCCATGTGGTTTAGTCTGAGAAATGAGTGTTTGTGTGTGTACACGGTGCGTTGCAGAATTAGATTGATGTATTCCTAATTACGGACTGGGGCATTATGTTACCTGATGAATTACATGGTTGCTTGACTCTTCTCTTCCTAACGGACTGTTAACCTCTGTGCCTTTCACAGGAGAGAGGGGGAATTGATGGGAGCTGTGTCCCTCTTGTGACTGAGATCCCAGCTCCACAGGCAGATAAAAGCCAGAGGTTGCTCCGTGGAGTTGGGATCTCACTCTCCCAGTGTGGGACTCTCTCTGGTCACCTCTGGAGGCAGAAGGCTCTGTGCAATGTTCTCCTCTAGATTCAACCTGAGGACACCTTTGCAGATCTCTGAAAATTTTCCCTTTAGTTCCCTAACCCACAGCTGGGGATGTGTGTGTGGAATTCTCTCGGGAGTGTAAAATCTCCATCCTGGTGATGCTTTGTCAGAGGGGCCGGGACAGGCACTGCCTGCTTCTCCAGAAACCTTTTAGGAGTGCAATGGACCTGGAGCACCTCACCCAAAAGCTGCCCAGGGGCTGACGGGGAGCAGGGATCAGAGATAAGGGAGCTGAGAACTTTGTGGTACCAAAAGCCTCGCTGAGATGTTCAGCCTTTGGGTTTAGTGCGAGGGGGAAAAGGTGTCACCAGGGGAGGAGGAACCTTATGAAGAGCTGCTAAAGGCTGGCATCGGAGAGATGGGGCTGCTGCAGTAGCTGTTAACCTCTGGTTAATCACCCCAGACCTGGTGTAGCTTTGTAGACATCAGTGGAAGGAAAGGGCTCTCGGGAGCAGTACTTAGAGGATCTGATAAGGGCAGTGGTGTCTGTGTGTCTCCAACAGCCCCCACCACAAGCAGAGCACGGGGAGGGTGGCTCTGAGTTGTGACATGTGCCCAGATGTTGCTGATCTTAAGGGAGCTGCGATATGCCCCTGGACTGATGCTGTCACCCAAAATGACGGGGAGAATAATCTCATCCCTCCCTTTGCCTCTTTAATTTCATGGAAAGGACTGGGAAAAGACTAGCGTGGCATGTGAGAATGAGATGTTTTGCCTATTATAAAATATTCTAACTGATCATTTCCATAGTCTTCTAAATTGAACTCATGTCTAACTCTGCAGTGCGTGGGCTTGAAAGAGTTAACCAGGAGTTACTCCCAGTTGTGGTTTTGTGGTCGAAACCATGATCGCCAGAAGCAAATTTTTGTCATGCATAAGGTGTGTTATTAAAACTTGAGTTATGCTCCTGGTGAATGAAAAGTTAAAGCCCTTTTATAAAATCCTGGCAGTAAAGCACACAAGGGATCACCGTGCTGGAGCAAGGGACGCTTTCAAGGGAGATGTGGGCTTTAGGTGTTTTTTTTTTTAAGTTATGTAAAGAGAGAAAGAGAAATTTGTAAATTAAAGAAACAACCATCAAATAACTGCTATGCAATTCACAAGGAGTAAAAGCCCTCTGAATAAACTCTAGACTTGAAGCAGAGAGAAATCAACATTCCCATGGTATCTCTGCTTTGATGCTTTGGGTCACATTTTCAACCCCTTGGTAGTTAGCAAGAGGAATATGTAGAAGAAAGACAGTTACTCCGATGGGGATCTGCTCCTGCTTTGCTCAGCCTGGTGCTTAAATGGTTGATGGTTGTGAAATATTTAGCCAAAAAATGCACTTGCTCTTGCATTGCACCTGCACAGGCGCTTGGGTTCAGGTGGCTGGCGGGGAGGGCGCTCCTGGTCGGTGCCGCGGATCCTCCGGGATGATGATGGCAACAGCTGGAAAAGACATGAATCAGTGGGATTGATTCTAGAGCGAGGATTATATTCTGGCTGGGACCCCATTGCTGACACCCAGGCTTCAAAGGCTTGGAAGATAAGAAAGTGTGCTGGCTTCTTTGGAATTATTATTTCAGGTGTTATGTTGTCCTGGCTGGTCAGGGTAGCTCCAAAAATGGTCCTTGTTCCCAAGGTGTTCATCACCACAAGTGTTCAGAGGAAAAGAGCAGGTTGTCTTGGATTCCCAGGTGTCAGCCACCTGCTGTGGCACATTCGTGTTTCTTTTGGTCATTCTCTCTTCGCTGTCTGAGCTGTGATGTTGCTCTCCAGAAATGCAGTTTAGTAGGGTTACACCGAAAATGGGAGGAATTGTATTAATTTGGCAAAAGAGATTGTTTTGATCACATCATGCTATTTATTTTTTTTTAATTAAGCAGTAAAGAAAAAGGTTTGCCTGGCCATGGGGGACAGTGTGTACAGGATACCCTGAATCAGAACACCTTAGTGTATGTATGGAGTACATCAACCAAGCAATTATAGGAGATCTGGGCAGCCTGAAAAATCTCTCCAGGATGGGGAAAAAAAGAGAAAAATTGGAGAAGCCACCCCTGGCTGTATCTCACCAGGTCCACAGATAGTCCTCTGTGCAGCTGAGGAAGGCGCCGCCGCTGCCAGACATGGGGCAGGGAGAGTCCTGGTGGGGCGGGAGGAGAAGCAGCGTGGCGTGAGGCTTGTGCTGAGTGTCCTGCCCTGACACACGCTTGGTGTATCCTCCTGGGCAATTTACTGGAGGATTCACCTCACCCACCTTCATCTGGTTCAAACCCAGATGCCAGGTCAGCTAGCGGGCTGAATTTGCAGGCAATGGGGACAGATCAGCACATCCCAGCCTAAAGCAGGAGGATGGAACCATCCTCTCGGAGCACGTAGGAAGCCTGAGACCCAACGCTCAAATCTGGAGTGACAAAGCTCCTGTGAGGTTAATATTAATCTCTGCTTTTGCTGCTTTCTTGGATGAGTGCTGAGGTTCACACAGAAATGTGTAACCTCATTTAGGTGTTACTGCAGGATCCTCTGCTGGGATGTGATGAGGGGAGTGCAGAAACTTGGGTAAAAGACTGTTCTCAGAGTACAAATAACCCGTAATAATTGATTACTAGATTAAAATCAGATTGTCTGAAGAGCAGCAAAAAAGAAACACACTTTGTCCCAAAAGATTGCATATCCTTTTATTCCTATAATTGGGGTTTTTTTTAATCCAAGTCTTGTAAAAATGTGAATTTTTAATTTTTTAAAAATTATTATTATTGTTTAAAAGCCACAGCTCTTGGAATCAGTGAATATACAAAAATTGAAAAGTAAAATAGCTAGGGTTTTGGATGTGGAAGCTGAGGGGGGAATCCACAAGAAAAGTAACTGGAAGCACCTAAACTCTTGGAGTTAAGAAGTTCTTCTCATCGTGCCTAATCTTTCTTAGAGTGTTTGAAGGACTGGGAGCTCCAGTGCAGAGAGTGTGTGTGTGTGTTGGTGGAGATGAAGGTTTGTGTTCATGAATACATGCGTATGCAAAGTGTCCTTATCTGTCCACAATGAAAATAAGGAGGAGAGTGATGTTTAGACCCATCCTTCAGGAGTGCCTGGTGGAAGCAGATGCTCAGGCAGAGGCACTGCTCGGGGGCTGCTTTTGGTGTCCTCCCTTTGGAGGGCAGATCACCCCGAAACTCAGGATACCCCAAAACTGCAGCATCCGACATCGTAAACTGCTTCGGGAAAAAATATCTGCCGTAATTCCTGAACTGCAAACTCATTCTGTGCTGTAATTTGTTTTGTTAGGCAGGGAAGGCACTAAAGCGTGGATCATTTGTGAAATGGGATTGTGTGGGTGGATACCTCAAGGATGATTTTATCAGGTAAAACACAATACCAGCTGGTGTCCCCCAAACATCACTCAACGCTGAATCCTCCAATAGAACCCTTCAGGCTAGAAAAGCAGGAACTCATCCAGTGCTGGGGAGGTGTGTAGCAGAGATTCAGGTCTGGTTCTGTTCTCTCATCTTCACTGAGCAGCCTTGGAGAATTTTAATGTCAGTCCCTTGTGCCTCAGTTTCTCCTCCTGTGATAATAAGTAGCTTCAAAAGTGAGGAGTTCGGCTGGTGTAAAAAATGGAGGAATATTGAACTTAGATCAGAGAATCACAGGATGCTATGGGGTTGGAAGGGACCTCTGGAGATCATCTCTTCCAGCCTCCTGCCAAAGCAGGTCCACCCAGAGCAGGTCGCACAGATTGTTTCCAGGTGGGTTTTGAATGTCTCCAGAGACAGAGACTCCACCACCTCCCTGAGCAGCCTCTTCCAGGGCTCTACCACCCTCACAGGAAAGAAGTTCCTCCTCACATCTTGGCTTTGTGTGTCCTACAGAGTTGTAAGTAACTCTAGAGGGCCAAGAAACCAGCAAGTTCTCTGCATATCACCCAGGTAGTGCCTGTCCCTGGAAGGTTTGTCTGGCTCCTCCTGTCCTGAGGGGTTTCCATACCTTCCCCACCACATGGCCAGAGCCAGCCGCAGGGAGAAGGGGGAACACAGGGGGAAACAGGGGCCACTTCTCAAGGATGCTCATGGTGGCCCCTTTTCTTTCCATCCCAGCCACCCACACCTCTTCTCTGTGCTAATTAAACTCAGGTAGATGCCCTGTTGTGTGTGTCTGTGCCAGGGCTCTGGATGAGCACAATGGGGTTGGCTTCTCCCATCCATGTGCCACACAGGGCCATGTGTTTCCAGGAACAGAGAGACTCCTGCGCTTGTTTTTGTGGGTGAAACAGCCAAGGGATGGCCAGGAACCATCTAGCTCTTGTGCTGAGTTAACGTTTGGTAACATACTGCTGTGCCCCTGAAGGAATCCAGCGGCAGAGGCCACGTTGTTATCCTGCTGCCAGAGAAAATACTTCAGTCCTGTAGGCAGTGGAGGTCAGGGTCCATGAGATTAGTGGCCTCCTAGGCCTTTGACGCCTGTGGATCGACGCTGTATTGTCCTTGGCATCCAGGCAATGTTTTTCATCATTAATCCATGTGTTTGCTATGTTTCTGTTTGTGTTGGTTTTTTTTCTTTATTCCTGGTTCTGTCTCTCTCTGGATTTTTGCCTGAGTGTGTGACTGTGCTCGCTGGTGGCTGTACTGTCACACTGTCTTCAGACAGGCCTTATTTACTGAACTTGCAAAGATAGGGTAAAACCAGAACTGAGCTGAGAGGTTTGGATTCAGTGACAAGGCTGCTTCGTGGGATGCTGTTCTTCCTGGTTTACAGGCTAAAATCTCTGCCCGGGAAGGCAGTCATGGTAAATGCTGCTCTTCGTCGGTGCTCTCCTGAGTGTTGATCCTTCCCTGTGTTACTGATAAGAGGTTCTTGGGGGGAACACAGGGATTATTTCAACAGGGAGATGAGTGTGATGCACAAAGCCAGAGCTACTGAACTGCCTGGGGTATCTCTGAAGTCCTGAGGACCGGGGGTCTTTATTCTGTGGCTTTGAATTCCTGGTTGCCATGGATTCTCCGCTCCTTTGTCAGTGTGATGTTTCTCTGTAGTCATCAGCATCTGGCGTGGCTAATATTTAGGTTGGAGGCCTAATCAGTTATAGGGGAGAGAACAAAGACAAGCAACACAAAGCTTAAAGGCCGGCAAAAACCACCCACTGAAACCCAACAAAAGGCAAAAGGAATACAAGGATTGTTTTCCTGCTGGGCTCATCTCCCCACCTAGACCCTTTGGGCATATTCTCCTGTTTCAGCATAGCCCTGAGTGTTTATTCCTAACCAGGAGGCCACTGTTATGGTAGACTTGGCAGATAAATAGGGGGAAACAGAGATTGGGTGGGATGGAGCTGGGGCGAAAAGGGGCCGGTATCACCTTGTGTCAAATCCTAAACTGTTTGGAAACAAATAGACTGCTCCCTTCCCAAAATGATGCCCTGCTTTGCACATGACCCCGAGGCTCCAGCTCCAGGCTGCTGGTCCCACATGTTTGTGTTTCACTCACCCATCCTCGCTCCGTCTGAGCCGCTGCACCGAGGCGATGGGCGGCCAAAGGAGAGTTTGTTTTGCCAAACAGAGAGCTGAGGGTTTGCAGTGGGCAAACACGGCAGAGCCGCCCGCAGGGAGCACCGCAGGGAGCCAGGAAAGTAAAGTTCACATGTGTTTGGATCTGGATTTGGACGTCTCCCTCCTGCACCTCTGCTCCACAGAGATTGCTAATGCCGACTTGGAAGCTGGCTGTAGGAGCAAACTGGCAGGAGGGTATGCTGTACCTGCACGAACTGGAATGCATCTGGTGTCAAAAAGGTGCCTATAAACATGCCGTGATACCTGCTTATCTCCTCAAATCACCCTCTCACATCATCTTCTGGAACAAGGTCAGAGCAGACCTCTCTGGAAAAGTCAGCTGGGATGAAGTCTGTCTGTGTTCCATCTCACCTGCAGAGCTGTCCGTGCCGTAGAGTTTCATCCAAGGCAATTCACCTGGTTCCACTCAGGTACATTGCAGTGACTCTTAGGGATCAGATAACCTCTGGAGAAGAAACAAGATGGAATAAATGTGCCATCCCCGTCATGTCACTTTTGTCCAAGTCCTCGGCTGGTGTGAATCGATGCGAGCTCACTGGGACTGATGCAAACTTGTATTCTTCATAAACTTGTATTCTTCATAAATATTCTTCATATTCTTGGGCACAGNATGATAAAATGCTAAAACATCAGCCCTTGATGTGTACAGTGGTTGTGCCGTGCCAAAGTGACAAGGCGGAGAGGCAGAAGAGAGTCACACAACAAGGAGGGCTTGGGTGGGGGAGAAGAAAGCTCCGGAGCATTTTTTTCCCTTGTAATATCTGTGCTTTTTTAAGCTCCCGAGTGCTTTGTTGCTCCATCTTACCCTGGTGTGTTTATCTCTGTTGATTACAAGTGATAGGAGCTGAGTCTCACCCTGAGAGCAAGCCCTGTTGCTGCCTATTCTTCCTTGAGAAGATGGGATCGAGAGCGGGTGAGGATTCCTGTCCGGACAGGACGGAACAGCCCATCGCCGAGTCGACAGCGGTGAAACCTGAGTCATGCCGATTGCTCGCCTTGGAGACAGCGGCAGCACTGAAGGGGAGGGAGGGCTGCGTGAGAAACACTAAAGACAACGAAACTCACCAAGCACCTGGGTTGAAGTTTCATGCACGGGGTGAAACCGGTGCTCGTGCATCACCCCGACCTGTGAGGGAGAAGAGGAGCCAGCTCAGCATCGCTCTCACACCGGTGCCTGCTGATGGGGGCCAGAACCCTAACGTGGAAGGAGCTGCTCCCTGCTACCAACCTGAGCTCTGGTGCCTGCTGCTACGTGAGCCCAGAAACCAGGGGGAATTGGGTACCTTGGGCACTCGAAGAGCCACTCCAGAGCTGGTGCCAGCTTCTTCACTATCTGGATCAGATGTGGAGGGACTCTGAGTGGAAGCAACATATTCTTTAATAAAAAGGTGACAAGGACAGCAGAGGCAGCCCGTGGTGGCCCTTGTGCTGCTCTGGGAGGGACTGTGTACCATTGAAGGGCTGCCACTTGGCCAAGGAGAGCTCTGGAGTTAGATCCAGGAGCATCCCAAAGCTGTCCATGCAGGGTTTAGGTGCATATTCCCGGCAGGAGACGTGGCAGCATGAGAGATCGGTGTATGTGCAGGAATGAAACCGTCTTAGTTGAGCTGCCAGGGAGGATGGAGCAGCATCTTTTACCCCATCCGAGGTCCACTTCCACATCCTTCCAGTTTCCAGCAGAGGAGCATCCTTTGGGCACCTGGTGTTTCACACTGTCAGCGTGGGCAGCTCACACGGAACGGGCTGGCAGTATCCATGGTGGTTAGCAATAATTGGGAGTTTCAGAGGTGCCAGATTGCTTTCAAGAGGCATTATTGTTCCCCGAATGAATCACTTGAAAGTCTAGCCCAGGACTTACTATAAACATATGCAAAGTAGCTTCATGGAAACAGCATATTCCTTATAAGAATGCCATTAAAATGTAGCTTTCATTTCCTAAATTCCCATAGATTTTCTTTGCCTTTCCATTAAAAAAAAATATCAGTATTTGAAAATGCCCTTAGCAACTTTGGAGACTTTAAGAAGAAAGATTTATTTTAGGTTTGGGGTTGTTTGGTTTTTTTAAAACAACTTCTGCTGATAAAACCCAATCTGCCCTTCCTGACAATCCCATTTTGATGAAAAAGTGATACTTGTGGGCAAAAAATCTTGCTGCTTTGCCATGAGCAGCCTGAGCTGTTGAGGTGACAACTGTGCACACGTGGCTGAAGGACGTGACAGGAGCACGGTCCCTGATTCATCCTCTCCTCCGAGGGGGATGATCCCGCAGCATGGAGCAGCCAGGGGAAGCACGGAGGCTGCTGGGAGGATTTGCTGGAGGAAAAGGAAAGATGACCAATGTTTGGGTAATTAAGTGTCTGACAGTTTATTAACACAAGATGGAGAGACCTGGAGAAAGTGCCAGAAGAGAGGACAGGCAGGGCGTTATTTTGGTATGCTGCCTCTCAGCTCACGTAGTCCCAGCAGCCTCACCTTTGCCAGGAATTTTTTAGGGGAAGGGAGGGTGTTGCGATCTGTCTGTCTGCTTCCCTCTAAGTAAAATCATATAGGAATGATTGGAGAAAAACTGAGTTTAGATTGGAAGGAAATTTAAAAGTCGTGAACAAAGATGAAGTAAAATGACGGGGTTTGGTTTTGTCTGGGCAGGTCAAGTGAGCAGAGAGTTATCTCTTACATTTGGGGGCTGCACTGGCCTTTAGCTCTAAATTTAAGGAAAAATGTTGCTGTCTGCTGATGGTGTTGTGTTTGAGTTTCTGACCAACGTCCCACCTTGATGGTGTGTGATCTGGCTGGCTGGGGAAGGAGGGGTTGCAGACGATGTCGTGGTGTTTTGCATCCCTGGGGCAGGAGGAGGGGAGCAGAGGTTCCTCTGCCTCCCTGCACGGCCCCACCACGGAGACTCTGGCCTCATTTTGTACATAGCTACAGGCAGAGGAGTTGGTAATCCCAAAGACTCCGGGAGTTAAGGATTGGGAAAGCATCCCTTCTCCATTCCAGCAGTGCCTTTGGGAAGCCCTTCATGTGCTCAGCTGGGTGGCATGGAAATTGCAGTGGAAAATTAGTATCCTTCATGCCGTTTCCTCTGTCTGGCTCAGTTTTAGATCGGTGCGTCTGATGAAGAATGATACCATGAACTTCCAGAAATTTCCCTACACCAATGAAGACGAAGCCTGGAAAAACTACCTGGAGAACCCCTTGACTGCAGCCACCAAGGCGATGATGAGGGTGAACGGTGACGATGACAGCGTGGCGGCTCTCAGCCTGCTCTACGACTACTACATGGTATGTTCCTGCTGGGGCTGGGTCTCTTGGGGGACTTTGTCCCCGAGGAGCAGCATGAAGGTGAAATCCGTGCCCAGCCACCTTCAGAGGGTACCCATCTCCTGAGCTCTCCATGTTGTTTGGGCAATGAACCTCCTAACACCTCCAGGCGTGGAGTGCCACGGTTATCCCCAGTGCACAGATGGGAGACTGAGGCACAAAGCACCATTTTACTCTAGAGAGAAACCAGAACAAGGTGGAAAACCGGACCTGGGTGTCTTCAGTCTCAGCCTGGTGGGGTTCTTTTTACCCAAAAGCTTTTAGTTAAGAAACAGGAATGCTTTGGGAGGTATGGGGCTGGAATAGCTAGGTGCCTGGCAGACCCTAGCGTCTTTATTTTTCCAGTGTTGCTGGAGGATGGGGCTTCAAGAAATATGGATATGGTTTAGCCCTAATTGAAGCCAATAGGAGTGATGTTCCCATTCCCTTGGGTGCTTTTGAGGGCCCTCCCCAGAGCAAAATGATGTGGCTGGCCTAAGGTTACCTTGGGAACCCATGGCAGAACCAGCAAGAAAGTCCAGGTCTCCCGTGTCCTCACCTGATGTTTTATCTCCGAGATTTCACTTGCTGCACAGACAAGGCTAATTTTTCCATTAATGTTTTCCATTAATAAAATCTAACAATAAACTCTTTGTTCTGCCTTGTTCTAGGTCCCAAAGGAGAAGAGGATTCTTCCATCTGGTATGATGGGACGCAATGATCTAGGAAAGAGGTTAGCTTCAGTTTTTGCTCTCTCTAGCTGTCTGATTCTCCTGCAGCTGCTTGCATGCATGATGGGTCTCTTAGCTTGCATAAAATAGACATCAAAGCACAGTGTTATTACCAACAACAGTGGAGGTTATTAACCCTGAGACATATATTAAAATTCTTTAGGCCAGATCCCAAGCAGGTATAAATTGAGCTACACCCATTTACACAACTGAGGATCTGTCTAGCTGTGCTCGGAGGAGCTGCACTCATTTGCAGCAGCTGAAGAATTTGTCTTTGTTTCCAACTTTGTGACAATCAGAAAGGGCAAAGGGATTAAGCATTGGCATTGAGAAGGGAATGATGAAGTCCTCTTCCATTCATTAGGCTGATAAGGATTTCTGTTCCACTTGCTTCCAGGATTCTCTTCCAGTGACTCCCATTTGTCCTTTGAGGTTTTTGGATAATTAACTATTAAATTAATGGCTCATTTGCCACTGTGAGTTCAGTTCCCCTTCCTGGATGCTGTGTACTTTGGCAACCTTCTATGGTTGTCTGTTTTTAACTACTTGACAGAATGAGCCTCTTGAATGATACTTCATTCCTGCTTCATAAGTAAGCTGAGTTCAGCTGTTTTCTCTTCTCTGAAAGGCCACTGCCTTCTGCTCAGTGGCAGATTTTTTGTTAACTACAGATATTTCATTAAATACCTGAAGGTGAGGCTCTCCAAGCAGAGTGGGTGGGAGCTGCTCGTTCAGCTTTAGTTCGTGCTGCTTAAGGGGCTGGTTTGGTTTCTGAACATGGTAATGGGGGGTGATAAAGCACCTTTCCCCAGCTCAGCAAGGGCTGCAGAGCCAGCAGGGTCATGGAGCCACTGCTGCAGTTCTTGGGATGCTGCTCAAAGGGATGGTTTCCATATGCAAGAAGAGTGTGTTTTGGCACCTGTCTTTATCACTTGACAGCTCCTGTACTTTGGCTTTTCTGCTCTGAAGTCTGGGCCGTGCACCTCGCTTCCAGTGCTACAGCCCTGCCAGTTTTCCACTGGTCTCATGTTCTCCAGGAGTTTTCCTCCTGGAGTTTGTGAATTTATACAAAAATAAACTTTTTTAAAAAGTGTTTTTAAAAGATCAACTTTCAGTGTCAGTGAGCCCTAAAGAGACTAAGGTGGAAAGAGCTAATGACAGTTATATTTCTTATCATCCCTTCTGCTCTGAGTGTTTAATAGCCTAAATAAAGAAATAATGGAGTAGGCAATGATGGATCTGCAGCCCCAAACCACAGATAGAGTCTAAACTATATTCTCTGATCCCGTTTGATCATCCCTTACCTGCTGAGCACCTCTGGCTCTTGCTGATGGCACTGGGAGGTGTGTGGGTGGGTGGAGATCAGCCATGGGCCTGTCACATCTCCCATATCAAGCAGGAGACATACAGAGCTGACTCAGGGTCACCTGGCAGCTAGGTTGGGCAGTTTGCTTCCCAGCAGCACATCAAAGAGCTTGTTTCTTGCTGTGACAACTTGCTGGGATTGTCCACCTTCTGCCTTGGTTTGAGACAGGACCATTTCTCCACCAGGCACTGCCACGGAATGGAGTACGACCCCGAGATCGCATCCTTTGATGGCTCAGCCCATCTCATGAAGCTCTTGTCTGAAAACGTTTCCATGACCCAGGAATATTGTGAGCCACAGAAGAAGAACGGCTTAACTCTTGAAGGCGTCCCTACTCCTCACAAGCCAGCCATGCTTCCACCAGGCACTAGCAAGCTGGATGCCACCCCAGACAACTACATGGTCCCTCCAGGGGATGTGTACGACAACAGCTCGTTGAACTCCCTCTTCGAGACCATCCCTGTAGCCCCACCACAGCAGAGGTGGCAGCCAGACAGCACTTTCAAAGAGGATCCCCAGGAGGTCAGAGCCCTTAGTGGGTTGCGTGAGGTCATCTCTGGTCTGGGGTTTGCTCGTGCTGGAGTCGGTGGGAGCTTTGCTTTGGCGTTAGAAGCTTGATGCCCTTCCCATTGAATCCTTGGGGTTTTTACATTGGTTTTGGAAGTAGGATAAGGCTTCGAAACGAAGGTCCTTCTTTTATCTGTGGCCTCTTGTAATGTATGGGAGAAGGTGAATGAACAGAGCAATGAAAGATCCTGCTTTTGACTGTTTTGTTTCCACTTGTCCACAGTCGCTGCTCTTCAGTGACATCCTCAAACCCCAGCCAGAGCCACCTTGCCCCGAGAGTTACGCTACGGATGGTGTTAAGAGGTAATGGCCAATCCATGGTCTCTGGGTTTCCAGTGCACTAAGCTGTGTCCCTTTTCTGGGGAAAACTGCCATCCCTTTCCTTGACCTGATCCCGGTCCTGACGATGAACATTGCAAACTTTCAGACCTCCTGCTTTTGCAGGGGATCTCAGAGCAAGTTGCTGTTTCATGACTTTCTAGCCCCAAAACAGTGATGGATTTCAGTGGTTGTAGCAGGAAGCAGCTGTAGCTGTTGGGGGGCACGAGCTGGGGAACAGGGCAGAGACTCCTGTGTGTACGGTGTCTGTCACCTGTAAGGATGGAGACTTGCAGGTCTCCTTGTTTTGCTTTCGGAGTGAAACGGCAGCGTGTGCTTATTCATCATTCTCTCTTTGTTCCATACAAGTGACTTTGAATACACTCTGGGGTCACCCAAAGCCATTCACATCAAATCTGGGGACTCTCCCATGGCCTACCTCAACAAAGGACAGTTCTACCCCATCACGCTGCGGACAGCTGGAGACAGCAAATGTTTACATTTGTCCTCAAATAAAGTGAAGGTAAGAGACAAGCTGACAATTTTGCTGACACATGCTGTAATCAGACATCCAGCAATTGTACTGGCCTGGGAACAGCGCTGAGCATGAAGAGTAATGGCTTTGTGGCTCATGTTGGCTTAAAGCAATGAATGGGATGGATTCAGTCATAGCAAGTTAATCCTCTGATGCACAGCAACAGCCTTCACCTTACCTGGCAGCTGAAACCTTTGACAGGAAGGTCAGGGATGCACAAAAGGCTTCACTCGCTGAGGGTTACCTGGGGCCCCTCAGGAAGGCTTCTGAGCTGGAGAGAAGTTCTCTTGTCTTGCTCCTGAGATGTGTGGCCAGGCCTCAGAGCCACCCCTGAGACTAAGCTGAGCTTTAATTTCCAGCAAAGAAACCTGCTCTTACAGTCCTGAGAAGTATTTAAGGGCTACAGTTTTGGACATCTCAGGATTCCTGAAACTAAGAATGTCTAGCTGTCCCAGCCTAATACTTGCTGCGGCGCCGCTAACATTCCACCAGCACAGGATCCTTGTGTGCCTTGGAGTCACTGCAAACTCCTGGGCAGTGCAGTTTGGGGGCACACAGGGCATCTGGGTTTTGCTCTTGGCTCTGTTGCTGCCTGCCCGCATGACAGTGCTCAAGTCCCTTGCCTGCCTCAGTTTCCCCAGCAGTAAAACATCCAGAATGACACTGATTTGCCCTTGGCCATTGCATGGATGTGCTGGATGGGAAGGGCAGTGAGGGCTCCGAGTGTTGGCTGGTGCTTACACTGATACGGGGTCTCCTCACTGTGTTGCAGAGTGTTGTGATGATTGTTTTTGACAACGAAAAGATCCCGACGGAGCAGCTCAAGTTCTGGAAGCACTGGCATTCCCGCCAGCCCACGGCCAAGCAGAGGGTCATTGATGTTGGTATGAGCAGGGCTGTCCGTGATGGCGGGGGGGGAGGGTGATAACTTCTAGCACCATTTTACTGCGTTTCCAATACACAATAACACAGCTGAAGCTCCAGAATCTGGCCTGGGGAAAGGTGGGGAGGAGCAGGATGATCTGCTGGCTTCAGACCCTTTCTGGATGAGGAACTCTTGGGGGTTGAAGGTGGGGTTTGCCAAGTGAAGGGACATGGGCTGGGAGCCCAAGACACATCAAAGAGCCTCAGTCAGAGAGACAGAAGCTGCTGAACTGTTGTGGCTCTTACAGATGTGACCCATGGCCTCTTGGAGTCTAGGACTCTGAGCTTCTGGTGCTGCTCATCCTTCTCCTCTGCCAGCACACAGGCATTCCAGTGTTGTGCTGGACTGGGGAGAGGTTTTGTCCCTCCAGCTGAGCACCCCCCTGAGCACCTCGCAGCTCAGAGCCAGACACACGTTTATTTGAATTTAGAAGGGTCTACGTTGACTTTGCATAACACCACCACTCAAATCACAGTCACCAGCCGATACCCTGGAGTCAATTCCTGGCCTATCCCCTACATACACACACCAGGGTGGTGTCAGGGGTGGCCTCTGTTATATTCCAAGGCATCTTCAAACCTTGGAGTCAGCGCGAGGCTGGCTTTCGGGGAGTGGAAAAGCCATGGGAATGTAACCAGTTTTGCAACCAGAGTATAAACTGCTCCTCCATCGCGTTTCAGCTGACTGCAAAGAAAACTTCAACACGGTGCAGAACATCGAGGAGTTGGCCTACAACGCGCTGTCCTTCGTGTGGAACATCCACGAAGAAGCAAAGGTACCAACTGCTTGTGGAAGGGATATGGAAAGCCTTGGCCCGCAGCAGAACTGTAGCTTCCTTTCTGACGGCCCAGGCGTCTCCCCCCTCCCAAACCTTCTCAGCTGAAAGACAGGGAGAGTTTCAAATCCAAACAATTCCATCCCAGTGGCCCCAGGTAGTGTTTGTCTGCCAGGCCAGCGAGGAAGGACACCATGCTCCTCTGTGTGTTTAAGCATTGCCATTAGCTCCTAAACATGCTGGGTACGTCTGAGGCTCGCTCAGAGATGTTTTTTTAGTGCTGATGGATAACTCTGAAGAAAGCCTTTAGCAGCAGGGAGCCTGGATCAGGTCTCTACTCACATGGAGGTGAAACCTATTTAAATAAACCACAGCTTGGGGAACAAAGACCCTCCTTTCAAGGCAGCATTTTGATGCAGAAATGACTGACCACCCTCCCGTGGCTTGTGTGATGTGGAAGGGAGCCAGGCAGGTCACAAGACCTTAAAATTTCTAAAGCTTTTATCAACATCGTTCTAGCTCTGCTGTCTCTTCTGCATCTCTTCAGAGTCTCTCATTAACACTTTGTGTCTAGTGTGGATTGAAAGGAGCATGTTGAAAAAGATGAAGTAACTAAGAAAAATAAAAAAGCAAAGCATAAATACCCCATCCCTCTGAAGCTGGTGGCTTGGGCAAACCCTGCTCTGCTTTGGGGTGGCAATCAGCCCTTCTTTTAGCCCAAAGGCGACCTTGGTCTTTTACAACCCAAGAGGTTAACAAATGTCTTGAAGGCAAAGTTGTCAGAAATGGAAATATGTCAGGTATGTGGCCAGCCCTCGGGGGCACCTCAGCAAAACTGGATTTAACTCTTAGCAGAAACTCAGTGCATGGACTGGCCTGGGGCAGGCAAAGGGGAGACTTCAGAGAGCTGCCAGGGCTGGGAGCCGCCACAGGAGGGGTCAGGAATTTGGGTCGTCTGTAGCACCTGTTACTTCTCTTCTTGCAATTAAACTTCACACCACAGCTAAGTGGCTTTCTTTGCTATATATAGGCACTGACTAGATCTGACATTAGGTCTCGGGACTGAAATCTTCAGCCCAAGCTCTGCTGAGGGAGCAGTGGGAGCTTCTCCAGCTGCAAATCTGACCCCGGAGTCCAGGGAAATTCCCAAGGTCACACAAATATTTTGGTAATTTGGAGATACGATGTGGATTGCATCTGTGCTCACCTTGTCTTCAGAAGTTTCCACTGGACCTAACTCCATCCTAGTGATAAAGGAGACCAGTGTTTGATGAATATTTATTTAACCAGCAGCAGTGATTTGTAAGTCCTGAGGCTGCAGCCTGGGCCTCCTCCCTCCCTCCAGGGCACTGCTGGCTGAGGGTCCCTCCTTCAAATGAAAGATCAGAAACATCAGCAAGGACATTCCCAGGCAGACTTTGCATCTGGTCTGAGGTTTGTCTGGGCTGATGGGAGTGACAGCCCAAGTGTTAATGGAGAGAGGGAGAGCTGGGACTGGGAAGGACTGGTGGTTGTGCTCAGGTGGGAAACCAGCAGCTCAGGCTGGTGGGGTTGGAAGGATGTTTCAGGAGCTGCTTTTGTTCCCACCTGCTGCTCTCGTTGCTGTTTGAGAATAATGTTTCCAGCAGCAATAAGCTGCATTGATCTCTGTTCCTCTTTGCAGGTGTTTATCGGGGTGAACTGCCTGAGCACTGACTTCTCCTCCCAGAAAGGAGTCAAGGGTGTCCCACTCAACCTCCAGATCGACACCTATGACTACGGCAACGGGAGCAGCCAGCTGGTGCACCGCGCCGTCTGCCAGATCAAGATATTCTGTGATAAGGTAGAATACAGCTTTCCCACCAGGTTGTTCAACAGAAACTTGAAACTGGTGGCCAGTCACTCCAAAAGAGAAACCAGAAAGGTTGCGAGGGTCTAGAATGGCCCAGAGGGTCAGAGCTGTGGAACAGGGATGCTCAGTCCTCTCAGCTGAGTGAGACAGGACAGCAGGGATGTGTTTGTGCTGCTGAGGCCTTTGTAGAACAGTCATTAGAAAGTTTTCCCCAAATCAGACCTACACGGGATTGTGTCTTGTAATAAACTCTATTTCTGACAAGTTTTTAAATAGCAGAAGAGATGAGAATCTCCTTAGAGGTTCTTCCCCATCCTCAGAGATCTTCCCATGGAAAAATGTCTCACAGCTATTTTTGACTCCGTTTTTTCATTTTTAAATTTTATTGTTACGTTTTAAGTTTCAGAAAGTTCTGGATGGCCTGTAGAAGGTCTCTGAGATGAGCATTTTTGAATAAAGGCTGCATTAGTGCTTACCTCCCAGGGACGGCCAGTAAGCCTTCTCTTGCCAACGACAGAACTGTCAATGTCCTAATTTTTCCCTTACTTTCCCACCAGGGAGCAGAGAGGAAAATGCGGGACGATGAAAGGAAACAGTTCAGAAGGAAAGGAAAATGTCTGGACTCCAATAACAACGGTCAGTGCTGCTGTTTGTTACCTGATCCCAAAGCATGTTGAAATCCATGTCGGCTTCTCCGTTAACTTCCACAAGATCTGGCCTTGGGTATTTCCAAACCTGATGAAATCAGGACCATTCAGAAAGAACTTGTCAGTCGGGTCCTTGCCTGGTCTCTACCAAGACTCAAAGCCCTTTATTAATGCTAAATAAGCTTTTGGAATTATCTCAGGGTCCTGGCAGGGAGCCTTCCCTTGGGGAGACAGTGCTGGGCAGGCCCTGAAGACCTGGTTCTGTGGGGTCCTGTCTTTTTCCTGATATTTCTGTTGGGAGACCTTGGGCAGGCGCTTTCCCTTCTCTGCACGTAGTTGCCTTTGAAATTGCCATCTGAGCTGAGCTGAACTGGACTTTCCATCTGTAGGTCTGAAGGGCTGTTTGCTCTCTGGCTTCAGAGGGAATGAAATCACGTTCCTGAGGCCAGAGACTGACCTGGAAACCCAGCCAGTCCTGTTTATCCCCAACGTCCATTTTTCAAACCTCCAGAGGTGTGGCACGGTAAGTCCCTGCAAAAAAACAACCCACCTGTTGCCCTCTTTTGTCACCCCCATCGTTTCCAAACTGATTGGTCCCCCAGATGTAACTTGTGTTATGTAAAAAACCAAAACCAAACCACAGTTCACGTGGTGAACTCGAAGATGTAACCATCAGGAGTGGCCTAGATAGTCCTGCAGCACTGATGGGCGAGATAACCTTTCCAGGTTCCTTCCAGCCAGATAATCCTGGGGTTTGCAGGTATCACCTGCAGCTTCCACAGGGAACTGGAGCAACAGCAAAAACATCAGCAGAAAGTGAACTATAGCAAAATGTGACCATATCAGTCCTTGCATGTCTGGGGTATCTCTCACTTGCCCCCTGCCCTTCTCTATCCTCTTCCCCCTGAGGAAATCTAGACCCAGCCTCTTCAGAGCTCATCAGGATTCCCTCAAAAAAACAACTGTCTCAGCTTGTCAAAAAGAGGGGGAAAGACATCTGTGAATCCTGTAGGATCCTGGTGTGATCCTGTGCTGTGGCTGCTCCAGCACCAAACCAGGGACTGGGTTTGAGCCTGGTTTACAACCAAAGAACTCACTGAGAAACCTGGTCTTTGGTCCCAGCAGGTTATGAAATTTGGCTGCTTTTGGGTCTGGCTTGATGTGTTTGGGTCTCTCCTCGGCAGAGGAGGAAAATCTAGACAGGTTCTTTATATTGGATTTTATTTAATCTAAGAAACAAATAAACAAGATGTTTAATTGTGTAGGGAAAATGATGGACTGGGAGGAGGGAAATCATGTTTAAAATGTGCCCATGTTGCCTTCCCTCCCTTCTCTGGCACACGGTGAGAATGTGCAAACTAAAAGATGGATGTTTCCTTTCCATTTCAAGGTGCTCCCTCCTGCTGTTCCCAACTCTGCAAACAGGTGAGGATGCAGCAGTTTGTATTTCCCATCTCTCAGCTGCTCAGTTCCTTTTGGGGGGGTGGTGGTTGGTTGGTCCAGGCTGTGTATGTTTGTCTGACATAAGCTGTAGGTATCTACAGGTACAAAATAGCACAGCCTGATGGCCCTGAGTTTCAAAAGATGTGCTAAACTTTGGCCTGGGATGTACTTGGGGGTTGCAGAAACACAGACATGTTTCTGTCCCTGTCTGATATTTAATTGCTGGATGTTTGTTGGAGTAATTGGTTGTTCAATCAATAGTTCAGTTGCTGGAATTGTTGTCTTTGCTGCTGTTGTTCTGTCCTCTTGAGAGCTCTCTATTCCTTCTCCTTAGGCTGCCCTTAAAGCGGAACGGTGCCTCCTTCGCCGAGGAGTTTGACCCGATACCCCCAAAGCAAACCAAGGAAGAAGATCCTCAGAGAGGTGAGCCCTGGGATGGGAACTCTTCTTGGGTGTAGTGTCTCACTTGATTCAAGTAATCTGGGATGTTGAATGACGTGAGGCTGCTTTGCTTGGAGACCCTGCTGTGAAGAACCTTGATTCAGCACTGGGTGTTCTCTCTTTCAGTCCTGCTGTACGTGCGGAGGGAGTCCGAGGAAGTGTTTGATGCTCTCATGTTGAAGACACCAGATCTCCAGGGCCTCAGAACAGCTGTAAGTGTTATCAAAAACTGCAGATAAAAGGGCAATGGTGCTTGGTTTGTGGAAGGCTGGATGTGAGACTGCTTGTACCCATGTCTGCTTTCTCTTGAGAATGGAAATGGAAACTGTGAGTAGCAGGTGAATCCTGCCCACAGCTCGTGGCATGGGCTGCGTGTTGTTGGCTCTGCACTGGGGAAGAACACACCTCGTGGCAAGATGTTTTGTTCAGATCAGAATATAAGTCTCCTCTTGTGACGACACATTCATATTTTCCATTGTAAAACACCTTTTCCATTCTCAAGGCTGTGGAGGTGCAATCTGAAGCCATTTCTGGCCTCATGCTGGAATTCCCTGTGTTGTGTTTGAGGAGCGCACAGACATATTTCTGTGATGATTATCAGCAGCATCTCTGATAACCTGCCTCTCTTTGGAGATTGCTGGGAAGGAAACAAACAATAAACCTGGGAGATTTGGGGTGGCTTTATGGCTGCACTTTAAGCTCCGTTGGTTTTACAAACTTTTAAAAATAGGGAGTTTGATAAAATGCCAGCAGAGAAGATTCTTTGCTATCTTCTCCCTCCCCCGTCCCTCACCACAAAGAGTCAAAATCCTCTACAGAGAACAATTGTGAAAAACTACAAAGCTCCTGCCATCCTGGGAGAGGATACCGAGGAGAGCTCTGCAGCAAAGCTTTGTGCATCAGCTAAAATCTTAGCAAAAGCTGTGGATGCATCCGTGGCAGACACGGTCCAACACTTTCTGGAGTTTTTTCTCCCCTTTGGGTGTATCAGCAAAGGAAGAGCTCAGCGCTCTCTGGCCCAGCAGCTTGAAGCATCGAGCCCCTGACAGCCCAGGCAAAGAAAGAAAATGCAGATTATTCCCCAAGGTTCCTGGTCTGGCAGGAGCCGTTGGAAAGAGAACCAAGAGAGACACGGACATGGTCAAACTGTCCCGTTCAGATCTTTGCCTCAGCCCTTTCTTCTTGAGTAAAAGGGAGGGGGGATCCTTTGCTCCTGAACGCCCCTGGCTCAGCATTATCTTTGATTTTTATCATAGGATTTTCATTTTAGAAGTACAATGAATTGCCATGTTTTCTCTCACAGATTTCAGAAAAATATGGGCTTCCTGAAGAAAGCATTTATAAAGTCTACAAAAAATGCAAAAGAGGGTAAGTTAATCTCTCATCTGCTCTTCTGCTGCGCCTCTCAAACCCCATTCTCTTTGGTTCCCTGCCATAGGCTGACACAGCATTTTAACAAGATAATAAAAGGTAAAGCCATGTGAGCCTGTGCTATTTGGAGCATATAAAACTTGGATCTTTCTGGGCTTTAAAGATTTGGGATAATGCTTGTTTGTATTATATCTGTTTGGAGTGTAAAGTCTCCCAAGGAAAGGAAATTGGATGAAGGAGGAATTGGTTGGGTAGTTTAATGGGTGACCCTTTGTGTCTCAATCTAAAAGCCTGAGGTTATGGAGAACTTATCTTCCTGCCATCAGGGAGGTAGAAATGTTTGCTTCTCTGAACCAAGGGCCTGGTCCCTGCCTCAGACAGAGACTGTACCAGCTAAATGAGAGCTTGGGCGGCCCAGGAGGAGAAGAGGGGAGAGATCTGAAAGGGGAGTGTCTGTCCCCAGCTTTGCCATCCCATCCCCAGACCAGGCAGGTCAATGGGAAACTTCACACTCCCTTTGGGAGGTGATGGACCAGACCCTTCTGGGCTCTGGTGGCTCTTGCTCAGCCCCAGGACAGAAATGAAGGTCCCACTCAAGACACTTGTCAGACGCTGCTGGGACACAGGTGTATCTCTAAAGGGTGGACATCTGAGGTCTGCAGTAAGTGTGACACAGCTTCTCGAGTGATTTCAACGTGGGGTTTATTGGCGACTGATCCATATGGACCTCTCCCATGGCTGAGAGAGAACGGTGCTAGTTCGCATGGGCTGAGGACCAGCCGTTTCCACGGAGGGCAGTGGGCTTGATGTGGAGCCAAGCGCTACTTTCAGAAATGTTTTCTGGACTAAGAACTCCCTCTGAGTCCTCCCCATCTCTGGCAGCAAGTTCTTCCTTCAGCTGGTGGAGAGGGAAGGACTCATAAACTTCCAGGCTTATTTTCATAAAGCTAAATCCAGAGCCCTTCTTGCAGAGCCAGCGAGATGTAATCAGGCTTTGCAAGCAGCAGTGACTGCCTGGGAGATGAACTCATTGTTGTTCCTGGCCCTGGTCCAGAGTTGGAGCACGGGGAGAGATGGGCAGAAAGGCAAAGCTGATGACAGGTCCCACTGGTCTCACCAGCACGGCCCCCCAGAGAGCTCCTCTGCCTGACAAAGGGAGCAGAGTCCTTGGGAGCTGAGGGTTAGTCCAAAGCTCTGCTTCTTTCTGGTGCCAGCGAGGTGAGAAAGTCCTAAAGCTCCTTGGCTGTGTTTTTCCAGCTCATTCGGTGTCACCATAACTCAGTCCCCATGGGATTAGCTTGTTTGCTCCAAGGGGAGCAGAGCTGCAGTGAGACTTGGAGGCAGCTGCAGGGTGGGATGGGGAGAGGCAGTGGTTCTTCTCCAGGCTGGGATGTGGTGTCACTGAACTGGGATGCTCTTACAACCCCATCACCTCTAAATCCACAGCCAAGCAACCGGCTCCATTTAGGAGGGGTTTTAGATAATAGTCCTAATTTTAGATGATGGATGGGCCATAGTGAGGTATCCAAATTTCTCAGGAGGTTCTTTCACCTGTTCCTGAACTCGGGGTGCTCAGTGATGTCAGATGCTGCCCCAGAAATGGCGAATTTCTCCCCAGATTAAAAGAGCAACACTGGCAGCCTCTAGAGGGGTCCTATGCACCTTCATCCAGAGAGTGCCTCAAGTCTGATCTCAAGGAAGAACAACTGCCAAGGACAGGGGTGGTCAGTTTATTATTTCAGCTTCAGAACTGAGCCAGAACCCAGGTGTGGCAGTTGTGGTGGTGGCTTGTGATGTGGCCATCACGGGTCAGCAGCCAACAGCTCCTCTCGGGCAACGCCAGCTTGGGCCGGAGCTTTCTGAAGGGGCTGACTGTGGGCATCCACATGGCAAGAGAGATCCAAGGACTGATGAGATGCAGGTGGCCCAGGAAATGGAGCTACTTCAGGGGAGAGGCCACCTCTGCTTTGTTTTGCTTTGGTTTTGTTCGTTACTTGATCTGATAAGTAGCGAATGTTGTTTAATAATGACTGGGAGGGAAAACAGGCAGGTGGCCTGTCCACCTCTTCCCCAGAATGAAGGAGCAAAGAGGTAACTAGAGAAAAGAAAAGGCAACACCTGGAAATTAGGTTTAAAAAAAAAGTAGAGTTCTAGTTTAATGAAAGCTGGACACCACTGATGCCACAGGTTATGGCTGAAGTGTGGGGGACACAGGATTTTCTCCAGTCTGCTTGATGGCAGGGTCAGACGTTCTTTCCTGCTCCCCCAGATTTAATTTTCCTTTGAATCATTTCATCCTATTGCTCCACCTTAAACAATCCTCTCTTGGTAATTACAGCTTGAGGGTCAGATCTTCATCTGGTGTAAACTAGTGAAGCTCAGTGGTACTGCCTGGATTTGCAGCGGGTGAGGACCTTCCACAGCCATGGGCTTCTCGGTGCCATGAGCTCATTCAGATGAACTTAGTCTCAGGGTGACTCAAGAGCAATAATAAGTAATTTCATATCTTGGTGAGGTTGGGTCTAGAAAAACAATGCAGGGCTCGGATTCCTAATCAACACTCCCTCCAATCTTTTGTGGTTGAGAAATCAGATGGAAGCACGGCAGCAAGAGGCACAGGTGACTTCTCTGGCTTCCTGCGCTAAGACAGCCAGGGATAATTGGAGCCGCTCTGTTGCAAGGCTCTTTGTGACAACCTGCCTTTGGGCATCCACGCTGGCACCCGGCAGAGGTCAGGCTCCCTGGGCACCTGGACAGGGCCAGGGGGTGAGATGTGGCCGTGAAGGTTATGGCTCACCAGGAGGACCCCTGGATGGCGTCCGAGCCTGTCTCAGCCTCTCCCTGTGCCGGGTGGGACGCCCTTCCCCGACTCTGCTGTGGGTGAAGTGGTTTGTGCCCCACTGAGAGGCAGTGCCATGGCCCTGGGACAGGTGACACCAGCACAGCTGGACAATGAGGACAGAGCTCCCACCTCTGAGGTCTGGGGATGCCAGCCAGGACGAGCCAGCCCGTACCTGTGGAGCAAACGGGCAGGAGGTGGTTGGTACAGCCAGGTGTGGCCCCACGTTTGTGCTCGTTAAACTGCTGGGTTTGTGAGCTGCTCAGCCTTCTCCTTTTTCTTGTTTTCACTCTTGGCTCGTGGAGCGTTGCACAATTAATGCTATTGCCCCATTAATGACCCCGGCAGGAACCTGGAGGGGATGTGCTTTCTGCAGAGAAAGATAATTTGTTCTCTTTGTTTCCTCCAAACAGTTACAAATTTCACACCTGATTTATGGGCGATGCAGAGCTGCCCCGTTACTGCCGTTACAGTAATGAGGGGCTCTTGCCTGGCACAGAACCCACACCCTCGGGTTTAAATCAGCTGCTGAAAAGGTTTCCTTCTCCCAGTGTCTCCCTGTAACTGGTTCCAGGTCAGAGCAGCTGCGGGGATCTACAGCAGGGCTGGAGCTGTGCCCCTTGGGCACCGGGAGGGATTTGCTGCCTGGGGAGGCTGGGGCTGCCCGTGCTTGTTCCTCACAGAAAGGGCTCCTGGGCAAAGCTCGGGGCACGTCTGCATGAGAGGTTGTTTCTGGATGGGAGAAAGGAAGGTGTCCTCTTCCAAACCGCTTCCATCTGCTCCCGAAGTGGCCTCGGCTTGTTCAGGATCGTGCACCCCCCAAAAGCCACCCCGGCAGCGCGAGGAGCGAGCGATCCTGCTCTGAATTCACACCCTGCCCTAATCCAGATTAATTATTTGCCTGCGCAGCGAAGGCCGGGCCTAGGCTTGTCCAGGGTGGAATTGCGAAAAGCTCTGCGGGATGTTTCCTTTGTGTTGGATCGTGGCTTTAATTAATTAATCAGGGCTGAGCCCCTCAGCCTGGGTCAGGTGGATGCTGCGGTGCCTTCCCGTGCCTGCCCAGCCCGGGCTGGTGAGCAGCGAGGAGCGCGGTGGGATAACAGGATGCTGATCAATAACAGGGTAGAAAAGGCAGGTTTTAATGGGAATTTTGTGTGGATGCTTTTTAGAGAGGGCCCCCACGCCTCAAGGCTTTGCCAGCGATGTTATTCCCAGTTCATAACTGGGAATCCTGAGTGTGCACTGAGGTCCATCCCTCCTGACTAAGCTGCTCTGCAAACCTTTCCGTGTGCTGCCCTGACCCAGCTGTTCTCCCTCTCCTGTAGGATCCTGGTCAACATGGACAACAACATCATCCAGCACTACAGCAACCACATGGCCTTTCTCCTGGACGTGGTGGAAGCAGAGGACAAGTTCCAGATCATCCTCAAGGAGCTATAAAGAGCCGCCGGCAGCACTTACTGGGACTTCTCTCAAAAGCCGGCAAGTTTTCACCCAACAGAACTCGTTGCCTTTACTTGAATTCGCCGCCCTGGGGAGGGCCTGGGAGACTGATGGAAGATCTGTTATCGGTGTGAACGTGGAACTTCTCTCTGTTGAGTTTATTATTATTATTATTATTTTATTTTATTTTATTTTATACCCTTCTGGCCATGGGCCTGACCTCCCGTTTCGCAGCTGAGAACGCGCAGCCGCCCCGGCGTGGCTGTCGGAGCTGGCTCTTTGCCTCGGCCCGTGACTGATCCAAGCCCAGGCTTTGGCTTCCTCCCAACCCACCGGTCGTGCAGAACCTTCCAAACCATTTCCAGCGGGGCTGAGCCCAGCTCTGAGCTTCTCTCTCTCTCTCTCTCTCTCTCTCCACACAGACTTTCACAGATTCATTCAGAACTCCCTGTTGAACGGACACTGCCCGCTCCCCGGCCCCCCCCGTCTCTGTAAATACCACCAAGGCCTCCTTGTTTATACATTTCTGATGTTATTGTTCCTTTTGTATTTTATATGTGTATAAATACGCGTTGTTTTGTATTTGCCTCCGTACGGTGACACAGAGCATTTCAAACCCAGGCTGCTTCACATTTCTCCGTGAACTCCTTTTGTAACTGTGTTGTTGGTTTTGTTGGTTTTTTTGGATATTCCGTAGTAATAAAGGTTCAAAGACGGAAAGTGAACTCTTTTCACCCAGCTCCGGAGGTCGGAGTCGGGAAGGGCTGGGAGACGAGGAGGACCCAGGGCCAGTTTTGCACCGCATGAGTGTGTCCATCCACATCATCCCTCCAGGGAAGAGCTGAGGGACAGCAAGAGCTGTGGATCTGCTCCTGGCTGCAGCTCCTGCGTCCCCCCCAGTGCAACCGGATCAGTGCTGGGACTCCCGAGCCCTCCCCCTCGGGCTCTCCCTGCCGCAGACGTGCCGTCACGGCGCTGCGGGCGGGTGGAGGTTACCCAGCAGTTCTGGGCACATCCCTTCCACCCAGGGATGACGTTACACGCATTTGGGGAAATTTTAAGCAAGCCAAAAAGAAATGCCCCGGTTTCCTCCTGCTCCCAGGAGGAGCAGCTCAACCTCTCCCTGCAGTGCTCCGGGCAGGCAGCCCTGTGCCTCCTCGCCTCTGCTGCAGGGGCTGTTTCAACTCCCCACAGCTCCTACCCCTCAACCCTTCACCCCCTGCCTTGCAATTATCTGCATCTGCTTCCCATTTAGGTAAAAAAAAAAAATAAAATAGCAAGGGGAGTCCAGTATTTTCTCATTAATCCTCTAACCAATGAAACCCAGGGACTTTCCTCTTCCTTCCTTCTCTCTTCTTCATCCTCTGCTGTTCCTGGCCCTGTCAGAGAGATGCACCTGAGTCTCATCACTGGGGGAAGAGAGAGCAGCTCTGCTCCTGCTGGGCAGGGGGTTTGGAAATACATTTCAATGCATCAGGCTGCTGAATTTTGGATTACTTAAGTGCTGTTATCGTGAGAAGGAGGAGGCTCAAATAAGTTTGAAGGCTTTATCAGCCTTCGCAGATCTCTCCCAGCACTCTGCACTCCTTCATCTTCGTATCACAAACCCCTTCTTCAGCAGGATTGCTCTGATTCCGTGTTGGTTCGGCAAGGCTCTGCCATGGCAGAATTTCAGCCTGACCGGGTGGATGAGCACAAGCTGCGGAGGTGAGAGCAGAGGCTGGAGCACCCAGCACCCTTATATGAGACAAGGGGGTGCGTTGGGGGGAGCCCTGTGTCCCCCACACTGTCAGAGGGGCCCCAACACAAGGAATTGGTCCGAAGCACAGATGGAGGGAGCTGGGAGATGTCTCTCTCCAGGTCTCTGTGTGGTGGAACCGCTCTGCCCCATGAGCAGCCGTTGCTGTGGGCAGAGGCTGGGTCCTGGGGGAGCCCCTGGCAGTGGGGGCAGGAGGGCTGCAGGGAGGGCTGCAGGCAACCGGGGGCTTCTTTTGTGCGTGCTGTTTTGTGGGCTCTTGGTGACTTCTCATCAATGAGCTGTTCTAAAAGTCTGATCTTGAGGTAACTTTCTGCCAGCGTCAGCACAGCCCTACCTGCCCCATTCCCTTCTCGGTTACACCGCTCCAGCTCTCTTGATTCCAGTAGCATTACTCTTAATTCATGACAGCAAAAATCATCCTGCATTAACATTAGGTTCCCAGTGGAAGAACAGAGAATTTTGCCGGGTGAGAGCTGCCCTGGCTGGAGCTGTGTGTGTCCACGCTGTGCAAAACACCTTCCCCTTGTTTTCCCCTCAGGGGACAGAGGGAGAGAACCAGGTACTTTTTTTCTGGGCAGGTTCTGGGTAATCCTGACTTTGCCAGGTTTATAAACGAGGGTAACTCCGTGGGGTGCAGGGAAATGTTGGTTGATTCACGGCGGGGTAAGAGCGGAGTCGCCGCCCCCTGCCGAGGGTGGGTGTTTTGCTGAGTGTCTCAGTATCGTTCATCCCTTCCAGCAAAGGCGAGTTGCCGGAGAGGTTGCGTAAAGCAGAGCTCCCAAATATGTGAAAGCATTCTTGAGTCTTTGCCCGGAGCCCACCAGTTCCTTTTGAAGATTAAGATACGAGCGATGGAGGCGATTCACCTCCCAGCGAGCAAAGGTCGTGTGAAAGTATGAACCCGCTCGGTGTTTTGGCGAAGGGCTGGCGCTGACAAACCAGCGCGGCTTCGCTCGGGAGCGGCGTCTGCTCCGGAGGGTCGGCAGCTGGTTTGTGCTGACTCGGGTCACAAACGCTCAACTCGACTGGTTTGTCAAACGCAGAGGGTGTCTGGCCACGGGGACACGGCAGAGCTGTGACACGCGCTCCGCACTGGCACCGGCTGTGCCCCAGCCTGACACCGTGTGACAAACCCCGGGTCTGCCCGCACAGCCCTTCTCACACATTGTACCCACCAGGGAAACATCTCCTGTGGGCACCATCAGTCCCACAGGTCCTGTTTTCTCTTGGGTTTGGCAGAGGAAAGCACCAAGAGGCGGGTTTTTTTTGGTTTGGGGGTTTTTTTGGTTGGTTTTTTTTTTTTTTTCAATGGCCATTAATTGTATCAATTAATCAAAATCTGCAAAACTGGAAACTTCCAAATCAGCTTTAGCTAACGATCGTCTCCCTGACAAGGAGGGGATCTCATTAATGTTTATACGTGAGGAGTCAGGAGGATGGGGACAGACTCTTCTCGGTGGTGCCCAGTGACAGGACAAGGGGCAACGGGCACAAGCTGGAACACCGGAAATTCCATCTGAACATGAGGAAAATCTTCTTTCCTGTGAGGGTGCCAGAGCCCTGGAATGGGCTGCCCAGAGAGGATGTGGAGTCTCCTCTGGGGATATTCAAACCCACCTGGATGCCATCCTGTCTGACCTGCTCTGGGTGACCCTGCTCTGGCCGGGGGTTGGACATGATGGTCTCCAGAGGTTCCTTCTGCCCCCTGTCACTCTGTGCTGCTGCCATTCCAATATATGCTACCAAGTACTGCTAATTAGGTGCTGAGCTCTCAGCTGCCAGCCCCAGCAGGCTGAGGAACAGGTCGCTTACTGTGAGTTACCGTGTGCTTTGCATGGTTTGATGGATGCCCTGATCGAGGAACCCTGTGCTGATGCCTTGGTTCTGCTGCTGACAGCACTGGGAGCTGCTTCCCGCTGTAGGAGGAACGCTTCCTGGGAGCTCGGGGTGAATAAGCACCTGCACTGGTGGAGATGCATTAAAAAAAGAGCAGGATGCAGCATGTGAGGTGAGTTGTGCAAGAGCTCTGCTGGCCCCAGCGCTGGGCGGAGGGTGCTCCTCTTCACTTCTACAAATAACACCCGGTTTCTGTGTCTTTATTCACGCTTATTCATTCCTTGCATCATCGACCAAGCAGCTGAGGATCTCGTGGTGTGGTGGGGTTGGTTCTCCATGGCCAGGAAGGGCAAAACAGCACCCTGTGTTTTGTTAGGACACCCACATGTTGTGTTTGGAGATGCCCGGGCACTGTGCTGGGTATTGGAGAGGATCAAAGATTGAGGGAAATGAAACTCTGCCGGCATCTGTGTCGCTGTGTGGAGAGCTTCAGTGCAGCCAGCGAGGGTGTCCATGCTCTTGGATTTGTGTAATTACATTTCTGATGTAGTTACACCAATCCGAGTAGTTCTGTGCCTTGGATTGGTGTAACTACATTTCTGACAGGTGAGATGGGCACTAAAACCCCAGCCTGTGTGAATGTCCTGACAGCTTCAGCTGGAAAGTGTCTTTGGCCAGAGGATCAGAGCTCAGAGCTAACATTTGGTGCGCACAGACCCCAGTTTAGCTTTAGTATGTCGAAGGTTGGCTGTGTTTCCAGGAGCTCCAGAACTCCAGCTTGGGCACAGAGCTTCTATCTGCTCTAAGAAGGCAGCTTCAGTGTTTTTCTCCCCCTCTTGTCTCCCTGCAAGTGCTCCTCTCCCAACCAAACAGAGAAATACTGCAGGTGAAGTGTCTGTTGTACCAACAGCCGGAATAATGTGATGGATTTACACACGCACCAGAACTCACAGAACCTGTTTGTCAGATGCCCTGACAGTCACTGGTGCTTTAATGGCCTTTACATTGCAAACACATTTTTTTTTTTTTTTTCAATCTTGCCTTTAAAAATAATATTGTAAAATACAGATGAACAAGTTGATTAAAGGAGTTGGGGCTCTGGTGCTGCTTCTGCCAGGTTGCTGCTGCGTGGCCCCTTGGAGGATGTTGGGCCACGTGAAGGTGTCTGGAGATGCTAAACTCTGATCTTATATGGGTTTAGACACTTGGTGCTCATCATAAACCTACTGCCCCTGTTCTCAAGAGGTCCTGCACACCACGTGCTACTGAGTTAAATGCCTTTCAGAAATGCTGTGTGTCTTTAGGTGTCCGTGTGTCTTTGCAAATGAGCTCTCCTAATTTCTGTGCTTCATTTTTTCCCTGACGAGTGGGCAATAGTGCTGTTTAATCACCTTTCTCTTTTGGTATCTCTAGTAGTGAGAAGAACTTCAGAACAATTCTTATTTTTACCCGGCCCAGGGAACCCTTCCTGTGATCTGCTGCCCGGGTGAAGGAGGATCTTTACAAGGAGGGATGGCTGGAGCAGGGAGACTCAAACAGAATTTCTGCCTGTCAGGAGAAAAAGAGGTTGGAGGAACTTGTACCAAACTGTCAGGGGCTTAACACAGAATCATAGAATGGTTGGGGTTGGAAAGGACCTTAAAGATCATCGAGTTCCAACATCCCCTGCCATGGGCAGGGACACCTCCTGCTTAACCAGGTCGCTCAAAGCCCCATCCAGTGTGGAATTAAAAGCTGGGAGTTTTAAGTGCCCTGGGGAGGTGGATGGTTTATCCTCCTATGCCAAAATCTTTGGGAAATGATCTGGGGAAAAAAGGGCCCAATTTCAATGCCATAGACATCCTGCTTTATTTATCGTAAAACACAAAAGATTTCCCAGTGGTCCAGCCTCTGTGGAGACCTGGCTGCTCAGCTACTCCAGAGCAAGATAGTGCTGAAACCAAGACAGAGGTGCCAAACGACTCCAACTGGGAGTTCTTTCCATTCTCTCCCACTGACTGAAAGGGGAGAGGGAGCAGGCTCTAACCCAGCAGCTGGGCGTGGAGTGTTTTTGTGTTTTCTGATAACACAGACTGGCGATCTTCTCTCCTCATATTTAATTTGCCCTGTCCTCTAGCCCTCTGTCCTTATCAAATGCCACCTGGCATTACTTCCTCCCAGCCTACAGCTTCCCACTCCTTTTACAACACCCCTGTTATAAGATACAGCTGCTGAGAGATGTAGTAAAGATAGACCTGTTGGGTAAGGAGAGCCGTGGGCTTTCTCATGTTCTCATTCTTTTCCACGGTCAGGAATTTACTGTTGATCTTAATCTCAGGCCAGGCAACGTCACTGCATGGTGACAATAAATTTTCTTGAACAATTTGCTGATAGGCAGATTTATTTGTATTCTCATAAGGATACCAAGGGCTTAGGAGAAGGGAGTTTCCTTTCATGCCTTTTAATCTCTTTAAAACAAGCGGCAGGATGGAATACGTGGGAATGGCAGTTCTGGCTTGAAGGAAATACTTAAAAATTTTAAAAATCTCTTCCCAGTGCTAATTCCCAGCCTTAGCAGGGGCTGAGGAAATGCCCGTGCTTGACCCATCAGGTTCCTTGAGCTGCTGCACAGCCACGACTGTTTCCCACCATTCCTGCCCAGCTGTTCCTAGATTTGACTCTTTGAGCCCAGTGTCCTCCTCTTGGGGGTGAGAGTTGGCACTGACAACGCCAAAGAAACACAGCCTGGTGCCGAAAACCTCTGCCTGGGATGTGAGGGATCATTTTTTTTTTCCCAGGTCATGTGTGCTCTGGCTTCTTGCTCGGTAAATTGGGGATAAGAAATTACCCCGACATCATAAGGGTGGCGCAGTATTTAATTACTGTTTGTAAATGTCTGGGAGATCATCTGATAAAGGTTCCTCTGATACCCTGCTCGGGGCTGTTACCAGCCCACAGCCCCCTCCAAGGCAGCGCAGGGTAACGCTTCCACCTGAGTGTAAACCTGTGGCAATAACTGCCCACGTTGGACCAGGTGATGCTCCGGGACACTGAGGGATCACTCTGCTGTCTGATGTATTTTTGTCCCATGAAAAGTGGCGCGTCTTACCTGGAAGGAGTTTTCTTTGCTCCCTCGGTAGGTTTATGTGGCCCTGAAGTAAATCTGTCCATCCTCATTAGGTGGGAGGCCTTTGACTTGAAACAAGATGTTATACCCTTGGGAGACACCTTGATGAGGGCATTGTTGATGTTGTAGTGACCTACAAGACAAACAGGAAAGGGATGTAAATACCAAACAGGGCCACAACAGTGTCACTGAGGAAAGAGAGTGCATCAGCCAGGGAATGTAACAGAAGGAAAAAGAACTGGTATAACAGGACCATGTGGGGAAATCACTTCTGGATTTAAAAATGTGCTGTCCAGGGCAGAGCTTATTTCGAGGGACACTGATAAGGCAACACCAAACTTTGTTCTGAGCACCAGAACAAATGGAGATATTAGCAATTACCATGAATCAAACAACCAGGAGGAGAACTCACGCATGGGATAACTTGTCAGATAAGCTACAAAGTGATGTGCCCAGGTCTCAAACCTCACCAGGCAATGGGCCAGGGACAGACTACTTTTGCAGCTGGGGTACTATGGAGGTTGGTACGTTATGCACTAATGTGGCTTCTTTTGAAGCCTCTGGCATTTACAGTGAGTTGTGGGGTGTTCTAGGGATTCCTTACGGCTACCCAAAACTCTCAGGATGGTTTCTGGATGGCTGTCTCAGCAGAGGTTCAAAGGGACTGACCCACAGCTCTTGGAAGGGAAACCACTGGTGTCCTGACACCTGCTTAAATGCAACATGCCTTGAGAAGTTCTGAGTGATCTGAATTTATGTGTGACGGTGCTCTGCACCCTGGAAAATCTGAACTAAAATGACCAGTGATGTTTTTTCCTCAGACATGGAGAAGGCCATTTTCCAGTGTTTTTCCAAATGTAATCCTCTTGTGGTTTTGGACACAAACACTGTCTGGCCAGAAACGCTGTTGCTCTGCTTGCAGAAATCCATGGAGGTCTGTTTCAGAAAAAGAAAAAGGGCATGTGAATTGCTTTAAATTGGCTTCACCTGTGGGTAATTACCAACAAAGGAAAACCCACAGTTAAAATCCAGTTGTCTCCATCCTGAATGATTCTAATGATACAGCTGGAGGCAGTATTAGGGCCAAAATCTGGGAGTGCTTACCAAGTGTAGGTAGGTCTTTTTGGGACTGCCCAGAAAGGAAAGGTTGCATTTACACAGACGTTGAGGACTTGAAACTCTTGCAGAAATTGTGGCTTTGTGTGTTTAGCTGCTGTCTCCAGACTTCGTCAACATCAGCTAAGTATCTGGTTTTGTTCAAGTCACCAACTGAGCACAGAATTTGAGGTGGTGCTGCCAAGACACCAAAGGGGCATCTGTGTGGCAGCTCCTGGAAAGTGCTAGAAAGAAAATGGGATGTCTCTGGGGTTGTTGCTGCTGGGACTGCAGGGTGAGCTGATGGATTTTCAGCGTCCCTTTGAGCTAAGGATGACTTGAAGAATCTGTATTTCGCTTGGTTCAAGCCTGTAGGTAACTGCTGGAGTGTTTGTGCCCTTCTGCAGCCTGCACCAAGCTGTTGTTATGTTGCTGGCAGTCCCTGAGCTAATTAACTTGGATGGAGGTGCCAGAAGTCCCTGGGGGAGTAGGTCACACTGCTCTTGTGGAGTGCTCAGCTACCTGCTGCAGCCACTGCCTTGCTGCTATAGAGGAAACATCTAACAGTCAAGGCTAATTCATTCATATAAGTAGAGGAGTCCAGCTGATGCACAAGAGTGAGGAGGTAGCAAGAAACCTGCATAAAAGATTCTAATGCAAAAAGGCTGATCTTTTTACCTGTTTGTTTGTTTGTTTTTTCTTCTTCTTATATTTCATATATTGCCCTGTTCCTGGAGGGGTTCAAGGCCAGGCTGGATGGGGCTGGAGGTGCCCCTGCCCAGGGATGATCTTTAATGTCTCTCCTAACCCAAACCACTCTGTGATTCTATCTTCAGCTGGTGAATGCCCACAATAGATAAGATGTTTAATTGGCTTCATTTTAATACAGGGTTTGGTCTCAGAGCTTGAAGGACAGCTTGGGACACTGTTTTTTTGTTTCTCACTCATTTTTTTTTCTCCAATATTCATCAGCTTTCAGCTGTCACTGCTTCAAAAGCTGATCCTCCAGTTACCAGACAAAAGTTTCTTTTTGCCTGAGTGAGAGCAGCGACCATGTACAGTCTGCAGGATCTGGCCTTCTTTTTCTTCTCAGATGTCTCTTTGTCTGCAGTCATAAATTATCAGACACTGCCATCTTTTAAATAGATCGTTTCCTGTTCTGCTTCTTGTAGGTTAGATATTATCTCCTACAGTAAATCATGAGTCAGTGATTAATTCAAGAAGGCCGTTCCCAGAAGCAAATTCTTACAATGTTAAAAATAATATGATGCGAATCCATTATAGTATGATATAGAAAATAATTATGGCCTGCAAACCAGTTTAATCAACTTGGAACATGCCGGGGCAGGTACGCAGTCGGAGTGAGTCATTATAAGAAAGTTCAGAGCCTCAGTGTACAGGTTGTGTGAGCGAACGTGATTGCCCCACGTCAGCTGAGCCTCAGTAACTCTGTACCTGCGCTTCTTTGCACACCCGGATCGTGAGGTAAGACGTGTTTGTTCAAAACCACCTTTGCTGATGTTTAAACTATATCAAATCGCTTTATAAAAGCGTGAATCGCTTCAAGAACATGCATGCAGCCAGTTGAGATGTCTCAGCTGATGAGTGGCAACTTATTAAGCTTATTAAATGGTGTCGTCTTCATTCTGCCTCAAACAGCTGCGCAAAATCATCAAATACTACAAAGAGTCGAGGTGCTCTGTCTCACCACCCAGCGCGTGTATCCTGCGTTCAAGTGCGGTTTCAAAGGGGATGGCTCACTAGGAAAGGCTCATGCTGTGCAGAAAAAGACCAAAAACTGCCTCTGAAGAATCACAAAGCAATCACAGCTATGGCAAGACACCATTGAAGGGATAGAAAAGTCCTTTAGCAGCACATATATTATTCTAAACTATCTGATAATTGTTAATAACACTTTGTGTTTTGTTAATATCTTCCGTATCTGGCAACATGCTGAATTCCTGCGGATCAAACCTTACAACACCCCAGTGAAGCCTGGTCGCCTTGGCATGGGTGGGGAGCATGGGGCAGAGAACAGTTAAGTGACTTACACAAGGGTGAATCAGCAGGAGGTTGAGGAACTGAACCTGAAGGTGAGGTCCTTGGTTGATATAAACTGGCACAGCTCCACGGCCAGTGGAAGGGCACAGGCAGTTACATCAGTTGTACGTACGCAGACCTGATTCCCAACTCTGAGGTTGAACCTCAAAACCCAGGACCTGTTACAGGTGTAACATTCACCTGCCTTGAGCTTCTTGGCAGAAGTTCCCTCTAACCAACCAACGCAGGTCGGATTTCTGGGATGAAATCTGCTGGGATGATCTGGGGTATTTTGGTATCGAAGCCAGTGATGAGGCAAGGACAGGAGTTGCTGCTGTCCCAGGGCCAGGGATGTGTTCTTCCCTCCGTGGTATTGAAGAGTTACTGCCCGATGTGTGATCAAGGTTCATGACAGCTTGGGGTGAGGCAGCAGATCAGGTAGAAATACCCCATCTTGCTATTTTCCATCTTCCCTTCCAGAACTCCTTACACAGTCTTGATTAGGTGCTGGAGTGGGGATTTTCTCAGCCTCCCCGGCTCTGTGTTGTTGAAACACCTCAGAGTTTTCCCTGGGACTGAAACCATGACAAGATCTTGTAGGAGGTCTGGATAGCTAGAGATTTTCTTGCACACATTGTGTGGAACCTGGAAACAGAGTGAGCAAGTTTTAGGAATAACTCTGAGAACAGCAATGCTAGAACAGAGCAATGGTCCATACAGTCCACGTGGATTTAAACAACTTTTAAACCCTGCTTACAATTGATCTTACTGGCCATCACAGCTGGGAGTTCCACAGATGAACTACTATTCATTATTATTTTTTTTTTTATTAGTATATGTGTTGCTCCAAACAGCTTTCATGGTGAAATACCACCCTGGTTTACAAACAGAGAATGAACACTGTTTGTACAACTGCTTCTTTCTTTCAGGTTTAAATTTATTTTGTTTTAAATTTATGATGATATTCTTCTCTTTTGCATGTGTCGTGGTTTAGGCCAAATTGGGAGAAGCCACTTTCATTTTCCTTAATTATCTCACATATATTTCAAGCCATCTTATTTGCCTTCTCTCTAAATTAAACATCTTCAGTGTGCTCAATTTTTACTGGGACTCTAACAAATATATTTCTTAATTAAACATCTTCAGACTCTAATGATTGTATTTCTTATTTCTAAATTGAGTCTATTTCTGCCGTAGCCTTTCTTTAGAGTTAGGGTGGCCAGAACAAAACAGAATGTTCCAGTTGAAGGTGTACCAGGAGCATAAATGATGGCATTGCTGTGTTTCCTGTATCATTTTCCAAGCCATCAGCTGCACCCCTGAATTTTATGCTTTAATTTTACTTGTGCATTGAGGTAGGTGCCTTCTTTGTTTCAAAATTAGGATCTTTTAATGCAAGTCTCCTGTTGCGTGGAAAACTGAGTCTTTCTGGGTATGAGGAAGATCAAATTTCCTCACTGTCTACACGGTGATTTGTATGGACTGGGAGCCCCAGCAAATCAAAAATCTCACCTGTCACATCTGAGTTGGACCTCGTTAGCTCAGCCTGTGGGCAGAATGCATTTCTTGCAGCCACCACACCTCTCCTGACTCTATTCTCTTTTTGGGCTTTTCAAAAAAACAGAGGACTGGGCGGGATTCTATTTATAGAGGCAAATAAATCAAAACCTGCCTGTTGCACATGATACCTCCAGCTTTTCAGGCGTGGTCCCACAAAGTACTGAATGCCCTTGGTAGCATGACCTACTTCTGACAATCTCAAGGAAAAAGGTGAGATTTGGGAGATCTGGGACCATAAAAGAGAAAAGAAATAGCTTTGTACTAACATAAATGTGAAATTATTGCAGTATGTGAGATGGAAAGGCCTTAAGTTCCTGATCTTTGAGAGCATTCTAACACTATGTGAATTTCATAAATTATCTTGGCTGCCAGTTACCAATGGAAAACTTTCTGGAAGTGACTTAGTTCCTACTCTCATAACTTCAGAGCTGGAACCAGAGCAATGATCAGATGTTCCCCAGACAATGCCACGAAAATGCCTCCAGAGTTACAATGCAGATGGTCACAAATAATCTTTTCCACCCATTTGTCTTAGCAGGGAAATGCTCCAGGACAACCCAAAAGCTGAGATACGTGATGCAACTCTGAGAATTTCAGCAGAGCTGCTCTGACCTACGTGGTGTTTCAGTTCAGCCCCTGTGGGATACTCCTGGGGTGCCAGACTTCCAGGAGGAGATTTCTGAAGATGTGGTCTGAGGGCTTGTCCAAACGGAGCAGGCAGGGATCCTGAGCTAGCTATTTTTTATCAACCCCAAGAATTAGAAGCAGAAGAGACACTGCTCTGCTCTGAGCTTTGGCTCGCATCTTCTCATGGCCCTGCCACGTGCTTGAGGTTCTCCACCCTGTGCTCCGTGGACAAGAGGGTTTTGCTGAGGAAAGCAAGATTGGTTCAATTTGCTAGAACTGGCTATTAAAATTGCAGCAGGTTTCTAAAGCAGCTGATAAAAAACTGCATCTGCAAGCTCTGTGCCCTGCTGTTGCCCAGGCTTGGTTGGTCCTGCTGACCAGCCTGCTGAGGCTTGGATGGTGTCCCACGCTCAGCCCTGCCCCATAAAGGGGAGTTACTACTCCAGCAGCACGTTCTTGATTAGTGCCTTCCAGGATAGCACGTGTCAGGGCTACGGAGCCCGTCTCCCATCCAGTGCATCCAGCTCTGGGCTCAGCGTGCCCATCATCACCTCAGTGGTGTTGAAAGTAATTGGAGATTAGACATCTCCACGCCCTTGGAGATTTACCTCCTGCTAAAGTGACTGCAAACCTCTGTGCCCTTGGAATGCTTTGAGTCTGGCAATCTTAGGGGGTGTGAGGTAAGCCCCTCAAATACCTTGCAGACTCCAGTGTTTTGGTACCTGTAGGGATGTGTGAAGACAGCAGGGAACTGGTGGAGTTACAAAAGTGGGTCAACTGAGCTGTTAGGTATTCCAGGTCAGGTAGTCAGAAGCAAATAAGCTCTTCACATTGCCTAAATTACGAGTGGATAAACTTCATGTACTAGCATTTATCCCTGACTACCCTGCTACAGGAATGTGCTCCGAAAAGGCTTGTGCTGAAGAGGCCACAGTCAAGTGCTTTTGGTGGAGGAAACAAAGTCAGCAGCCCCCAGATGGTCTGGTGTTAATGGATTTAATGCTCCCCCTCCTCTACCTGGTGCAGTAACTTTTTGTCTAGGGATAAAGCTTAAGAAAGAATCAGCCAAGCCCTTGTGTAGCTTGTGGTTTGGCTTCCTGCCCGCTCTGCCCTTCAAGCAGGAAATTCTCAAAGGGAAGGGAGTGCTTTGTGAAGCTACCTGCAGACTCTGCCTCTTCTCTTTTAGTCAGAACTTAGCATCAGGTCATCTGGAACTCCTGGAAGCTGACCAGACAGACTGATGGCGCCTACAGAAGACATTTAAGCAACTTCTCTACCTTGATAATTTTCCCTCATCTTTTGTCCTTTACGTCCTTGATTGCTGTTATTCAGTCCTGAGATAATACACTCTTGATATCACTGAGATGGGAGAGACAAGCAAGGAGGAAGAGATCAAAGGCAAGAGAAGAAAGAGAAGATGCCAAAGGCAGAAAAAGAAAGAGGGAAGATGCCAAATACTTCCTTGATTTACCTACTTTACATAGCCGGCACACAAAGTTTCAGAAATTCTTAATATGCTTAATTTCCAGAGTTTTGGGGTTGCCACCAGACAGCAGGAGACTGTCAGCAGAGGCCATGGGCATCCTCTTTCCACCAGCAGAGGAAGCAGCTTGAAAGCTGGATCCAGAAAGCCCAGGAGGCCTTTGGCACCTGTGAGGGCCGGCTGGACTTGAAAAGAAACCTGGCAGCACAGGCTGGGAAAACAGTTGGGCTAAAATACCTTTCTGCTTCCCTCTGCTGGCCGAGTAACGAGCACCAATGTAATCTCTACGGATCAGGGAAGGCTCAGGGTGAAGAATAGCAAGTAAAAGGGGTTATCTTGTGTTATCACTACACAGGTATTAACTCCACTGATTTCTTTGAATTTGCTCCTAAATTTCAGAAGAAATGCAATGTGTGCATGTCCTGGGGAGCTCAAGGAGATTGGAAATGGGACCAAGGCTAAATATGGGTGCGTGACAGACGGGGCAATGGCACAGACGAGGGCGCTGTATGAGGAGTAATTTCAAGGTTTAAACCAATAATATTGCTGTATTGTTTTTCATCCTGTTATCAGTCGTGATTACAAAGTTAATTTAATGACCTTGACCTAAACTTAGTTGCTGTTCTTGTTACAAAAAAGGCTCAGTGTGAGTTCCAAAAAAAATAATTTCAAAACAAAGACGTAAACTTCAAGCATTTTTGTTACTCACTGGGTTATACTGAAATCTCTTTGAGAATTAAATCCCTCTTTTCTGAGTTTGAGATTGGTATCCTATGGTATTTATAAGGGCTGGAGGAAATCTTGAAACCTAAAAGGAACAGCCAATGAGAACAAAATTCCAAAAATGGAGATACAGAAAACATGTGACTACAACTCCAACTCTCATTTTGAATAGGATGTGTAAGTTAAAGGTAAATCTAACATTAATGCAGTATTCAAGTCAAGAAATCAGCAGCCATTTCTGTAGTTAATTTCCTTGTTTTATTTAAAAAGCAAAAGGAAAAAAGCACTTCGAAGCACAACTGGTGATGAATGGGGCCTTAAGGGTGACTCAGTGCTGTTAAACTGCTTTTGCAGATTGTCCTCATTTACTGAGTCAGGCATCTTAACAGCTTCCTTCACTGGGCTGACCCTCTCAAAATTAAAAATCTGAAGAAAGATGCTGAGTACCCAGCTCCTGCTGAACTCAGACGCGAAGCTGCGTGGTGCCAACCACAAAGCTCTGTGCTTTGCAGGCCTGGAATCCGAGGGCTTGTCTTGGCACTCTTGACTGCCAAGAGATGGTGAGGTGGAAGCTACTACTATATTTTCAGGCTGTATAGTCAGTCTCTCACAGGCACATCATAACAAAACCACTGATACCTCATCTGATCAAGCTCTGGCATCAGTTACTACCACTCACAGAGCTGCACTAGGAGTATCCATATAAGGTCACTGAAAATATGTGTGCTTCTGAGTGAGGATCCTACAGGTCTTAAGTTGAGATCTGCCATTAGAGGGGAGGTTAGTGGTGGGAAAAGGTCTGAGTAATTGCCAGAGAGAGGGCTCTTACAGAGGTGGTGTATAGGATGAAGAGGTCAGTTCCACAAGGGAGCAAACAGCAAACTTTCCACTGCTTTGCGAAACACACAGCAGCTGGAAGGTTATGTTCTGATGACATTTTTTGTCTCGTGCTGGTTTGTCCCCAAAGAGAGCAATTTTGGACCCGGAACAGCTCTAAATGGCAGTGGATAGAAGTTGTTTCAGATGCCACTTCCAACCGATTGGTTTCACTAATGAATCCTTACCATGCTTTGAAACTAGAACCTTTGCACAGTCAGGGTTTTCCTTCTTCAGCTGTGAAACAACTGTTTGAGTGACTTCAAGTGTTGTTCCCGTTGGCTACGTGGTTACTGCGCAGTGCGTTTCTGCTTGACATGCCCCGTGCTCATAACATCCATGAGTACTTGAGGAAAGGCAGGTGTTCTGTGTCACAGAAGTACCATGCACCCAGTGTAACCAGTCTGTGTAGCCCCACAGAGTGTTTCTAAACCAAACCAGAGCCAGTACTGTGCTGTGGACACCACACAGCCTGGAAGGGCAGAGTTTGTTTTCTGCAGATATTTAACAGCTAAGCCATAACCTTTGTTTTCTCCACTCAACGAACCGCTCCAGCTGCCCGTTCACAGGACGAGGGTTCGTTACTGAGCTGAGAACCTCAGGCAGCGAAGCCGCGGCCTACGCCAATGCCCTCTCCGTAGCTACCGGAAGCAACGCCAAGGCCCCGCCCGGCTGATGGCGCTTTGCACGCTGGGAATGGCAGGTACGGGACCGGGAGGGATAGGTGTGCTCCGAGGTGTCCCTCCCTGCCCCGGTGGGGCGGCGGACGCGGCCTGTGCTCCTGGTCGCTGCCGGTCGGGCCCGGGATGCTGCGGGCCCCGGCAGTGCCGACGGCTGAGGGAACGCGTACACCTGGTTGCCAAGACAACGGCCGACCAATCACTGCGCCTGTTACTTTACGCCCTCTTCCAATGCCCAATCACAGGCGAGCCCTTAGAGCCGCCGTCCACGGTTGGGTAAGGCGGGTCGGGGGCATTTTCTTGCGCATGCGCCTTAAGTACGTGCCCGCCTCTCCCACAAGCAGCGGCGGAACGCGGCTCCTTCCTCCCGCCTGCCTCCTCGGATCCCTGCGGAGCCCATTGGCTGGGCCAGGCCTCACCCCCGCCCGACAACCAATCCCCGCGGCTATGCCCCAGACTGACAGGTCTGGCGGCAAATGGGAGAGCTGGGGGGAGCCCGGAGGGCGGGGCTCGGCGGGCAGTGGAAGTTGTGGTGCGGGGGCCCGGGCCGAGAGGGGAGGTGAGTGCGCGGGGCCGCCGGGGGAGGCTACCGCCTCCGGCCCCTCGGTGCGGTGGGGTTTCCCGAGGGGCTTTTATCGGTGACAGACCCGCCCCTGGGGTCTGGCTTGTTGGATCTTGGCTGGTCAGGGCGGGCGGACCCGGGAAGGGTGTCCGCGGGCACCCCCCGCCCTCATCCCGGACAGGGGTTCCTCACGATGGAGGGGGCTTCGACCCCCTCATCCCTCCTTTGACCCCCTCATCCCCTCACAGCGCGGTGTTTGTGCCCTTTCACGGCCGGAATGCCCCTCTACCCCCAGCGCTGTGAGTTAAAGTGGTCTCTCCCAGGCTAAGGTTGGCCAAGAGAGTTCAGGGGCCTGTGCGTGGGAGAGAATCCCAGAACGGTCAGAGTTGGAAGGGACCTTAAAGATCATGGAGTTCCAACCCNACTCCAAAGTTGGACACAGGTGGAAGGAGCCACAGGCATGCAGGGCTTTCAGACCAGTTTGCTGTGCGCAGTGTTTTCCAGACACCCATAATGAGCCTGCCCCTAAGGAATTTAGTCTCCAAACTCTGCTCCCAGCAATTACACCAGCGTGACCTTAGTTTATGTGAAGAGCAGCAGCGTCATACCCAGCACGTGGGGATGAGGTGACTAATGGAATACGTGTGTCCTGAACAGACATCAGGCAGTAGAGAAATGAAAAGCAGAGCTTGGAGGACTTCAGAGACCATTTGATAAGAGCTTTCCAAATGGCAAGACCTGATGTTAAATGCCAACTGAGTATGTTACCCTTGAGGCCGAGCCAGTGTGTGAGCTCTTGTAGAGCAAGGTCTGTGTGAGTTTCTGTTTTTGAGACTTTGTAGGAAGGAATTTAAAATCTGCTTTCTCTGCTGATATGCGTGGCTTTTAGTTTGATACCATGGAGTTTTCTGTGGCCTGTCCTCCTACAGGATTTCTTTGAAGTTTTTGCACTATTGAGTTTGTTCCACCATAATTGTTTTGGTTTTTTTTCCCCCCTTAGTATCACCTTGGAAGAATATAACCTTGCTGCCCTGCTGACTGGCTGGAAATATTGGCTTATCTGCACGTCTGCCCACGGTGCCTGCCCTATCTCAGCATAGTCTGGCGAGGGAAGAAAAGCAGCAGACAGGCTACAGGGATTTTTTTTTGGTCCTTTGCTGAACTGATTGTTGCTTGCCCAAAGAAAACAGGATGGATGGGAAGAAGTGGTACCAAGTCACAGATAAGGTGGTTCCAGCAGAGTCCAAATCTCTTCTCTAAAGGGAAGTTCCAGCATCAAAGAGGCTGAAAAGCAAACACTCCCATCAACCAAAATGGAAGGAGGCAACAGTCCAAATCTTCAACTTCAGCAGCTCCCGTTGGCGACAGCAGCAGTCTCTGTGCAGCCACACACTGACTCCTTTTCTTACAAGGTCAGATTTCTTACCCTAGTCTATCCCTAGAGGGCCCTAACTATTCAAGTAAGCTGATAATGGCACTGTATTTTGGTTATTTTTTTGCAGAAAGTCACTGTCTTTGTATTTACCTGCACCTGGAGGCCTCAGAGTGTTATGTGTCGTGAGAGAAAGGAGAAATTCTGTGTCTTGAAGAGCTAGACAGATTGAAGGAAGGACTGGCAGTTAAAAGATGCGGAAGTCTCAGGGTGATTAGGTGCAATAAACTCTGTTAGGTGCCTTTTCAGCCTAACCCATACATCAGGAACTCAGATCAGGTGTTCTGGTCTGGTGTGTATTCAAGGGCTTGAGTTCAGGTGGGTCAGCCCACAGTCATGCAGAAGGCCTGCAGCTGAGGTAGGACACGATGCTGTAGTTCCTCCTTGCTCTCCAACTGGGAACGGAGCTGTTCCCAAACAAATTTCCTCTGGATCCCTGATTCTGAATGTGCTCGGAGAATCCCAGAAAAAAGGGCTTTTTTTTCACTGAAGAAAGTACTTTTCCTCAGAATGCAGTCCTAGGTGTGTTGTAAAAGTTGACCAGATGAGTGTTGGCTTGCAGAGTCTCACAGTGCAGAAGCCAATCCCAAACCTGTGCTGCACTGGGGGCTTTTCGGATGAGGCACCATCTTCTCTGTTCTCTAAACTGAAATCCAGTTGCTGAACCAGGAAACTGTGCTGAGCTCCTCTGGCTACATCTGTGATCACACAGGGACATTTTTCTGCCAGCTTTACTGTCTGTTGTGGGAAGGTATCACAAGTGGTTTTGAATGAAGCTGCTCAGGTGAATCTTATCTTCGTCCATCCTGACAAAGAGATTTTTGTTCTTCTGATAAGAACTTAAAATCTTAAATTCCTTACCTTCCTACGCATGGGAAAATCAAGACTAGTATATTTACTGTTAAGAGGAATACGTCTGTGAACTCAGTTATCCCAAATCAATCACAGCAAGTACTCCACTGCCTCTCTGAGACCTGCACTGAAATGAAAGTGCTAATGATATCTAATGAGATTTAGATAGTTGTTGGAAGCACACAAATGCTAAATGGCCTAGCTTAGCCTCAGGCTCTTCTGTTCACTCCTAAAGTACATCCTTTGTGACTCAGCCTGCTTTACATCTTTTCTTTTTTGTATTTCAAATTCTGTCTTTAGACCGTGAGAATTATTGCTGAGCTGGGGGTGTTAATGTAGAAGGGGTTGTGAGGCTCCTTGGAGTTGTTACCAGTTGCCTATTGCTTTGGAATAACTGATTCATGTAAAAAGCAGCATAAAATCTGTGATAATTGAGCTATCTCATCAAACGGGCTCAATTACCTTCTGAATCAGCAGGTGTTATAAATGGAGAAGAGCAGAATGGTTCTTAAGATGTGACCCACAGAACGCAGAGGTTCCTGATCCATACTTTGCAGATTTCCAGGGCAGCAAACATGCTTATGAAAAGAGTTTTTCAAAGGGAAGAATGAGTGAATGGGTTGTGTTTAGTTTTATCTTCTTCTCTGAGAAGCTGCAAGGAAGGCAAATATATGCACACTGTTCCAAGTCTCTTCTAGCCAGTGTCTGTTCAGGAAGGGTTATCTTTCACCTGAGTTTCACAGATTTGGAACGTAGCCACAGGGAACTTGCTGGAATTGCCCTAGCTCACGTAGAAGGGGAGAAAGATAAACAGATTTTATTGTGGGGTGATCTAGGAACTGTTTTAAAAGTCTCCTCTCTTCCAGATTATACAGAAAGCTCCAACTTCTTTCAGGGTCCAGTGGCCAAATTTAATATCTGTGTGTTTGCTTTGTTTTTACAGGAGAACTTGATTGGTGCATTACTAGCTATTTTTGGGCATCTTGTTATCAGCATTGCACTCAACCTCCAGGTTAGTATCACGAAGCAAATATTGATCCTGCCTCAAGTATCCTGCATTAAAAAGCATCAAGCATGCCAAGGACTCTTCGCCTTTATTTTCTTTTCTAGAAATACAGCCACATCCGACTGGCAGGTTCCAAAGACCCCCGAGCCTACTTCAAAACCAAAACATGGTGGTGTGGACTGTTTCTGCTGGTGCTGGGCGAACTGGGAGTGTTTTCCTCTTATGCCTTTGCTCCTCTTTCACTGATTGTGCCCCTCAGTGCAGTGTCTGTTATAGGTAAGGGGGAAAGAGGCAACAGCCATACGAGTCTGAGTGCGTTCCCGTGTCACGTTGCTGATTGTAACTCACTGACTCTCTCTCTTGTTTTAATAGCTAGTGCAATCATAGGAATTATATTTATTAAAGAAAAATGGAAGCCCAAGGATTTTTTGAGTAAGTTCCCCAGTTCATTTTTTCTCTCCTTTTATAAGCTGTTCAACACATAGCATGGCCTCTCAAGAATCACAGTTAGAGGGATGACAAGATCTCCTTTAGCTATGGGACCTCTTCGAAGAAATGTGTCACCCCATCCACTGTTTGTTAAAAATGGATCTTTTATTTTTTTTAGTTGTTTGTTTCTGACTTGTGCAAAATCATCTGAATTTCATGGGTTTTAGAAATACATGCAAATGGTGCTTGCAGGATTTGAGAATCATGGTTCTCTGGGCTGAAGCTGCAGCCTAAGGCCTTGACTCTGCGCTAGCGTCGGCACGACTGAATCAGCTGAATTTTGTACATGAGAAGTGTTTGTAGAATTGGGGCATTCGTTCTTCCAGTTCCTGGAAGATGGGCTGTGGGCAGTGCCTGGCAGGATAAGCCCTAGATACAGAACCTGAAGTTCCCATTTGGTTAGCAGATGCTACCTGGGATGAACTTTTTTTTTCTCAGCTCACAGCACACACATTGCCCAGGGTTTAGTTGGTTCTAATGTTTTCAAAGTGGGGCATGAAGGGCAGAGGCCTGAGTCATTCAGAGGAATGTGCATGGTGTCATTAATGATCACTGTGCATGTGTGACATTAATTCCATGCATCCACACTAACCCACTAACTTTGTCCTCTTTTTTTTTATATTTTTTTCTCTCTCTTTTTTCTGTCCTTTGGCTGCCGAAGGGCGCTATGTTTTGTCCTTTGTAGGCTGTGGTTTGGCAATTGTTGGAACTTACCTGCTGATAACATTTGGACCTAATAGTCATGAGAAGATGACAGGAGAAAATATCACTAGGCATTTAGTGAGCTGGCCATTTCTGTTGTATATGGTAAGATGGGCCATAAAATGTGGGACAGTTTTCTGCTTTATGCCTGACTGGGAGTTTCATTTCAAGCATTATTTTTCCTTGTTGTTACTAGCAACATTCCTTGTACTTGCTGATGAACCTCTGCCAGCTTTTCCCTGTGTCAGTTCCGCGTTGCATGTGGACACACACACATGCACAATATGGAACTCTCCCATTCTTGCTCTGAATTATTCTGTTAGGACTTAAATATCTTTAGCTGAGAAGTTTTAAAATAGCTGGCTCCCTCCCTGACCTGTCAGCTCCAGCCTGTGGCAGTGGTACTGACAGCAGCTGAGAGCAGCTGATCCAGGGGTGGCTCAACACTGGGTTTGCATCTGGGCTTTTTTCTAGACTGACTTTCTCTGGAGCCATCAATCTCTCATCGAGCATCTTACGAAATCTATTGTTTTTTAATGGAGATAAGTTTGACTGTTAAATAAGAGGGGCGCTGCCGGGATCACCTGAGGAACCTCATTACAGAAAGTGGGCTGAGATCTCTGATGTGAATATTCAATCAGGATTATTTGATCTGCTGCTTTACCATGAATGTAATGTCAAAAGTGGCCCACGTTTCCTGCTCTGCAAGAAGCTACTGAATATCTCATCTAACTAGCATCTAAGATCATGCTAAATTTGATCTATAATTGTGTGGGATCTTCATTTTCCTTTGATTTGCCCTGCTCTGGCTCAGAATCCCATTTACTGCCAACACCCCACACAATGCATTTTTAATATTCTCATGTCTGTCTTTTGTAGCTTGTGGAGATCATCGTCTTCTGCCTGCTGCTATATTTTTACAAGGAGAAGAATGCAAACTACATTGTAGTTATTCTTCTGCTGGTAGCTTTGCTGGGTAAGTTGATATGGACCTGTAAGATCATCTAAGTCAAGGATAAACTACAGGAAACTGAGGCATCTGTGGCTGCTGCAGATTTATAGTGACCTAATTAATGTCCTAAAACATACCATTCTACTTCAGGAATGTTACTACAAATTAGGTAAAGCTTGCGGTGACATTTAGGATCTTTGCAAATGACCTTTGAACAGTTAAGACTTATTTCCCATAAGGACAAATAATCTGCCAAATACAGAAAGTGCAAGCTATTTATTAATGTTCTCAATTTTAATCTGTGCATGCAAAGCATGGTACAATATCTTATTTATTCAGTGGATAAGGAAGGCTCATTCAGCAGATGAAAGAGAGGATTTGACCTATGAGAGTCTTCTTGGCTCTGGAAAGCTTTGCTGTGTGGCTAAAGGAATTATAAATACTCTGCTGGTGCCAGTATGTCCCTATTTAAATTGGGAGAGCCTCTGGGCGGGGGCTGAAATGATGCTTTTGATATCCTTGTTGCCTATAGTGGAATCCTCCAGTGACTTTGGAAAGGGCCAGAATTTCACTTGTACCATTCTCCACGTTAATCTGGGTTTTTTTAAGAAACTGTGATCAATTAAACTTTAAAAAAAGTTGAATAACAGCAAGGCAGTGACGCAGTCTGACGTGCTGTTGAATCTATGTCACAGTCCTCAATTTTTGCTATTTGTGCAACTTCAGTCACTGCAGTGTCTTGTCGTCTTTTTTATTTTTATTTTTTTTTGAACTGTTTGGAGCTTGATGCCTCACCGATGCCTCAGAGGCTGTGTGAATCATAGACAAAGCAACTATCCTAATTCTGAATGGTGCTGTCTTGTGCTTTCAAGCAATGGGAAGGAAGTAGGCTCTCTCTGATTCTTCTTGTTTTGAAAACTTCTTTAGCTTTATTAACCAAGCTACAGCGGAGTCTTGGTAAACATTCACAGGTTCCATGACTGTTGTGACGGTGAAGGCTGTGGCAGGAATGATTGTTGTCTCCATACAAGGAAACTTGCAACTCGACTACCCTATATTTTATATCATGTTGGTGTGCATGATTGCTACAGCCATCTTCCAGGCAACGTAAGACAGTCACTCTCTTTTTGTCTATATTTGCACAAGTTTCAGTGGATCACTAATTAGTGGGCTGTTTGTTATGTATTCCAAGAATGCTGATTAAATTGTAGAAGAATTATCTATTCTCTTCTATGACCTGTCCTCAAATCCATGTCACAGGAGCCTGGGGTAATGGTGTTCTTTACTGTTCCATGTAGTGACACTGCCAAGTAGTTTTAATCCCAAATTTGTACATCGTTCAAGTTTTTGCAAAACAATGTTAGGAATGAAATGGTGGCAAATCAAATGCAGTGGCTGTGTAGTGGCTAAAACCAAAGTGCAGCATCAGTGCTGTTGATGTGTTGTTTGTTTGTTTGTTTGTTTTTTAATCTGTACTTACAATAACATAAAAAGCTATTCAAAATGTGAATCATGTTCTGACCCTAAGGTCAGTGGCAGTAATTTTACTCCTTTTTGTCAGTATAGCCACATGGCTTACCCTCTTATCATTTATATTAATTCCAAGGGATGCTGCTGCAGATTTCATGAGAAAGTGATGCATAAAGTTAAAAAACTTTATTCTCTTTTGAGAGATGTTTCCAAAAGGAGGGAGGCTTATACTAGTCCATGATAACTGCTATGCAATTTGAGCGTCCTTCCCAAATCAACCCCTGTTGTCTGTCATTGTATTGCAGGTTTTTAGCTCAAGCCTCACAGCTGTATGACTCATCTCAGATTGCCAGTATCGGCTATATCCTGTCCACAACAGCAGCAATCACAGCAGGTAATAGTGCACAAAACAGTGTGTTGGTCCTTTCTAAAAGAAAGGCAAAAGATTTTTGGAAAATAATCCTCACTTACAGATGAGGAAAGTGAATACTCAGTGAGATGATGACTTGTATTTTCTTGTCATCTCTCCTTTGCAGCTGGCTTTGTTCCCTTTTTTCCTTTCAAAAAATGGGAATTATCCCATTAAACTGTGTTAAAATTTTCTGTTAAGTTCTGTCATCTTGTTTAAAGTGTATGGGAACTTAGGTTTGAGACTAGTGCTAGTGTGTAGAAGAGGTGATGTATGCTCTTGTATGTGCAACTTGAATGCACAGCTAAAATTTCTCCTTGTCTAACTTTATCCAGATTTTGTTAAAACCCCTGAGATGCAGTGTACAGACGTGTCTGTTTCCTCTGTACAAAGGTATTACAGTTCTCTACCTGATAGTCTTGTTTGCATTGTATCTCGAATGCAGCTGCTCACAGCTTTACAGGCACTTTTCCTTTCTGAACAGTTTACACCAGTTTCAGCCCTTGCCCACATCAGAAAAGCTTTGTCTGTGTGAACAAAGATGAGCGTTTTCAACCCTTTACGCTTCAAACCTGACGAGCAGCCCTTTTTCAGGTTTTGCTTTCGCTGGACATAGGAGCAAAACTGGGGGAAAAAGGAAACAAAACAACTAAAGAAACCCAACACACAACCCCACACTAGAGAAAGAGCATCTGCTTGACAACGATGGATACTATCTGTGTAAATAGTAATGCTCCTCTAGGTATATAAGGGCAATAGCTTCACCCATAAATTACACATTGCCTTTTAATGCTCTTCTTCAACGTCATGAGAGAATACGTCCTACTCTTTAGCTAATGTTTGCTTCCCGTCCTGTTCCAAGCCATATGCTGCTCTCAAGATTCATCAGCTTATTTACTTTACTTCAGTTACAACTGTAAAGAGTAGGAGCCAGAATCCGTGTCCTGTTGACACCAAGGACACTTGTCATCATACAGGTTTGAGCTGTATCTACCTGTTTGGGGTCAAAAGTTTGTATCCTGTTGTAGTTAGAGAGATCTGATTTGTTTTGTCATTCAGACTTCAGAAATACAGTCTCTCTTGTTTATATGGTAACCATGTAGTGAGAACTTGGCTCAGGCTTTACTAGCACAGTGACCTGCAGCAGTTCCAGCAATGTTTCCTGCACAACTCCTTACCCCAATGCAGAAATACTTGTACCAGTTGCTGTCCTGCTGTACAGATTCAATCACATCTTTATTAGTTACACCAGTAAAACTATTTTGGTAGTGAACTTCTAAAAGATTTGTCAATAAATTGTGTTAACATGGAAATTGGGCCACCTTTTTCCATTTTAAGATCACTAAAAAAACAAAGGTACTGAGTGTAAAAATAGGAATCATCTTACGTGATTTGGTTTCTGGAGGGACTAGTGCTGAAGATGCAGCAGTAATTGTTCACGTAAGCTGAGAAGAAAGATGTCATTAATTCTTTCCTTTTCAAGGAGCAACTTTTTACTTGGACTTCACCGGCGAAGATGTTCTCCATATATGTATGTTTGCTCTTGGGTAAGTGTTTAAAGTTTCCTTGATAGAAAACTGGAAAGTATTTCTTCATATGACTACAATTTTAAAAAGACCTATCTATCTCTCCATATATATATATATTATCTCCACGCATTCTTGGCGAGGAGGAGAAGCTGAGAGCACTTTTGTCTGTGAGACAACAGCCCGTAGAGCTCAGTATCTTGTCTGAGTGATGATGGATGCTCTAGAGGACGTGTATAATGCTAGGTTAGGCATAATTGTACAATATTAAACGTTGAATGGATGTCAAAGCGTATGTGCTGTTTTTCAAGCGAACTGCTTGTGGATTTAGAAGAACTGCAGAATAATTGAAAGAAGCCATTTCTATAGAATCTATTTCAGGTTTCGCTCCAGGCCTTCACTGAACTGTGACTGGATTTCTGGAGCCCTTTTTCATACAACACAGCCACTCACCCAATGCAGATATGATCAGTAAAACATCTGCCGTGTAACTCTGTAGTTAGTCCTAGTACAGTGTCTTGATGTGATTAGCTCTTCGCAATCAGGGCACATTCTGAAATGTTTTTGAGATTAGTACAGGAAAAAAAACAATTGGGAGGTTATGAATTGTGCCTTTCTCTGTCAACATACTGTAAAAATCAAAATCAACGGTTGTTAGTTTTTGTACCTGTGGGAAACCTTTCAAAGGTCTGGCTGCTGGAATTTCGTTAAAGAAAATCAACTTTTGATATGCTTCCTTTCCCCTTTAGTTAGTAAAGGTTAATCCATTAATTAACGTGAAAGCTTATCCCTGCATTTTGATAAAGAAAAGGTGAAATTGTTCTCATTGCTGGGTGGATTTCAATACTGCTGAAGAGGGTTCTTCAGCTGAGACAGCTCCCTGTAAATCTCACTTCACGGTACTTTCGCTTCCAGTTTTGGATTCTTTATGGTGCTACATGACAGGCACTCGCAAAAAGCAACATGCAATATTACCTCCTCTTCCTTTCCAGTTATCTCAGTAGATCTTGTCTTCTCTTCCAGGTGCCTCATAGCATTTCTAGGTGTCTTCCTGATCACAAGAAATAGGAAGAAATCTGTACCATTTGAACCTTACATATCAATGGATGCTATGCCAGGTAACAGTAAAAATACAGTGGTTTATCACTCTTTCTTCTTGAAGGGTTGGATTTCACAGTGAAAGTTCAAGCTTTAGGCTCTGTTAAGTATCTGGATATATCAGGCAGCTGTGTTTTTTTCTAGTTTTTTGTTCTCTTCTTTGTGCCTTGTAAGGGTACATGCATGTTTTGCAAGGAGCAGAGAAGAAGCGATGCGCCACTTGGATGCCGGGTTCTCTGACACTGGGGAGAGGTCATATTTTGTCAGAACAACCTTGTCCAGTTGGCTGCTACCTGGGAAGATGAACTAGTTCTGAGCATATGCTCGGGACTGGGCTTGGTCTTCATCCAGCAGGAAGTACTGATTACTGGGGAGAACTAAGATGTGCTGCGAGAGGTAGAAGCCAGGGAAGTAGAGCTAAACTCTCTTTCTTGTGAGCTGTATAAAAGATGTGCAGCACTTGATAAATAACTGTCTGCCATCCCTCATTCACTTGAAGCTTATTTCTCCATTAGTTGCTTTAGTGCTAAGCAGCAAAACATTATGTCTTTCATTTAACGCTCAAGGAACTGATGAGCCGCGTATGATGAACGCTGAGATTTTCTAGTTTGCCGATTTAACGGAGTGCAGGAAGAATGCACTTTTGTTCCTAAGCATTTAATCTCTGTCTTGGCTCTTTTCAGGCATGCAGAACATGCACGATAAAGGGATTGCAGTTCAGCCTGACCTCAAAGCTTCTTTTTCCTACGGTGCCCTAGAGAACAATGACAACATGCCAGAAATTTATACTCCAGCTACATTGCCAATCGTGCAGGAGCAACACGGTTCCAAAAGAGTTTCTGCTCCACCCTATCGGGTGCTGGAGCACAGCAAAAAGGATTGAGTGACCTTTAAGGAGCTGATTTGAATCATCAAAAGTATGACCTTTATTTATTTACCCATTAAAATACAAGCAAGTGTAAAGCCAACCTTGATACAGTTTAAAGCTTGTCTCAAACTTAACTTTCAAGGGTGATTATTAAAATAAACAATCCTCTGTAGTTGTGAAGTTGAAAGCATTCATCTTGGCAAGAAGTAAATCACAGTTCTCCGTTGAAGGCTGCTGTCTGGAAGTGTGAAATGGTGAGGGCAGTATCACGGGAGTATGAAACCGATGAGATAGCAGCTGCTGTGAAAACGCAGAGCTGTGGGAAGAGAAGTGACTGTGCAATTTTTAGTTCTGCCGGGAGTGGGTTTATCTCCAAATAGAAGTTTTTAGGAGTTGCTCACAGAGAGAGGAGGTCAGGATTTCATCTTTCATATATAGAGACTGTGATGGATTTCAAGAGAAGGTGTAAATTCTCACGTCTCTAGCGTAACCACCAAACTACCTTCACATGGCAATAAAATGTAATTCTTTTCAAGCACGAGTACTGAAACTTACTGTGGCTTTAGAGCAGCATAGCTGGTTGCAGTAAGCAAGCTACTTTATTCCTTCAAAACGTGAATCTTGAGCACTTCCTGACTGGTGTTGAACACGTGCACTGAGTATGTGAATTGTTTTAATAGCACCACTGGATTTTATGGCAGCTTAGAACAAAGATTACTTGCCAGTTTTCTGGTTTCATAGTAGGAGCTTCAGGTTGGATTAAATGGTGCAGAGGTAACGCTGTAAAGTGCAAGAACAAGAAGAAATAAGAATAGTAACGTGACTGGTATCTGGTGGGAAGTTTGTGTAATTCTTGACGAGGTCCGAGTTCTCTTACCACTTTGATTTTCTTTCTGGTTTGGGCAGGATTTCCAACTTTGTTTAGTGGTCTTAAATGCATAAAGGTATTGACATTCCTTGGTTAAAAAGCTCAGTCGAGGTGGTGTAATAGGCTAGACTTCCCCTCTTTTTTTTTTTTTTNCCTAAGAATTAAAAAGAAGCATACACAGTCCAGCACTCAGGGAGGACTGTAAGAATAATGGAGCATTGTGTACTCGTGATATTTATCTTTCCAGCTTCCAAGAGATGGCTAGAAGCTGATATGAAGGGAGAATAGACACAAGGGGTGGGAAACTTGTCAAGTGAAAAGGACAGAGTACAATATTTATTGGCATATGCATGTTACACTGGCACTGCGATATCACCATCTTCTCTAAAAGCACTTGTTTTGCTGGAAAACAGAATTTTAAGTCTGTTTGGTGTGTCTTGGACTGTATGCATAGTGGAGTGTCTCCATGACCTTAGAAGACTTCATTTGAAACAGATAGTGCTTGTGTTCCGTGCATTTTTAAGCGGTTACTCTGACACCAAGGGGGTTGGGAAGATCTTGGACTTGCAGCAGTGGTTTTCTGCAATTATTTTTTATTTTGAAATTGACTTATGGCCAGTTCCTGTTCCCACTACCAAAAATTCCCAAGAACTCCACTGACTTGTATATAGTTATTTCAGGTTTTTGCTATTGTGTATGAAAACAGAACTGTTGTTTTGCATAGGTTTGCTTTGTCAGCTCTGAATACTAATTTAATTTGCAAATACTTGAGACTGCTTTGACATTCTTGGGCAGCCAGAAAAATTATAACCTTCCCCCTCTTGCAAGGAGTAGATGCCTAGGGTCTGTTTGTGTACCTATACGTGGAATTTCTTCACCAGTTTGGCACGTCTGACAATTCAGATCTTATCAGTGGCATCCTGTACGTTACAGCTTATGAAACCTCAAGAAATAACAGCTTTTCTCTTGCTCTCAATACTTTTTGTGTTTAAAGAAGATAACAATGTTAATGGGCTAATACTGCCAGAACATTAATCTTGTCGGAGTTGCAGTGACACTGATTTACTACCTTTGGCTTTGTATTCTCGGTAATCAATTGTTTGTGAATTTATGTGCAGCTTTTGTTCATTAACAATACAAAACAAAGTAGTACAGGGGAGGCTGAATGGGAAAGGAACAAGAATGCTGGCTTATCTCTTCCCTTTTAATCAATGAGGCAGTAGCTGTTTTGACCTATTAGTTCTGAAACCACAGAAACATACTGCTTTAAAACAAGCTGTGCTAAAGCATGCATAGCTGCAAACTCTACTTTTCACATGGCAATATTCTCTGTTTAATTATTTTATACCACAGCAATGTCTGTAATAATTAATCAGAAGCACATAAGTGTTTTGCTGTTGACTTCTACAATTAGGATGGTTCTATGTGTAGCAGAACGTAGTTGTCATGGTTCTTAGTTTTTCAGTAGTGTTTAAAAACCTGTAGTTTACTGGTGTGCAGACTTTTTAGCCAGTAAATGACTGGTTAGGTTTTTTCTCCTAATCTTGGGACCTGACGACGTGAGAGACAGAGTACTTTGCCAGGGGCAAAGAACCACTCTGATGCGTAGCCCCTGCTTCTACTTCTCTCTTGTGGGCTGTGTTCTGCCCTAATTCAGGGATTTTTTTTGCAGTAAGCTGCCCAGATTCTCCACCGCCCTGCAGCCTGAGCGCTGACTGACTCCTGGCCTGACCTCCCTCTCTGCTGGAGATCCCTCAGTTGTCAGCATGTGGCTGTCTTCTGCTCTGGGTGAAATTTCCTCCAGCCATAACCTGAGCTTTTGTATTACTGTGCTATTTTGGCCCTTTTCTTTCAAGGACTCTAAAGGCAAGAGTCTTGCTCTAAAGCTTTATATAACCATGTTTTATTTACACAGTCTGCAAGCGTTTAAATAATTCTCCTTAATAATGACAGTTCCCTTTACCTGCAGCGAGACTTGCTTTTGGAAACTTCCTGACAAAGGCCTCCAAGGGAGGTGATGTCTGTTTCAGCAGCACATAAATCACAATATTTTTGATTACTCCATTGTGCCACATCAGTGGAGCCCGAGGTGTTCCTTGGGCTACAGGCCTCAGCTCAATGCACTGATGTCGTAAGGGTTGTATTTTTGCCAGTCTTTGTTAGCCACTGTAAGCACGGCACTGGACTGCCAGACTGCACCTTGCTCCTGCTTGCTGCCTATGTTCAATATTTGAACTTGAAAATGTGGTGGGCTTATTTGTTTGTTTAATTTTATGCAGTCCTCCCTTTCTTGCTCTTTCCCTCAAGCTTCCAAAAGATTTTAGTTTCTGCTCTTCAGCAGAGTCTTACAGCTGCCATCTCTGTCACTGAGAAGGCAGGAACAGGGGCCCCCAGGAGCTAAAAATCTGTTTAAACTGACCGTAGGACTTCTGTGCTCTTTCTAACAGAGGGAGGGTATAGCTCAGGATTGAAATAAACTCCTTACCTCCCTTCTAGTTCAGACCTGACAAGATGAAAACAGGAGGCTATTTGTATCCTTAAGTCTAAACTTTTTACAGAACATTTGTTGGTCTGAGGTGACAATGGCCATGCCCAAGATTGCAGCATTTACACCTAAACAGCACATGAAGGAGAGGAGCCCCTTGCCACCTTCTAGTCCTTCTTGCAGCATGAAAAAAAGAATCTGTTGGTGTACAGCACACTTTAAGATGTGTATATCAAAACTTTACTTTAACCACGGCTGATCCCGAGGGAGACAGGGACTGAAAACAGCAGAGTAGCCTTAGATTTCCAAAAGTGCAGTGTTTTCCAGCATCGAGAGCTGAAGAAGCATGCACAAAAATCAACTGACTGCTGTCTCCTTTACTAAACTAGTAGACTAGCTCCTTGACTCTCCCATCTCCTAGCTTCTTTATCAAATGTGAACTGCCATCTCTTGCCTCCACACTGTGTGGCTTTTCAATGCACCAGAGCACTTAATACGTTCTCAGTGTATATCTTACATGTAACTTAATGCTGCGGAATACAGCTCCTCTGTTGGCTGAATGTACAAAGTGATCTGCCTACAATGTTCTCTTCTTCACATTAAAATGTGTAAATAAATCAAGCTTTACAGTATTGGACTATGAGGATAACTGCTTAATTTTTCATAAGCAATGTTGCATGTCTACTTAATTCTTTATGTCTTTTAGGTGAGACCTTTGGAAATGAAACTTAATAAAAGATTGTGGTAAAACCTCTATAATTCTGGCCTGCTCCATAGTCTGGGTATAGCTTTGATCAGCCATAAATATGCTGAGAGAAGTTAAGACAGAATTTAGTTTACTACCATAAGTACCATGTCTGGGTTTTTTTAGCAGGATACTTTTAACAAAATGTAGATTGCAACCACTGATGTTTGGGGCTGCAACATTACTAATGTTTGCAGTTTTACATCAGTCTCCAAGTATTTAGTGTCAGCTTTAGGAATCATGCAATCTCTTTTAAAATCTTGATTTTACAGGGCTTTAAAAAAATATATATATCATTACCTCAGAGAAGAGCTTGAAAACGTAATCCAAGTATAGCCTAAAGGAGTCGGGGGGACACACGCAAGATGAGCCAAATCACAAAACCAAAAGCATTATATTATCGGTGGCCTGACTCATGATTTTTTGCGTGCCTGCCACCTCAGTGCTGAAACTGAGACAACAGCAAGCTTCTCTGAGACAGCAAAGACCGCTAATACTAGTGGGGAACGCTACGCTGTAGGAGATGCCATCCTTCAGATCCAGGATATCATGTCTTTGATTGCCAGAGCAGACAGCTTAAGGGCATTTCCTAACAATGCCATTAAGAGATACAGACGGTCATAAATTTAGAATACTGGCAATGTAGCTTAATCGAATGCTTGCCAACCTAATTAACGCTCACCATATGGGTTTTAGTCCAAGGGGATAAGCAGAAAATAACCCTCAGGATACTCTTAATTAAATGTATCTCTTGGGGTCCCAAACCACAAATGGAAGAAAAAAGAGCAGCCTTATCCACTTTGGTGTTAAAGCTGCACTTCATACAAGTCCCTGGACGCAACTATTAAAAATCTGGCTAGCGCTTTCTTGAATGCTGACAGAAGCTGCATAATTAAACCCCAGAGTTTTTGATAAATGTGGTAATACTTTGTTAACATACATCATTTAAGGGTTAGCATGTTATACCAGAGACAACCGTGTTAAATGCTAATAGAAAGGAGCGGCAATGAAGCCAGATGTCAGGATCATTACAAAAATGCATGCTACAAGGCAGTTGTTACAAAAGACAGAATTTAAAAATGCCGATGAAATGGACACAGATGTTGGGAGTTTGTGGTATTAAAGCAGAATGGCTTTAATATGGCTAGGGAGGAGGAACATGGCATTGAATTAATAAACCATGTGAACACAGCAAGGAAAGGCTAAGGTAATTGAGACTAACCAATTACTGCCTAAATTTGTGCTGCATCCAAATTGCAAAATCCCTTATCTGGCCATGTAATAATATTCTTACCTTTCCAAAAGTGAATTCTGCTATGCCCTGTTTTCCTACAAGGGAAAGGTCTGCACCGTGGACAAATTACAAGCCAGGTAAAGAAGACCAGCTTTGCCTCACTTTTTCCCTTTTTTCTTTACATGAGCTTCAGAAGAAAACATTTCAGCCACAGAAATGTCAGTATTTATGTCAAAAATCCTGGCTTCTGGCTTTGCAAAGACAAAGCTGTTGAGCTGAGTCTTTGTGTCAGTGAAATCCAAGAGTTGTGCATGCTTTTTGTGGAAAATGGAGTACAGCCAAAAAAAAAAAGGGGCATGGTTTTGTGCTTTCTTTAGATGTAAATGTACACAAGCATTCATTTATCACACATTTCAGGTGACCCCTGTCTCAAATTGTCTCATCCCTGGATTTATGCCAAGGCGAAGGACGCAAACTCTAGGTGTTCCTACCTGGCAACTGCCCGAGTGTGTTTGCCAGCTAAGGCCAAATGCAAAGTAAAACCCATTCACTTCGGATGCCATCTAGAAGCATATGCAGGCCTTTTGCAGCAGAAACCCTCACACTGAGCACGAAGCACCCACAGCACAGGTACCGTGCTCTGACAGTCATTCCAACGTCCTCTTCTCTGGCTTTAGCCATCAAGGTCACCTCAGTGTCCTGCCAGGACGCCTACAGGCCCTCCTCCCTCAGGTCTCACACAATGCTTCAAGGCTGTTATTTAAAAAAAAAACAATAGAAGAGGCCTCCATCCTCCATATTCAGCTCTGCTAGCAACCCAGCCACCGACCACTTCTACACAGGCAGTTNCGCTGCCGCCTGCGCGGCCTCGCCGCCTCCGCCGCCACCGAGGGGATCCCGCCGAGGAGACGGTGAGCGCTCCCCCTGCTTCCCCTCCCTTCAGCGCCCCGCCGCCCGCCATCTGTTGCTCTCCCCCCCCATCCCCTCAGCCGCGTCCCGTCCTGAGGTGAGGGGAGGCGGCCTCTGGAGCGGGGTCGCTGAGGCCTGGCCGAGCCCGGCTGCGAAGTTGTTTTTCTCCTTTAAGAGTTGCTCTTCAGGGCACATAAAGAGAAATTGAGGTGTTTTTTGTTTTGTTTTGTTGTTCCCCCCTCCCTCCCCCCCCCCCCCCCCTCTCCCTCCCTCCCTCNTATTAAAGCAGAATGGCTTTAATATGGCTAGGGAGGAGGAACATGGCATTGAATTAATAAACCATGTGAACACAGCAAGGAAAGGCTAAGGTAATTGAGACTAACCAATTACTGCCTAAATTTGTGCTGCATCCAAATTGCAAAATCCCTTATCTGGCCATGTAATAATATTCTTACCTTTCCAAAAGTGAATTCTGCTATGCCCTGTTTTCCTACAAGGGAAAGGTCTGCACCGTGGACAAATTACAAGCCAGGTAAAGAAGACCAGCTTTGCCTCACTTTCTCCCTTTTTTCTTTACATGAGCTTCAGAAGAAAACATTTCAGCCACAGAAATGTCAGTATTTATGTCAAAAATCCTGGCTTCTGGCTTTGCAAAGACAAAGCTGTTGAGCTGAGTCAGTGAAATCCAAGAGTTGTGCATGCTTTTTGTGGAAAATGGAGTACAGCCAAAAAAAAAAAGGGGCATGGTTTTGTGCTTTCTTTAGATGTAAATGTACACAAGCATTCATTTATCACACATTTCAGGTGACCCCTGTCTCAAATTGTCTCATCCCTGGATTTATGCCAAGGCGAAGGACGCAAACTCTAGGTGTTCCTACCTGGCAACTGCCCGAGTGTGTTTGCCAGCTAAGGCCAAATGCAAAGTAAAACCCATTCACTTCGGATGCCATCTAGAAGCATATGCAGGCCTTTTGCAGCAGAAACCCTCACACTGAGCACGAAGCACCCACAGCACAGGTACCGTGCTCTGACAGTCATTCCAACGTCCTCTTCTCTGGCTTTAGCCATCAAGGTCACCTCAGTGTCCTGCCAGGACGCCTACAGGCCCTCCTCCCTCAGGTCTCACACAATGCTTCAAGGCTGTTATTTAAAAAAAAAACAATAGAAGAGGCCTCCATCCTCCATATTCAGCTCTGCTAGCAACCCAGCCACCGACCACTTCTACACAGGCAGTTCCTGGAGCAATTTACAGCTTTTTGGATCAATTCTCATCTGAGTTCAGTCATTCCCTCAGAGAACCCAGGAAAGCCTTTCCTTAAGGCCAGGACAGCGGTGGCCCGCCGCCTCGTCAAGGTATAAAACACTCCTCGTTTCCCCAAAACACTTCGTACCCTTCGCTGTGGAGACCCCCGGGCGCTGGGCTGGGGGAGGCGAGTGGGCGAATACGCCCGAAACCCACCACAGAAACGGCGCGGCGCCCGAAGGGGTAGACATGGCCGCCCTCTCTGAGGGGACGGCACTGGCGCATGCGCAGAGCCCCCTCTTCATCCGGGTCACCGACACCCCCCCCCGCCGTGGCTGCCTGAGGCGATGAGGGGAGAGAGGGAA
>VXBW01004872.1:213364-227473 GCA_013400375.1 Thinocorus orbignyianus
CTGTCAGCTCTGAACTTGGGTGTGGGTCCCTCAGCCCCTTGGCGGGTTGGCAGGGTTGAGCCCGAGTTTTGTTTTGTTTTTGTTTTTTTGTAAACTCCTCAGAGCAGCCTGGGCTGTTTTCTGTGGAAATCGACGTGCCCTTTCTGGTCCTTGTGAGTCTTGGGGGTTTTCGGGGTTTTTTTAATATAAACGAGCTGTTTATGTTTCAGCAGTGCCTGAAGAGCGGGTCCAGGCGAAGCGAAGGTAAAAACACCGTCTCTGTCAGTACCGGTGCTCTGATGGAGAACATCTTCTGCTCTCAATAGCAGAAGCTGCCTTTCCACAGTTTGCTTAAATTTCGGAGAATCTTAAGCTTTGTATGAAGTTGAAGAGTTTGCTTTTGAGTGTTTCAAGGTACCTGTCACCTGATGTTTTAAGCGATAGGCAGGTATTAGTTCTCAGAAGAACAAAAGACTTCGTAAAAGGTCTTATCCAAGTGGCTTTAGTTCTTGGGATGCTTTTAGTCCTGCTGTGTAAGGCCATTTAATCTAAAATACAAGAGGGAGCAACTGATCAGAGAGCTTGCTAACAGGTATTGTCAGTTGTCCACACAACGATTTTCCTTCTGATTCCAAATTGTTTATTGCAGTAAGAACTAGCTGGTTGTAATAAATAACTAGCGTTTGTATATTTTCATTTGAATCAGGCTGTCTAACAAATAGGCACTTAGATTCCAAGGAGGTAATTGAAGTAATTTCCTTTTTGCACAGGGGAACTGAAGCAGAGCTGCTTGGCTGTTGCACTGATAATCACATCAGTGTACATATCAAACTGGGAGTATTTCTTCTTCTGATTTCATTGCTTTCTGATAATTGCACAGTAAAATAGTTCTACCTAGTCTGTTAAAATACCACTTCTCACTGTACTGTTCCCAGCAATATTTCTTAATTAACATTCATACATCAGTCTTACCTGTCTCATCCTTATTTCAGGGAATCTATTACATATTCTTGCATTGCTCAGTAACCATGGTGTTTTCATACTGATCTGGGTGAGGCTAGGAAAAATGAGTATTCTGTGAAAAAAAAACAGAATTAATCATGTAGGTTTATGATTTAAAAAATAGAACTGTGATGCATTCTTGTTATTTTTTTAAAAATAAAACATAATTGAAGTAGCTCATATAGTTCAGTGCTCTCTACAGAAGCTTTTCAGATTTTGTCTTTATACTAGCCAGAAATGCTGCACTGTACATTGTATAGAATTGTTGATCTTGTTGCTGAAATACTTCCTTAACTTTAACTAAGATTGCTTCTATTAAATCACTTTCCCTGCAGACTGCTTGCAGGAATTCAAGGGAATGACTGCATTGTCTTCTGCAGCTTAATATAGTGTCTAAGTTCCTACTCTTGTTCTCTAAAGGAACAAGATGATTTCTGGTAATTCAATTTTTGCTAGTAGTTGAGAAAACAAATGTCATCTATTTCATAGCAGTGGGGATGTTTAAATTGCCCCAGCTCACCAGTATTGTTTACACACATCATTTGAGACCCGCTGCCTTTTTACAGAGCAGAAAATACCTAGCAGTAAAAAAGGTTTGTTGCTGTATTTAAATGTTACTACATGATGAATGCGCATATAATGAAACTTGAAGCCAGTGAGGCTGTTTGCTGTGTGCAAAGCTGGCTGTAGTGTGCCTAGACAGGTTTGTGTGTTTTCCATCAGGATTCTTAAACTTCTTTACAAATCTGGAGAGCATCTCTTGTGTGCAGTAATGCGTGCCTATGCAGAATTTGATGTGTTTCATAATACCACAAGTGTCTGTTGAGCAAAAGGCAGTATTTTCCTCGTATCAAGGGTATTTATGCTGTAAAAGGTTTGCAGGGAAGATCTTTTGTGGTGAACAGAGGACCTACAGTTGCAGGGTCACCAGGGCTGTCGGCTCAGCCCTGCTTCTGAGCAAGCCTGACTTGGTTGTTTGCTTTAATCTGTGTGCATTTTGAAGCTGGTGGGAATATGCACAGAACAGTAGCTGTTGATTGCCTGTTTCACATGGAACTGGATGAAATGGATCAGGACAAAGAGGACTAAAGATGTAGGAACTCCAACTTTAATTTCTTCAATGTTTAGATACTATCTAGACAGTTTCTCTTACTGTTAACCAATTCATGCATGGTAAAAATCTTAGTGGCCTTGTAGCCATCGCTTTACCTCTACCTACTTCATAGGTTACTTGGATGATTTAATGTTATATAAATTAAATTGTAAAAGAAGCTAGATCTTGTGGCTTTTGCATTGGCTTTTTTCCCTTTTTTCTTCCTACCCTCTTTTACAGTGTGTGTGGTACTCTGTGATATCTGAGCTCCTGGCATTTGTTTGCAAACATTTCAGTTGTTTGTTATTGATCCTTCTCCAATTCTCAGGTTGATTTGGCAAAGGCCTTTCCTTAATTGTATTGTTTACCTGGCTATCATTCTTACCTGGCTATCATTCTTGCCTTTTATCCCACAGTGCAGTCTATGTTGCCACCTTTTCATTTACAAAATTGTCATATTCTGTTAATACCAAACAGACATGGAAATAACATGAATGTTTTTTTTATTTCAAAGTACAAAACAACAGAGTTTTGGAACCTCCTTATGCTGGAACTTTGAACTTAATTTTAATTTCTCTGAGTTCCTTTAACCAAATTTTGCCAAAGAAGGGAAAACTGGGATTATTTTTTTTTTTCCCACAGTGCAGTCTTTGTATCTCTAAGTTGTTGTTTTAGAAAATGTCCTTTATTGCTCTTTTTGACAATTTTAGATGTTTTTTTTTTCAAGCAGATGTTTGCATGCTTTTCTCATTGGTGTGCAAAAGATTGTTACTAACCATGGAGTCTATACAAAGCCTCATTGTACAGAATATTAGCCAGAAATGCAGAGTTCAGGCATCTTATTTGCCAGATCTGCCTTCATTTTGTCCGTCTCTGTGATCATTTTGTTTGAAGTGCTGTTTCTCTGTACTAACATACCGAATGGAGGAACGTGGCTGTGGTCACTGCAGTGTTTAGCGTTCGTAATCTGCAAATTGCAGCTCCTTAAATGACATACCAGATGATAACAACTTTAAAGGAGGAATAATGGATTCAGTTGATAATCTGTGGATTAAATTCTTTCTCATTTTAATTGTGATGTCTGATTCCACAGTACTCACAGAATGAAGAGAGGAGTACAACTGCAGGCAGTGTGAGTCCCAGTAATTGTACGCTCCCTTCATCATATTTTCTTGATGCTTTTGCCTCCCTCCAGTCTGCTTTGTAGACTTCATCTTGTAGCGTGTGAGGCTCAGACGACTTGAACTTCTTAAACCTCTTCATAACGCAGCCAACTTGACCAAATTTTGTGTTGATCTGTCTGGTACCTTACTTCCTGTGTCATTCACTGGTAATTTAAGCCTTTGAAATTACACACTGGTGTTTCCAAACTGTCAATTTTGGTACCACTCTTGCTCTCTTGCCTTGTTTGCAAGTCTCCTCATTCTTTGCTTTGTCTGAAAAGCAAGTTTTTGGAGCAGTCACATTTAGGTTAGGTGTTTCTTACTGTGATCCATACTCCCCTCTGACGAGGAAGCTTGAGGAGGTAGGACCAAAGCTGGGACAAGGCTGTCATGTTGCTCTCAATTCTGTCTAAAAGTGGCTTGGCTTGACTGTAGGTGTCTGTGTCCTGTTGCATGTGTGGTTGATTAACCCAGAACTCCCTTGGAGCCTGTGCTGCCAAGCCAGATGGTGGCTTTTGTTTTTACTGTGTTGGCATATTTTCTTTTCCTTTTTGCTTTCCTTTTTGCATGAATCAGCGAGCACAAAATATTAGGTTTTCACCAGCTACATGTTTTCTTGCGTTTACATCTTCATGATTTTTGCAGCAATAATGGAGCAAAGTATGCTCTATTAATTTTTTTTTTTTATTGTGTAAAAACTAAAAAATCAAAGGTAACCAGTACCTTTCTTTCTTTTCCCTTCCTTGACGTGTTTACTCAAGGTTATAGATACTCTTACTTACGGGAAAGGCATTCTGTGGTGCTTAGGAGAAGGTGATGTCCTCACTTCAGGAGATCTTGGGTTTTGTTCCTTTACCTGCCACTGGCTTGGAGAGGCTTTGGAGAAATGCTTTACCTTTGCTGTATACATGGAATAAAGATATTTCTTCAAATATCAGAAGACTTCTCTGATTACTTGGGAAATGCTTTTAACTTATTAAATAGGAAATTTCTATTAACTGGAAAGCATGTCGTGGAGAAAAGCTTCTAGAACAGTGTTGTAATTCTTGATTTATGTCAGAGTGAAGGGAGGAGAAATTTCATTTACTTGACTGAGTGATTTCCTTTTCATAGATTGAACAGCAGTAACTTTATCCCATTTACAGAAATGGGATATGGAGCTTCTGTTTTGTGGATGAGAATGAGTTTCGTGTTGATTTCTATTCTTATTGTAAGATTACTTGCTTTAAAGAAGAGTCAAAGCAAGAAGATGCGAAGTTTTTACATTCTGTTTTGTTTGGTTTTCTTTTCGGAATGTCAGATCCCTACGAGAAACTGGAACATAAAGCAGAGTTGCTTTGGGTGAGCGATGCTCAGAGATACAATGAAGTCCTGGAGTGACAGCCAGTCAGACCTCTACAGCAGTGACCAAGAAGAGGAAGAACAGATGATTTTTGGGGAAAATGAAGATGATTTGGAAGAGATGATGGATTTAAGTGACTTGCCTACCTCACTCTTTGCTTGCAGTGTTCATGAAGCTGTGTTTGAGGTACAGGAAGAAAAGGTAAGGTAGAGACGGGAATATTTGGGTTGTAATACTGTAAGTATAGGTACAGCTATTGAACATTTTTATCCAGATTTTCAGTTTATTACTGCATATTATAATGGAGGTGGAGGAGGGAAACGACCCAAAGTACTTACCTGGTAAGATCAGATTGGAGCGAGCACAGTTACCAAAGAGCAGAAAGTACTACACTTTTCTGGTATTTGAAATCATTAATGGGTATGCAGTGCTTCTCCCATGAAAAGCTCTTACGATTTTCTTTTGCTTCTTCTTTATCCAAGGTAACAAACCTAAGGGCAGATTTAAATAAAGTCTGAAAGCAAATTTGAATGTTTTATTTGAGGCAAGGATTTTGTTAAAAGAGTATTATGAATTTACAGGATGTGTGTTCAAGTCAGAACACCTTGAAAGTGGCTTATAAAGACCTTCTAATAGACTAAATCTTCTCTGGCTTGTTAATGTTTGTATTCAGTCCAATCTGTATTTTTTCCTTTGCTTCCAAGAGCTCCAGGACTAATGATGTACACTACATGGGTGAGGGAAAACAGGAGGGACTGATGTGAGAGCTTTGGTCTGTGGCATCATCAGTTTCAGTACTTATATATATATATATATATATGTATAAACACACACACTTAGATATCTATACTTATGTCTATAAATTGAATGCTTACTATGCAGACTTCCTTATAGTGCTTGGAAGCATAGAGGTGCTTTGATAGATTATATGGCTTTTACCTGTTTTATGAGATTCAGTTTATTCAGCCCCTGGACATGTATTTCAATGGCTTGATTTACTTCTGCCTACATCTTTTAAAGGCTGAATGCACAGCAAACAGTTAAGGAAACAAATGGAAATCATGCTGTGTGTGCACAAACAGAAAGCAATTTGAAAATCTGTGGTGGTTTTGGGTTTGGTTTGGGGGGACACGAGGAGGGTGCTCGTAGCTGTCACAGTTTTGCTACCCAGCATTCTTGTAGTTGATTTGGTAACGCTGGCAAAGCTGGCAGCACTTCCAAGCAGACTGTTAAAATCTGTTTCCCTCTTCACTGATTTTGTAGTAGTCAGAACTTGTAAAAAATACATTGCTTGGTGCTGTATTTAGGCACAAATATTTTGTGCTCAGCATTTTCATTTATGAAACTTCACATAAGTGAGTGATGATTAATATTCTGGTGAGGAGAAGAGGCGAAAAAGACACCATTGATTTGAAATCTGTATATTTAATTCTTATGAAGCATTTTGCTCAGCTTCTATTTCTGCTCTAATTCTTTCATCCATTTTTTGGACATTTTCTAGCTGTGTTTCTGGATTTGTTAAAGCGATGCTTAAGCATTAACAGTTTGTGTTGAATTGACTGAAGTTGTTGAATTTAATGCTCTCAGTTTCCACTTTCAAAGTGTTTTAATTACATGGTATATTTACAGAAAAACTTCTGTCTAAGTTGGTATACATACCTTAAAATTCTGTCTTTTACATAGCATCTGAAAATGCCTTTTCAAATTTAGTTCAAATGGTGAAAGGTGAAAAACTCAGAGTGAAAGTATGTATTGTCTTTTTCTCTGATATTCACCTTGACATTCTACAGGGTGGAGAGAACTGCACAATTAAATAATATTTCTATTAAAACTAACATGGGCATCATCTGAAAAATTTCTTCAGTCCTATTTAAAATAAAAGCCTCTCATCCTGTAATTATTTTTTTGAGGAATGAAGGCATCAACAGGATTTTTGTAAAGAGATCAGTGTCTATTGGAATCAAGCAAATTAACCATTGTCATTGGAAAGAGCTCTTAATGAAAAAATATTCCTTTTCTGCTTATTTCCTTGTTTAGATCTCTGGGTAACAGTATTATCAAAGCATAGTAAATACAATTGAGAAGAGATTGCTTGTATACTTCTCATCTCGTGATCTTAATCTGACTTCTTACAGTGAATGAAAATTTATACTGGGAAATTTCCTAGGGCATTCATGCTAGGGGAAAAAAAAAAGAAATATCTGCACATTAGGTCTTCTGTAAATCAGAGAACTAGTAAATTAAAACAGATTGAATTTCATAACAATGCAGTTGTTATTTATTAAAGAACTTGAGGATAAGTTTCCATGTTCAGTCAAACATGATTTTTTCAAATTTTTTATTTTTGTGAATGAGTGGTGTTTAGCAAGAATAGATTTTTGTCTCTACTTCATTCATCCTGAGAATTTTTACATTTTCCTTAAGCAACTCGGTACTTCAGTTGATCTAAACTAAAAATTAAGCTGATTTGCATAGTATTTTTGGAGATGCTGTCGTAAAAGTCATGTGCAAGTAGCAGCATTTTTGTTGACGTTCACTTCTGAGTAACTGTCGCTAGGTGGCAGTTTGGGTAGCAAGGGTTTTATAGGCTTGCTCGCAGCAATTCGCTCTTGGAATTCAGATTTAAATGGTGAGACAGAGAAGTGCTGCACTGAATACAGACTTACAAGTCGGAGTAACTGAGGGGAAGTATGGAATGTGCAGGTTTGGGCAATTAAGGAAATGAATGGGATTTGGAAGAGGAAAGTGGAAGGGAAATGTTTTTTCATTCAGTGAAAATGTTCATTTTACATTTGGAGAATCTTTGTACTTCATCTCTAGGAAAGATTTGAAGCACTTTTCACAGTCTACGATAATCAAGTTACATTCCAGTTGTTTAAAAGCTTTAGAAGAGTAAGGATAAACTTCAGCAATCCGGAGGCGGCAGCAAGAGCACGGATAGAACTGCATGAAACAGACTTCAGCGGAAAAAAGCTGAAGCTGTACTTTGCACAGGTATTGTGGAACCCTGAGATGTTGTTCATGTGTCCCTGCTTCTTCTTTATTCCACGTTTGCCCATGAGTTTCATTTATGGTAAATATTGGAAGTTACCTTCAACCTCATTCTTCTACACTGAAATGTATTACTTTCACTCATTGAGAAATTTGTGCTTTAGGGGACAGTTTTAATTTTCAGCTTGAGTTTACGGAGTTATAATTGATATGGAATAGTTGCTGTGTAGTGACACGAACCACCTTCCCCCATACATAAACAGAAACGTGCAGAAAGAAAATAAGTGGGTCCAAAGATCCCTTTATAATAGGTGCTTTACAGGCATATTTTTCTTGTTGGATTAGCAGTTGTGTGTGTCTCATAGAGCTACATTGTCAGCACCCACAAAGGCCAATTTCTTACCTGCAGCATTTCTCCAAGGTGTCATAACAAGAAGTGACAAAAGCTATACTACTTTATTTTTTAAAACTAGGCTGAATTAAGCACTGCAAGTACAGAGAATGGGCATGTGTTAGTGGGGAAGTAGACTAAACACACAGAGAACTAGTATTTGTCATCTTATTCTGTATTTCCTGGCTTTTGTCTTCAGGTGCACGTCTCCAGTGAAATAGGTGACAAGTCCTACCTCCTTCCTCCACAACCTGTTAAACAGTTCCTGATATCACCACCAGCATCTCCACCAGTTGGATGGAAACAGAGTGAAGATGCAACTCCCCTGATAAACTATGACTTGCTTTGTGCTGTCTCCAAGCTGGGACCAGGTAGGAATATTTACCTGCTTTTATTGTGTTACTTAACTTCAAAAATAGTTATCAAGGGAATTCATCTACTTACATGTCTTTCTGTGCAAAGAAACTGAGGCTGTCTTATGGGGTGTTTTCTTACTGGAATAAAAGGCTTCATCAGGTTTTTTACTTAATTGGTTAATCGATTGCCTTAATTGTTTGAAAATATAGCACAGAACTGGAAGGTGTGGTAGTAGCTGCATCACATCCATTTGTTGAATTCTGTCATAATGTCAGTATTAAGTAGCAAACGAGAAGAGAATTCCTGCCCCCCAGTTAACCCCCATTTTTATACTGAGCGTGACATATGGAATATTTCATTTCATCATTCTGTATATTCTGCTATGGGAAGCTGAAAAAAAAGTCTTTGAATAGTGTAAATACCACTTAGCAACACCTAAACCCAGCAGATAATATTGACATTCCTTTCACTAGAAAGAAATTTAACTCTTTCCCAGCCGAAACCAGGACAGATGGAAATAAATGAATACTTGGTTGTGTTACTGCAGGTACTAAGAGGTTTTTGAGATAAAGTAGCATAATGCTTTTCCTTGGGGTTGTTCATAGCATGATTCTTGTTTGCTGCTCTTCAGGGGAAAAGTATGAGCTTCATGCTGGAACAGAATCAACTCCTAGTGTTGTTGTCCACGTCTGTGAAAGTGAGACAGAAGAGGAAGATGAAATCAAAAATCCCAAACAGAAGATTATGCAGACACGGCGTCCAGAACCACCCCCAACAATACTGAATGAATCTAAAGCATTTGATTGTACGCTGGAGGTAGGGGGTACTATGCACTGTTAGATTGTGGGATGCTCAAGATAGTATCAAAAATCAGACACTTAATGATTACCTGTGTTGATGTCTGTACTGCTGCTATATGGTATGTATAGCGACAACAGATTTTACTTGTAGTTGTCTCTCATGTTCAAGATTTTGGATGCCAATGCTCTGAAAAGCACTTTAATTTTAGGGACTAGTCCCCCAAGTGTAGCAAATCCACCTGACTTGAAGTAGTGAAAAATAGGAACTCTGGTTGTGGTTTTGTTGGGTTTTGATTTTGTTTTTGTTTTTCTCCTTTGTTTGTTTGTTTTTTAAGATGTTACTCTTTTGTTTATATTGTAAAGTGTGAGGTACCAAGTGCTGAAATAATACCTTACTGTCACGATTGGATTCCAGAAAGTTCATTGTATAGCACTTAAAAGCTGATCTGTACTGGTACAACAGCTTCCAGTTAGTATAGTGTTAAATGTAAGTGAAACATATTCTTTAGGCTCAAATTCCTTCCCAGCTAGTGATCTTCTGAGGTGAAGATTAATCTTTGCTTTTCTCAGAAATACCAAGTATGTGTTCTTAATTTGACATGAGGCACAAGTACACGTATGGAGCTAAATTCAAGTAGTTTTATTAACTATGCAGAGAGAGCACTGAAGGAGGAGCCACAGAACCCTGAGAAGACAGAGGCCGGGTCTGTCAGAAGCACTGCTGCTGTCTGTGAGGGAACACTGACAGGTACAGTCATTTGCACTGACACCTAATTAGGAGTGAATTAGAATATGTAGAGTGAATTACGGATCCAGCTATTGAATGTGTTTGTCTCTGATCCTCTCTGAAAATAAGGTAATGTTTGTTCCTCTACAGTCCTAGAGATGGCCTGCATTTATTAATGAATTCAGTGACTGTTACATTAGAACTAAGTTTTATTAGGAGATGAACCATCTAGAGTTAATTTTTAACTTGTGCTCCTAAACTTCTCCAGTCTGTTTCTTATTTTTTTAAGACAATGGGTTGCCTGGCTTTGCCAGCTTATGCAGTTGCAGCTCTTGTTTGCTGTTTTTCATTCAGACTGTTTCTGTGTGGCGTCCTGTCTGTCTGATAGAGCACCTGCTGTTTTGCAGACCAGGATGCATCTTTGGAAATACAGATCTTTTAATTTTGTCATCTTGTGTTAAGTGTTTTCGTAGGAGGGAAATATGCCTCAGTACAATGACATATGCTCCGATGCTTTTACGCTATTTTATAACCAACCTTTTTTAGTCTAGACAGATTCTTCTTTTTTCTATTTAAAAAAATAAAATTATTTGTGAACAAAACAGGCTGCTGATGTTCATATGTATAAATCATTCAAAAATTGGCCTTTTTCAAATTCATTTTAGTGTGTTTCAATCCTACATGATGTGCTTATTGAATTTTCAAAAGTGTTTTCAGTTGATTGACGGAGAGAAAAAGTAATGGTCATGGATTTGCTGTGGGCGTGGTAGTTTTCAACTCCGTGTTGTGCCAGCTTGTGATCCCCTCCTGCCACCAGCTTCCAGTTGTAAAATGGGATCCTGCAGGCAGGTCCTGGTTCCGGAGGCAGGAGTAGTATATATTAAAAAGGTAGGAAGATGGGTTTTGTTCATCTTGCCTCCATGGGCATGATGTTTACGTATCTCTTCGGGTATTGAACTCACTCAAAGTCTGACTTCTCTGTCTTGCTGTTCCATGTTACTAAAAAGAGAAAAAACCTCACAACAAAAAAAACTTGTATTGTCAATCCAGCTTGTGTATTTTTAAAATTCCAGAAGTCCGTTTGGGATTTTCTGTGGTGTTTATATTTCGTTAATTTTTTCATTTCTACCCCATTGTAGAAGTTGCTGTAAGTAGGAATAAGTGGAAAACCTTCAAGAAACAGTTTTATAACACAAATCAAGCAAGTAATGTTGTCAATGTACCTTGTGTAAAATGTATAACAACTTGCATTCCTACATCTTTCACTGTGTAAAGACACTTAAAATAAAACCAATGCAGTGCCATTCCCATGTGGTTTTTTAACTGTATTCCATATTGACCCAAGTTGGATGTTTGTTTTCTAATGGTATTGTGTGCTTGTGGAATTGTGTGAATGGTTGAGATCATGATTTTCCATAAGCAAACTGCTGAAGAAGTTAGGGGTTTCAACAGAAAAATCCTGGGGATTGCTGGGCTGAAGGAGGGACGGAGAGGGTTTTTATGGTGGTGTGGGGTGTGTTTCCCTCACGGGAATTTTGAAGGGGAGGGCTGTTGCGGGGAAAATGCCCGGTTTGAGCTGCAGCTCTGTAAGTTTTTATTGTAACAAAGATAAATAATTAACTTGTTTCCAGAAATCTCCAAAGACCCATTTCCACGGGAAGGAAATGGTCAGACTTTATATAAAATGTGTATGCATCACAACAAAACTGTGAAACATCAGCTTGTTGCACTGCGTGTGCCCTTGCCGGCAGGTTCCCCTCTCTTAGATGAGGCAAATTTCAGCGGTGGTTTTCGTGTTGGCCAGCAGAGGGCAGCTGTGTGCCCTTCTCCCGGCTTGCTTTGGCGCGATATAATTGAATTATATTAGAAATGCTCCAAAATCACATTCCTTTACTGCATGTGGAGCCGTTCCTTGTGTCCGTGCTGGTATAATGGGAGACTTTGTCTGCCCTGGAGGTGGTGTCGGAGACAGGGCTTTGCCGGAGCTGGAGGGGAACAAGGTGTCTGGCTCCTGGAAGGACTGACATGGGTGGGCGAGGAGGCAGCGAAGCAGAGGCTTTACAGCAAGGAAACTTGAACTCAGCCATGGGTCAATATCAGAAGTGATTCTACTGCACTTCCACTCTGTCCATAATGCCCAACGTAACAGAGCCACCTTTGTAAAATGAATGAAATCCAGGTTTGCTTCCTGGACTCCACGTGATGGTTCAGTCGTGACCACCAGAACCTGTTTCTCCTAATCACTGACCTGCTGTTAACTGAAGTGCTATTTTTAGAAGCAGGCTTCCACAGAGGCACCAGCTCAGCCCTTTCTGAGCTTGCATTTGGTATAAATAAATATCCCAAATTCCTTTAAAGCATTCTTCTTGAGAAGCTGCTGACAAAAATGCATGGTCTTTTCTTTGGGCAGTTCCTGTGTGTTCTGGAGAAAAAGTTGCCTGAGGTGCTTTGTTTTTATTTTATAATACCTAATAATGGCCCTTCTCTTTGCAGTCCTGTGATTACTGCTGCTCATTTTATTTATATTGAACTGCTTTCCCCCAGAAAGACCTCATGCATAAAATGCCTCCTGCTTAATTTGCTCCCTGAAAGGTTGTATTTCCATTTCTGCCTGGTTTTGGATTTCCCATCGGTTTTAGCCCAGGACAGAAGATTGTCTTACGAGTCTTACGCTTACTGGGTTTTGTTTAATTGCTCTACTTAATGTGTAAAACTCGCTAGGAGGGGTTCCTGCTCCAGTGTGCTTTTCATGTGGAAAGAAACCACAGCCAAGCCTCATTCCCTCGGAGAAAAATGCAGAAGTATTTCCTTTCCTGAACCAGAGGGGAGGCGCGCACCTGGCTGGCTCTGGGAGTCTTTGTTCCTGTGTGGGCTTCTGTGGCACCTGCAACCCATCCTGCTGGGACCCCTCCGTTCTGCAGCCAGAGGTGCCAAGAGCCATCAACGGAACAACACAGGAGGGAACTGTGCTCCTTGACACCTCGGAGGAGCATGTGCTTGGACAGCTGTTTACTTTTGTGCTTAAGCAGCTGTTTACTTTGTTCTGAGCAAGATGAATTACTTTTTCTCCTGTAGCTGTTGATGGAGCTGAAATCTGAGCGAGTGTGACTCCAGGATTGTCTCTGAACGTCAGTCCTACAGCTCGAGGAAGGCTCGTTTGAATGTCTCCGTACCCTTCCTCTAGAGATCAGGACTAGAGAGATTGTGTTGGTACCATGGTACTCACCTTAATGATTGAGAGAGAGGTCATGTCCTGGGCTTTGGTTGTTCGTGTATTTCATCTTTTAAGTTGTATTTGTGCTTAAGTCACACTGAAAAACACACGGTATTTTAAATGTTAGCTGATGTGTTAAAATCCTCCTCTGAACAAGGTCTCTTGCATTTCAGCACGTTGAGGCTTGCAGAAGGGAATGTGTGATTTCCTTGGTGGAGCGAACATAGTCCAGCTATAATATCGGCGGGAAGCCAGATGTCAGCATGGCATGAGGCAGTGGGGAAGGTGCTGATGGCAATCTGTTGTGTGGCTGTGTTGCATATAATATGGAAATAACCTATTCTGTGTTCTTTCTGACTCTCTAGCCAATGACCATGTTCCTGTTTGAGTAACGTGGCACGGCAAGCAGGGATTAGGGAGGAGAACCAGGCTTAGATGTGCTCTTCTGCAGGGACAGGTAACTTCACCTCTGCAGTTCAATTTCATCCCTTGCAGGTGTGGTTGGTAAGATTTTTGTGGCTGTGGGTACATGTCCAGTGCTGAGGTCCTGATTTCATAACACAATACTAGACTCCATCAATTTGTAGTCGGTTGTGACATCTCTTTAAGTTGGAAGAGGGGAGAGTGAGATGAGATCTGGGGAAGAACTTGGCTGTGAGTGAGGGTGGTGAGGCGCTGGAACAGGTTGCCCAGAGAAGCTGTGGCTGCCCCATCCCTGGAGGGGTTCAAGGCCACAGAGTTGGGGGGGTTCAGCCTGGAGAAAAGGAGGCTCTAGGGAGACCTCTCGGGACTTTTCGGGACTGGAAGGGGCTCTAAGGTCTTCCCAGGGCATTCTCTTCCAAGGTGGTGAGACCCTGGCCCAGGTTGCCCAGAGAAGCTGTGGCTGCCCNCGGCCCCGGGGAACCACCTGCGGCCACCGCCGGTACCGGCACCGCCGGGCAGCAGCGGGCAGCGCTCCCGACCTTCCCGGGGACGAGCTCGGTGGCAGCCCCGGAGCGGGAGGGGGGGGATACCCGGTGCCCGCCACCGGAGAGCCCTGCGCGGCGATGA
>VXBW01004872.1:227701-247701 GCA_013400375.1 Thinocorus orbignyianus
TGGTGTGGTGGGAGGTGTCCCTGCCCAGGGCAGGGGGTGGCACTGGGTGGGCTTTAAGGTTCCGTCCCACCCAAACCATTCTGTGATTGTATGATCAGCTGCTCTTTTCACCCGGTACCTCTGCAATCCGTGCCGGTGCCTGTTTGGGGTAATTTCCCGTTCCCAGGGCAGTGGTTTTTTGTTTCTTAAACTGCTCCAGTTTGGTTTTTGTCTTCCCGAGCCGCTCCGGTGTCAGACCCTTTCCCCCTTCCCTCCCTGGGCTGCCAGCCGGGGCTTTGCCCGTGTGTCCGCCCNATATACATTTAATTCTTTTCTTTACAGCTTTCTGTGACTTTCTGCTGGCGGTGGAATGGCTGTGAATAGTGGGTTTGGTGGGGGTGACTCCGGGTTGTACATACCGTAGTAAATGCCTCTACGTGCAGCAGAAATTCTTTCTGGGTAACTCTAAACCAGAAAGAAATACAGAGCAGATGCCTTCATACGATTTTTTGCTTAACTGGGGCTTCAGCAGTCGTTTCATGAGTTGGAAACCTTTAAGGTGCAGGGACTGCAGCTGATCTGGCGAGTTGTTTCCTCCCCGGAGAAGGGTTCCGCGGCCGTTGAAAGATTCTTCTCTCTCTAGCAGTGTCCTTTTCATCACTGGGCATATGCTGAACCTCCTGTCCTGACTTATTCAACCCCAGCACTATGAATAAGGTTTTGTTGGTGGTTTAGGGTGGGGTTTTTTTTTGCGGTTTGGGTTTGTGGTTTGCTTTATTTTTTGTTGGTGGTGGTTTGGTGGTGGTTGTTGTGTTTGGTTTGCTTTTTTTTTAAAAAAAATCTGCTGAACGCTGTGCTAGAAAGGGCTGCCAGACCTAATATTTAACGTGAAAAGCACTAGAAAGCTTGGAGCATTGGGTTACAGTTCACTGAGTGTCTCCAGCACGGAACAAAACTACGCTGCTTTCGTTATTTGGGAACAGGCTGAAGTTGCTGACAGGTTTGAACAGCGATTTCTGGTTCTTCGTGGTAATTAATGCACTTAATGCCCCAGGAAGTCCTTGCTAAAGGAAGCAGAGTAGTTTGTAAACAAATTTCACTAATGCAACACATTGTGCTGGGTGGAGTGTTGGAGCAGGAGGATTTGATTTAGCGATTAGGAGGCAGAAGACAAAGGCAGGGCAGTGATCAGGGAGTTCGTGGCCCCGTGAGAATTACTGTCTTGCTGATGGACGGGTACCTGGGCTGTGGATGCAGGTTTAGACACTGAGGGCTTGCCAAGAGCTTTGCAGGGTTCTGGTGGAGGACAGGGTGTAAGCGTGAAGTATCACACTGCCTGTGTGTTTGTCTCCACACTGTTCCCAGAGGAGAGGAATGTGCCTCATCCATCCGACAAGTTTGCATGTGCAGAACTTGAAGAAACCTTGCAACTGCCTTCGTCCTGCTGGTTTGCAAAGTGAAAGGAGTTGCATTCTCTATTGCATACAGAATTCCATGCTCTTTTTTCAACACAGAAAACACTTAAGGATATGGGATGTGCAGAGGTTCTTACAACAGGATTGAGATTGGTGTTTTTCTGGCAGATGAACATCTTGAATGGTGGAAGATCCAGCCCGGGAGCTGGGGAGCACGTTGTGTGAGCTGCGGGCAGAGGACAGCAGTCCTAAACCTCCCATCTGCTACTGCCAGGAGATTTGGCTCCCTTGTTGGCAGTAATTAATGAGAAAGTTTCCTGCCCAGCCCTGCTCCTGTCTGTCGTCTGCTACTGAAAGCATGAGTTTTATTAGTTACACTAAATTCTTCTGACTTCTGGCAATAAACAGTCAATCAGTCAGGATTTGATGCACGAAGGAGCTGGAGCAGCCCGTGAGTGATGCACTGAGTGCTTATAGTGGGCTCAGCTCAGCGTCTGCTGTGCTCAGGGGGTAAATCCATGGCTCCTGAACACCCTGCGGGGTGATAGCCCTTTACAGGGAAGGGATGCAAACTGGCCAGACAAGATAGAAAAACTCCCTGAACTCTGGGAAACTTTGGAATTGGATCTGATTCCAGATCAGCGTGCCACAGCAGGAGCCCAGATCTACCCTGTGCTACTGATGTTAATTAATTTCATGCTGTTCTCCAGCTGGATACGATGTGTTGACATTGTTTTTGTGGTTTCTATCAATCCTGTTCCAGTAACGGAAAATGGGCCCTCAAGTTCCTCTTCTCCGAGTTGCCCATGAGAACTGGGCTGGGAAAAATCTGGAAGAATTTGTCCTGCAGAGCTTTGCAGTGGCAAGTAAAAGCCAGCCTGGCAATCTTCCCTTTAACACTGGACTTTCAGGCTTTGGGAAACGGTTTAGTGGTGGGTTTTGTCAGTCTTCAGTTCATGGTTGGACTCAATGATCTTAAAGGTCCCTTCCTATGATTCTATGACAAGATGCCTCTTTCTGACCTATAAATAAAAGGGTTAATGCTGCAATTCCCACTCTGAGTCTCAGTCTTAATCCCCTCTCTCCTGCCTTGGAGCATTTATGGGTTGTGCCTGGAGTAAAGCAGATGTCCTGATGGAAAAATACAGGTGGGAGAGAATTTCTGCAACAGTGTGATCTCTTGAACTGTTCCAGCCTTTCAGTAAATGGCAGATCCAGCACGGTACACAGCCTGGTAATCAGTTCTGCAAACTACTTCTGAATCTGCAGTGTTTTATTTAAACTGTCTTCTCTAAGAACCTGAAAAGCTATCGGGAGTTTTCCAAGGATATTGTTGTAGAGCTGAAGTGAGTCCTGCACCAGCAGAGCCTTTTCAAGAGCGTTATGTGCACAGAGCAGGGTTGCAGCAGACAGTCCTCAAGGGCAAGCTGCTTTTTTTTGTGGTTTATTTGTCCAGATCCACTGAATTTGCCACCAACATGCACTTTGCTGGGATTTCAGTGAACAGCAGAGACAAATTGTTGGGTGCTGTGACTTGGGGGCTGCGTGACACGATGCCACCACCCACTGCCAGACTCTAACCGAGGGTTCGGCTCGCATTCATTTTCTTGCTCTCCTTTTGAGTGCACACCTCGATGGTTTCTAGAGTTTGTCACCTTGAGCCTTTCACCCTCCCCCATGAGTCATTCCTGCCTTAAGATTTGTACAGGTGCTTGGAGGCATTTTTCTTCTTTCTGCATCTGTTTTTTTTTTCTTTTCTTTCTTTTTTTTCTGGGTAATATTTAACTGCTAATTATACATCCTTCCCTCCTGTGCCCCCCACCTGAGTGTTCCCAGGAACACGGACGGTGCCTGGGCCCTTATCAGTGTGCAGTGAGTAGAGCCACCTAATTGCAAGCTGAGAGTCTGAACTGGGTCGTGTTTGGGAGCTTGGGGCTCCTGTGGTGCTTTGTACCTGCTCCAGCAGCCATTAGTTTTCAGTGTATGATTGTGGGTGGATTTTCTTCACCCAAATCAGAGGTTAATGATGCTGCCAGGAACTGGTGGGAGCTGCTGCTCAGAAACATGGTTCTGCTAATACCTCTGTGCTCAGAAGGGGCTTCCAGCTCCCACTGAGTGCAGATGAGCTGGGAACCAGCCTCAGGCATTGTTCTGTGCTATGGATTGACTGTCCCTCGTGTTGATTTTCCTGCCTAAATAGCGTGTGTGTGAGCTGCCTGGAGCACAGAAGCAGCGTTTCTGGGTGGGATGCAGTGGCTTCTCTCCGCTGATTTGCTGTAAAATGTAACACAGAAGTGCACCCCATCCCTTCCAGACAGCACGGGACTGACTGCACGGGGGATGTATCCCCGATTTCCAGATGTGCAGCCAATCTCTGAGCTACTGAATCTGGCTGGAATGGAGGATGTCCTGATACCAAGGGATAGAAAACCCTCAGTATCTGCTGAGACAAAGCCTTCTGGTGGAAGAGCACATCTGAGGGGGAAACTCAGGTCCAGCGCAGGGCCACNTCTATGATTCTATGAAAAAAAATGATGTGTGATCTTGACACAGTGCAGAGAACGAGAGGAGGTAGAAGTCACTGGTGTGTCATGGTGTGCTGGTACAAAGGGCTTTTCTGCAACAACAGGAGACGTTACAGACACTGCCTGGGCCTTGGAGGCTGCCTCAGGGACCTGGAAATCGCTGTGCTCCGTCTGTGAGTTATTTGGCTCTAAGTCTTGAGCCAAAGGGTCTGTGTTGTGGGAAAGGAAGGAATCCTTCCTCAGGCAGGGTATGGCACCTCTCCTGCTTTGTTATGGTAAGGTGGGTCCCGTGAGGCTGCTTATTTGCCACCTCTGGGTTACACCACTTCTTGTTGGTTCCTTCAGCATCTCGGGTGTGTACAGTCCGAAGTTAAAAGTGGAGAATAAGAGCCTTCTAATAGTCATTAAAAAAAGCTGCCCACAAAGGGAAACGTCGCACATTCCTTTCAGGAATAAGCTGCAAAATTGCTCCCAGGTCTCTCTTGATACCTGATACGGGCATTGCATATAAATGGCAGTTTTGTTCCAAAATGTTATCCCCTTTCCTCTTAAATTAATCACTTCAGCCTCAATAATAACGAAGTAACTCAGTCTTCTGCAAATGTGACCGTTGGACCAAATGATTCATTGTAAATGGCTTTTAAAGAGCCTTCCTATATAATCACAGCACGTTAAACAGACTGTTTTCTTTTGGATGATGGATTAGTTTAAAATTTCAGTTTTGTCTAACGTTTTTGGATGGAGAGGGTTTTATTGCATCCCAGCTCCCACGGGTCTGCTTGGAAACTCGGACCAGTGGTAAAGCGTGCCTGGGTCCAGGGTGGGAAATCCCAGAGGAGGAGCCAGAGCTGGTGAGAAGCTCTAGATGCCATGTACAGTATTTGTCAGCGAGAGAGGGGGAGTCAGGGGGTTTGAAAACTAAAAAATTCAACAACAGGCATCTGAGCTCAGCTTCACAGACCCCTCTGAATAGCTCAGGAGCTGGGGGTTACATCTGAGCAGCACAAGCTTGGAGCTGCAGGAACCTCAACGTGGTGGTGGTGGTGGTGGCAGCACGGTGGGGTTTTTTTCCTTTTGAAGTTCAAATCCTGGTTCTGAGATGTATTTCACAAGTTGTGTAATCCGAATGTGCCTTAGCTCCTGGTCTGTAACCAGTGGGGAAAATACCTCTGGCTTGTTTTGCTTCCCTAGCCTGGCTTGTCTGCATAGGCAGTCCTACCCTGAAGGATCTGGAGTGGGTTTTGTGCTGTGACTGCGCTTTGCTGAACGTGGTGGAGTTGCTGCAGCTCCCGTGAATAAGTGCATTCACACCGAGGGAGAGGAGAAATGTGTGTGGCCCAGCATTTTTAAGGCAGAAAATGAGAATTGGGAAATCAGCAGTTCACAGTCTGCTTTAAGACATTGCTCCTGGGCAAGTCAGCGACCACGTCTGTCTGGTTCAAATTTCTAGGCTTTCGAAACTGGGGACCTTCCTTGGGGACCTGTCTTCACTTCCTCAGTTCTTGTCCTCTATGGAGATACTTAGATACTTGCATCTTCCTCTGTGAAAATATAAGCCATACAGATAGAATTACTGTGGGGTTTTTTCTCTTCTTCTTGGTGCTGCTACTGCACAGTAGAGTCGCCGGCAGCTTGTGGAACTTTGTCTTGGCAGGGAAGTGAAACGCTTTAAATCTCTGTTTTAACAACAGCTAAACCTGGAGAGCTCGTGCCAGAACCTGAGACAAACGCTTCTATAAAGGTGCTGCTCTGACATCAGGACACGTCGGAGCACACAGGCTCCTCACACAGCCGGCTGTTTGCCTGAGGCCACGTTTATGCCTCAGCTCCTGTCAATTTGAACTCGGGGTGTTTTTTTTCCCCACCCTTTCCTCCCTCTCAGAGCCTCGCAAGGTAAATTCAGGCACCTTCGGGTGGCACTGAAGCACGTTGTGTTTTTATTACTTTCTGAAGTTCACAGTTTGCCTCAAAGCCCCGCCGGTGTTCCCGGTTCTCGTGGCTCCAGGTGAGCGCGGGAGCACGTGGCTGTGGCTGTTGGGATCCAGGATGGATGGTTTGCCAGGTTCTGGTGGGGAGCTGAAGCTGAGGCAGCTTGGGCCAGGCTCTTACCACCTTCAGAGTGAATAATTTCTTCTAAAATTTCTGCCATACAATAAGAATCGAGCAAACCAGTGCTGAGTTTTGTTGTCCCATTCTTTAGTGAGTTTTTTTTTGTGATTTAAGACACTGCCCTGCAGACGTGTTTGGGAAGGGAATCAAGTGCCAGAGCAGCAGAGCTGGCAGCCATCGTTCTTCCTTAGACCTGGATAAATAAGGAGGGAAAAATCACCTGTTTTCCAGCCTGTGTTTGGCTGCAATATAAGGTGAAAATCCTATCTGTGCGGCAGTGCTCTTGAAAGGATGAATTAATTCTCTAGCTGAGCTTCTGGCTCAAAGCTGGTATCTATTACTGCTGGAGAAACAACAGCTGACTTTGTGTCTAGTTTAAAGATTGGGTTTTTTGGGTGGCAAAGCACTGAGTTTGGGTGTCTCTTAACCAGCACCTGCCTCCCCTGGCAGGGAGTTGGCTTTCAAAGTCTGGTTCTCCTGAAAAAACTCCACCAAACCCCTCTGTTCCCTGTCACCCCTCTCCTGTGACTGCCAGGAGGTGCCCAACAGATGATCCCCCCATCCCCACCTCGCTGCGAATGAGCGCGGCCATTCAGCTTGGGATTGGGCTGGATAAATGGGAGCATTGCTCCCACTTGCCAGAACAACCCCTCCGCTGTATCTGCCAAGGTGTTTTAGATGGAAACGTGCCCAAAGTTTAACTTTATGGAAACATTTCCAGCTCCATAATATGGAGGGGGATGCAAAAATAACCGTTGGTGTGTGTCCCAAAAGCCTGGAGAGCTCTGGGTGAATCAGTGCTCCCAGGTGTGTGTGCACAGGGGAAGTGCACAGCGTGTGTCATTAAGAAGGAATGTCCTGTGATTACTGTATCAAAGTCCATTTCTTCTCCCTTGCTATCTAGTTTTTATTGAGCCCTCTTGATTTTCCAAGTGTTTTTCGAAACAGAGTAGGATCCGGCCTGCACTACCCTGGAATCAGCAGGTTCCCATGGATTTGGCTGGACTTTGCCGGGTCTTCGAGTCTCACAGCACAGGCTTGGTCAGGTGAAACCCCGCTGATTCACGGGGAAGGAATGGAGCTGGGACTTGCTGGAGGTAAAACAGCAGGGTTAAGGCCTGGTACCTCCCAACCTGGCTTTAAACACAGACCTTGGACCTCTTTACTTGCCCTAGAGTGCAGAAAAAAATCAAAAAAAACCCCAACCAGTAAAAGATTTGATGCATTTTTTCAAATTGCATCTTAGACTGTTACACCCGGTCGGGTAAATTCAGCCTTTTTGTAAACAGGCAGTTTCACTGACAATAAAAATTCTTTGGTTCCAGGTGACTCATTGCACAAACAGCTCACCGTTACCAAGGTGGTTTGAACCAGATAGAAGTTACTCAGTATGAATATTACACGGCCTAATATCTAAATATCCAGCCTTATTTATTTGGGATTTTTAGTTTAGTAGCCAGAGGAGGAGGAGGAAAAAAAAAGCTTCTATAAATCTGGAATTTGTGCTCTCCCACTCAGGAGCAACAAGGGAAATGTTGGAGGTGGCTTTTTTGGGAATTATGTCTGTAGTCAGACATAATTTTTCGGAATTATGTCTTCGGCCTCTGCTTCTCCATGGTACAACCTTCACCAACGCCGTTCCAAGTGGATGCGTGGGGAAACAGATGGGGACAGTGCTGTCACCCGAGCTGTGCTGCCTCCTGCAGGTTCCTCCAAGGCTTGTGTAAATCTTCTGGCTGTGCCACACGGTAAGGCTGGGCAGAGTCAAAGCACAAAATATTTCTTTCAGCGGGAAAAGATCTACGAGTACAGTTGGTGATCACGTTGCTGAATTAACTTGGCCTTGGCTAAACAAAGGAATCATTCACTTGGAGGAGAACGACCCAGTTACAGACTTGAGACGGAGTTATTTTTTGGTTGTGGTGGGTTTTTGGTTTTTTTTTCAAGAAAAAACTCTCAACCTTTTTAACTTAAGGGGATTGAAGTATTTGATGAATTTACCTTGCAATTCTGATCCTTTATAAGAAGAGAAGAGAAGGCTCCAGGGAGACCTTGAAGCAGCCTTCCAGGATCTGAAGGGAGCTCCAGGAGAGCTGGAGAGGGACTCTTGGTCAGGAAGTCTAGTGACAGGACGAGGGGGAATGGTTTTAAATTGGAAGAGGGGAGATTGAGAGTAGATCTTAGGAAGAAGTTCTTTGGTGTGAGGGTGGTGAGGCACTGGAACAGGTTGCCCAGGGAAGTTGTGGATGCCCCATCCCTGGAGGGGTTCAAGGTCAGGCTGGACGGGGCTTGGAGCAACCTGCTCTAGGGAGAGGTGTCCCTGCCCATGGCAGGGTGGGGGTTGGAACTTGATCTTGAAGGTCCCTTCCAACTCTGACCATTCTAGGATTCTATACCCAGGCAGACACCAACTTGTTTCCCTCCCTGCTGGCGACTGACCTCTCTCATTCCTCATCCATCCATTAGTGGAGCCTCCCAAACACCCGTGGGGTGTTGACCCAGCTACCTGTCTCCCACCCCAAAATACACCCTGCCTGGGTCTCCCTCGCCTCCCAAAACCACACCCCGTCATCACGTGTGTTCTATTTGATAGATGCTACTTTGCAGAAAGCTTTGCTAAGGGGGAAGGGAGGCTGCCTGTCGTGTTTGCACTTCTCTTATTATTAACTGATTTCTACCCACTTCATAATTTCCTGGCTGTTGCATACCTCGTGCTGTGCAAAATTCAAGCTACGGAGAACGTGCCCCAGATCCACAATATCCCAGTGGAGTGTAAGAGAGAGCAGGGCAGAGTCCTGGCTGGTTGTACAGGGCAGCATCTGAAACGGGGAACTCGATTCCAGTATCAGGTGTGGAAGAATAATTTTCAATGGATAGTTTGAGGCATTGGCTCTCTGAAGCCGGGAGCTGAAATGCTTTCAGAGCTCTCTTTGAAGTGGTTTTCACACCCTTCTCAGCCTGAAGGAGTCTTTTAACGGCTAAGGTTTCCAGCCACATTTAGAAAACATTTGGAAAAACGTTTTTAAAATCAGTAAACATACAGGCTGCTCTTTCTAGATCTGGTTTTACCCTGGCGCAGTGCAGGAGCAGGCATGCTTTCAGCTTCCCACCTGCAGCCCTGTCCTTTCCCAGTACCAGACCTGGGATGACACTGGTGTGAGCGAGGGGCTGGTCTGAACTCACCTCAACTTTCTGCCAGAGTCACGTTGCAAATACTTTTACTGTCATGGGATAGCTCTTGTTTGTGTGTAACTTTTGGAGCTTCAGGTTAGGGGGTTAAATGTTTGGTTTTTTCTCTATGACAGATGAATAAACCTACTTTATATTCTATTCTCTAAAGAAGTTTTGAAACATTTCAGTGCTGCCGTTTTTTTCCTTCCTTAAAGACATCTTATTCTTCACACTTCCTTACTTGGTGACCCAAATCTCAGAACCCAAGATAATAATCAAAGATCCTAAAACCTTTAAAATCCATATATTTTTTTATCCCCAACTTGTATAACAGCAATAACGTGTGGGTAATAACCCAATATTGTGTTTATATCTTATTTTATCCTGTGAATTCTGAGCAGTGCATGTCATAAGGCAAATTCCTCCTGACTGGGCTGTAGCCCAATTTCCATTGACTTCAGCAGGGCCAGATTTTCAGCGCTAAGAAAATACAAAGAATCCCAGTTCAGTCAGGCTGCACTTAGTGAGTTCTGAATCTTTAATAGGCTGTTGCCTAATTATCACTGAATTATGGCTGTTAATGTTTTATGAACTCGTTTTTCTTATTATTTTTTTTTCTTCTGCAGCTGAATCAAGATGACGACAGCCGCGCCGCCCATCAATAACACTCAGTTCTCAGTCAACGTGACCACCAAGTCTCAAGAACAAAGTCTCTACCAAAGTAAGAAAAGTGGTGGCTTTTTCTTTTCTTTTAATGGACCTTGAACTTAGCAAACTTCAAACAATCCAGTGACAACTTTGTAAATAAGTATTTTCTTCTTTCCCCTCTCTGCTTCCCCCCCAAGGTTCCGGGGCAATAGTTGCTGCCATCGTAGTAGGAGTGATTATTATTTTTACAGTGGTTCTGCTCATATTGAAAACATACAACAGGTACGTGGCCAAGTTCTCTGCTTCACCAAGACCAGACACGATGAGCCAAAATCACTGCTGGGGGGACTTTCATCTAACAGATACTTACTGCTGAAAATTCTGAGGAGAGACCAAACTACAACGTGATTGAATTCTCCTAAATCTCTCTGACTGAATGGCTAGGAAGCAGAAAAGGGCTCTTGGTGGAGGATGCTTGATGGAAGCTCTTTTTAGGGCTTCCTGTTGACATGCAAGGTGTGCTGTGTTGGCATCAAAGAGGTTGATGCCTCACTTTTGAGGGCGTTGGGTTAGACTTGAGACGCACCGACTTGCCAGTTGGTATCTTTGGGATGAAATCCTAGCTTTTCCTGACTTTTCAGTAGCTGTTTGATATAACCTGCTTCCACGGGAACCTTCCCAGTATTCACCATGGGAGACACTCGGCACGGACCAGCCCTGGTGACAACTTCAACCTCTCCTATGAGGACAGGCTGAGAGACCTGGGGCTGTTCAGCCTGGAGAAGAGAAGGCTCCGGGGAGACCTGAGAGCAGCCTTCCAGGATCTGAAGGGAGCTCCAGGAGAGCTGGAGAGGGACTCTTGGGCAGGGAGTGGAGGGACAGGACAAGGGGGAACTGTTTTAAATTGGAAGAGGGGAGATTGAGATGAGATCTTAGGAAGAAGTTCTTTGCTGTGAGGGTGGTGAGGCACTGGAACAGGTTGCCCAGGGAAGTTGTGGATGCCCCATCCCTGGAGGGGTTCAGGGCCAGGCTGGATGGGGCTTGGAGCAACCTGCTCTAGGGAGAGGTGTCCCTGCCCATGGCAGGGGGGTTGGAACTGGATGACCTTTAAGGTTCCTTCCAACTCTGACCATTCTGTGATTCATTTATTTCTTTTTAACCTTCTCAGGCGAATGAGAGTGAAGCGGGAGCTGGACCCCAAACCCACCAAACCAGCAGTGCCAGCGGCGTTGGGGCAGAACAGCCACAGCCTGTCTCAGCATCCCTCCGTCACCTTCATACCTGTGGACATCCACATGCAGAACAGATAACTGGGAATGTCCTGTGTCCCGGCGGGGAAAGAGATGGAATTCTTATTTACATGGACCTGGGACTCCTCAGCAACGTGGCGCCGCACTGGGAACAGCAACAAGCTGTTGGTTTTGTCTATAGACTGTAATTAATCCTGTTTTCCCTCCTTGGGAGGAAAAAGAAAAGGTCTGGAAGCTTTTTGTATGGCTGAAATCAGCTGGTGGAGGCAAAGAAATCATGAGAAACGCAGTGAGCTTTCCTACAGAGCACCGGGTGCGGAGAGGCCAAATAAACCCAGCCCATTCCTTGGAAGAGAAGATGAACACTCAGATTTTGGGGAGCTTTTGCTTACTTGGAGAGTTTGAGCTATTCCTGTTCTGCGATGGCTGATGAGAAACTGGAAGAAAAACTGGGATGCATGAGCTACAGCTCAGGTTGAACCTGGGTTTGTTGTGATTTTTGTGAAACAGGTTTGTAGTCTATTTTATACACGCTGGATAGTACAGGAAGTATCAGAATTGTATTTATATTTACTCATCTTTTGTGTTTCTAATGCCTCATACGGATGGTTTGAGATAAAAAAGTTACTTCTTATTTTCAAGTATTTTTACAGTATTTCTATAAACTTGGTAAGCTCTCCATTTCCAAGGGACTCGAGGTCTAAGGGTTTTCACTCTCAAGCCAAGGGTTGCTTTAGGTTCATTACTGAAGCTGCCTTAGAATGTTTTGTCTCACACAAAATCTGAGCAGATCTTCGGCTGAAAAAGTAACCGTGGAAAGGCGGCGTAAAGAAGCGAGGCTTCACCCAGCCCCCTGCACAACTCACATCCTGAAATGCTCTGTGCTCTAACGTGGGCTGGGCTTGAAACTATTTTTAGAAATTTTTTATTGCAGAAAATAACCGAAAGCCACGTTGTTTTGCAAGTGTGATGGTGGTGGGTGTACAGTAATGCAACAAAGGAATTCCCCAGGATACTCACAGCCCACTGAACGGGAACACACAGACATTGTCAGGCGTTCAGTGGCTGATTGTCTCGAGTGTCTGTATCAAAGCAGCTCCGAAATGCTGCCTGGCAGGAGAGAGGGGAAGGACTAGGAAGAATCACAGAATGGTTTGGGTTGGAAGGAACCTTAATGCCCATCCAGTGCCACCCCCTGCCGGGGGCAGGGACACCTCCCACCACACCAGGTTGCTCCAAGCCCCATCCAGCCTGGCCTTGAACCCCTCCAGGGACGGGGCAGTGGTCCCGCAGCAGTCTGGATGGTGTGTCTTGCCCTGAGCTCCTGCCAGCGGTTGGCTCCAGGATGCTGCGGCCGTTAGAGGGCTCCAGTGCATTTGTAGACCTTAGGAAAACCATGAGTAGGTATTTTAACTCCTTTTTGGGAGCTGTAGAGAGAAATGTTGCTCTTGTCTAACTGAATGGGTCACAGCCAGCCACCAGCAGTGAAGTTTTTTGTCCTGCAGTGGTTCACTTGCTGTTCTTCCCAACACTGTCACATGTCACCAGCAGATACCTCCTTAAACCACATGGTGCCAAAACAAAGGTGCCTGGTCTTGGAGTGAAGTGACAAGGGTCTGGAGGGATATGTTAATATATTTCTTCAAAGACCTGAATGCACCTCTTGAACAGATCCTTTTTTACTGACTGGTATTGTTGTGCAGAAACTAAATTCAATTACTTTGCACATTTTTTTATTTATGAAACTGGAGCACAGTTTGAATTCCAAACTAAATATTAAGACAGCTGCTTGTGAAGTTTCTAAATCTTGCTGTAAATATTTCACTTGTGCTAGTTCTTCCAGTTATTTTTCGGGGCAGCCATGATTGATAGAATCATTCAGAAGAGATTGCAGATGCCAATTTAACTTTTTTTTTTTTTAATGTAAAGGAGTTGGCCTCCCATCCCTTTCTTTGGACAGCTAAGGATATTCCCTGAGCGTGTTCTAATGTCTCAAAATCAAGATCTTTTCTAAAGATAAGCCCCTTCTTACTGTTACTTTTTGACTGTCACCAGCCAGACCTATTTCTGGCAAATTTTGTTTACTTTCCGTTTACAGAATTTCAAAACAATGAAGTTCACTTTGCTTCCCTGAAGCAGAATAAGCAGCTCTAGGTTAGCAGAATTACTATCACTGGCAGAATCACTGCCTTCACCACGTGAATGCTGCTCAATCAGAACAATTCAAAGCCTGCTGGTTTAGCAGTAAAATCTGCCTTATATTGGCACAGCTCGGGAGGCCCCTGTGATCCCGTCAGCAAAATGCAGAGCTTGTGCTGAGCCAGCAAAATCACCTTCTTAAGAAACCAAATTCACTGTATTTCCACTGCTCTGCAACTGTAAGCCTTGGGTAATTTGCTGTGGATTTAATGGTTTTCCAGGAACAATCCCGGGGCGTCCTTGCCCTGTAACAGTAGCTGCTGCAGCGCCGATTCGACCTCCCCTTTCCAAGTGCTCAGCTTCCACTTTCAAACCCCTAGTTTTTGGCAAAAGCTGCCTCTGTTTGCAGACTTGCTATGGAGCAAACCTGCTGGTTATAAAAACACCAACCCAACACCAACCAACTGAAAGCTGATTTTGCAAAATGGCCTATTAAAGAAACCCCAGATCACGTAAGACTTTGGAGAGACCAGGCAACATAACAGCTCTACCAGACTCGTTAAGAGATTTTCCCTGAAGCTCTGCAATTCAATACAAAGTTGAACCCTTCGTGGCACACTGCCTCAGAGGGCATTTTTGCTCAGAAATGTGATACAAGCAACATTTCTAGTTCCTTATTCTGTTCTTCGGTTAAGTTTCTCTCTTTACAAAGTGCCATCTGGGCTGTATCCAGCAGTGCCAAGGAGCACATTTGGTTTTGCAGGTCATACAAAGAAATACTGCTGACTTTTTCCCCCGAAGGGCACACTCAGTAGCTGGGTCTGCAGTGGGGCTTGCAAGAATGAGTCTTTTTATGCTTGCTCCTAAAAGTCTTTTAGACTTTATGGCTTCAGCAGTTGGATCCTGCAGTCTCACAGCTGAAATTTTACTGATGCAAGTGCAGCGGTTAAATATTTCAATTTTTCACTTCTGGGTGGTTTCCCAAAATTTCTGGGAGGCAGCTTTCACCCTGGCTGGGCCCGTCACCTGCTTCACTCGAGCAGAGAGCACGGAGCTCCACCTAGTGTCTTCCTCCCATCTGACGGGTTACAACTCATTGCTCAGCAGAAAAAAAACCATACAGAAATTCCAAGTTTAGTTGCCAATTTTACTGAATTTCAGAAACTACCTATGCCCCCACCCCCCCAGGCCTCTTTGCCCTTACTCCAGAGTGTCAGGAATGTTATGTAGCCAAGTTAAAGGCTATCCAAAGTTTGGCAAAACACAGAGGTAGGATCACTGGTAGCAAAAGCAGCTGAAATGTAAGACTGTTCTTTTCCCCTGGGACCCATAACCATTTTCCAAGAAGGCATCTATAAAGAGCACGTGTGACATATACTTAAGGCTGCTGATGAGGCAGGAAACAACTGTTGTGCTTTAAATAGAATCTAACTTTATTTAAAGAAACTCACTATTTCCTTTTTAAAGATAAAGGACGCGCAATTTTTAGGTAAAACTCAGGGCTGTTACTTTGGATACATGTGACCTTAGTTACCCCAGCACGCTGTGACACTGCTCTCCCTTCCCCACACGGTTCTTTCAGTGACAGTTTTGCCTGCACAAGCCACAGGCCCATCTGCTGCTGAGCAGGAGGGAGCCCTGGGCAGCTGGTGGCAATTCCCAGCAGAGTAATCCTAGAATGGTCAGAGTTGGAAGGGACCTTCAAGATCATCAAGTTCCAACCCCCCTGCCCTGGGCAGGGACACCTCCCACCACACCAGGTTGCTCCAAGCCCCATCCAGCCTGGCCTTGAACCCCTCCAGGGATGGGGCAGCCACAGCTTCCCTGGGCAACCTGTTCCAGTGCCTCACCACCCTCACACCAAAGAATTCCTTCCCAATATCTCATCTAATCTCCCCTCTTCCAATTTAAAACAGTTCCCCCTTGTCCTGTCCCTCCACTCCCTGACCAAGAGTCCCTCTCCAGCTCTCCTGGAGCTCCCTTCAGATCCTAGAAGGCTGCTCCAAGGTCTCTCCGGAGCCTTCTCTTCTCCAGGCTGAACAGCCCCAGCTCTCTCAGCCTGTCCTCACAGCAGAGGTGCTCCAGCCCTCCCAGCATCTTCATGGACCCGTTCCACCAGGTCCATGTCCTTTCTGTGTTGAGGACTCCAGAGCTGGACACAGGACTCCAGGTGGGGTCTCAGGAGCCCAGAGCAGAGGGGGAGAATCACCTCCCACGACCTGCTGGTTACGCTTAATGGTCAGAGTTGGAAGGGACCTTCAAGATCATCCAGTCCCAACCCCCTGCCCTGGGCAGGGACACCTCTCCCTAGAGCAGGTTGCTCAAATCAACCACAGACTTCACTGACCAGGCACCACAGGGTCAGGGAGGCACGGGAAGCGGCCTCCCCCACCACGACGGCCCTTCCGTGCCCCGCTGGTGCCTAGATCCCGTTGTGGGGCCTTACGGACGGCTGTTGCGCCGAGGAAGGCTCCGTGCTGAGGCTGATCTAACGGCTGAGGGGACGAACCGCCATGTCTACTGCCGGCCGCGAGCGCTACATCTCGCGAGAAGAGGCTTCCCCCCCTCCCTATGACCGCCGCGCGTTCTGATTGGCCGCTCTCCGCGCGCGCGCTGCGGCCAGCCAATGGGATTAAGCGCCGGAGAGCCTTTGCGGCGGGTCGGGCCCCGCCCCTTTCAACGACGACGACGGCGGCGGTGCGCGTGCGAGGGGGGGGCTCGCGGGCGCGCGGTGCACGCCGGGACGGCAGCCGCGCTGTGAGGAGGCGGAGGAGGCAAGATGGACGCGGGGTTCTTCCGCGTAAGTGCCGGCCTCGGGGAGGAGGGAGAGCTCCGTGGCGGCCCCGGGGTGGGACGCGGATCTAGAACCGGGCCCTGCGGTCCATGGGTGAAGCCGTTGGCCCCGCGCTTCCTCCCCCCGGGAAGCGTCGCCGTGCCCGCCCCCGCCCTGCGCAGGCTCCTGTGAGGAGCCGTCGCGAAGAAAATGGCGGCGGGAAGGCGGCAGGGCCCGTTGGCCTGGTCGCCGCGCCGGGGGGATGCGGGAGAGGGAGGGAAGCGGCTGCGAGGGGATGGATCGCCCCAAGCCCGGGCTCACCGGTTGCTCGGGGGTACGTTGAGCCTCCTTCGGCGCCCCCGAGGGCCGCGCTCGCCCGGTGCGGCCTATAACCGCTGATTCCTGCGTTAGGCCTCTCGGGGCGGCCCGGCTTCTGACCCTGCCGGGGGAAGAGGGGTCCCGCCGCGCTGGGGCCTGCCCCGTGTGGGTCTGTGTCAGGGCTGGACTCTGATGGCCCTGAGGTGCGGGGAGGTGGGGGAGGAAAGGCCCAGAGGTGCGGATGGGAGGGGAACCCGATTTTTGCAGTGAAATGTAATTCAGATCCAATAAACAACCTGCTCTTTTTTAGAAGAGAGAAATTTTCATACTGACTCCGAGGGTGTTAAATGGTTTCCAAGCGCTTTATTTGTAGGTTGGTGGGGTTTTTTTAATCGCTGAGTTTTTATTTTCTCACAGCTGTGCTGTATTTTCTGCAGAGGCTGTTAAACAGTTAGCTGCCTAGGGTACATTTCCTTCTAGTCTTCTCTCCCCTTAATTAGAGTCAACCTATTTTTAAAGGTTTTGTTGATAATTTTGCAAAACTATTCAATTTTCCAAGCTTCAGGCACCTTTTCAGCCCTGTTATTTTCTGCTCCTACAACTAGAGTGTGTTTACAACATAAGGGCACACATATCCCTTCACTTCATTCAGTTTTGTGTTAATATGATAGCTTGAAAAAAAAGAAATTACAAATTGAATCTACACTTAACCCAACCTTATTCAGTTGTTAAAGATTACAAATCAAGTAGTTGTAATTCACAGTGGAGTTGCTGGGACTGAAGACACTGAATTCAAAAACAAATATTCTTTTAAACTGGTCTGTGAAAGGCGATTGTTTATAGAAACAAAAGCAGCCTGGCCCCGAAACAGAGCTGTAAAACAGGGTTCTGGTCGGGTTTTCTTCTGTGTTCAGAAAAACCCAGAGTTCTTGTGGAAAGTCCAGAAGTGCAGCAGAGCAGCAGTGTAGACTTGCTTTATCAAGAAAGCTGCTATTAACATTTCTTTCAGTTCTTCACACCTCAGTAAAGTCAGTGCGAACTATTTTGTCTTCTGCCTTCATTTCCTTTCAATATCTGATGACTTTCTGGCACATTACGTTGCTAATTCAAGGGGCTTTTTGATCAAATGAAGTGGTTAGGTTACCTTAGAATTTGAGCTGCTTCTTGTATGTTAACTTTTGGGTTCTTGGCAGTTTGTATCGTTGTTGGTATTCAGCCCCTTTTTCTCTGCATGTGTTAAATTCCTGTGTTTTCCATCAGTCAGGTTGGGTTCCTGAAGAAGCTTCACTTCACGTGTGAACTGTGGGTTTGTTTTGAATCACTAACAGATTGTCAGGATTTGGATGCAGTTCTGCACACGCTCTTGTTCGTATGTGGTTCTCTTTATTCCTGTGCAAGTAAATTATCCAGAACTGGACTTTCAAGCCTTTCAATTCCAAACGAATTAACCTATAGTTTCTGTTCATGAAAGTGGAACGAGGTGGTGAACTTTAACAGGACATGATCAATAAAATAGTATTCTTTGTACTCTTGCTGGCTTCATGTTGGCTGATTTGCTTCAGAGAAGTTTACCCAAAGGCTTTGTAGAAGTCACTGTAAACAAACCTGACGTTTTTGATCTTGGACAGAGGGAGAAGAGCTTATATCATCTGAAGTGGTTGTGAATTCGTGCATAAGTCCTTTTCATAGTAATTTGTCACTGTTGTCCTTCTGAACTTGGAAGCAGTATGCCAGGGAGATGAGATGATTATGGTGTCACCGTAGAGCTCAAGAGCCTGCTTATCCCTAAATCTTCAGCAGTATTTGAAGACTGTAGTGTGCTGACATTGAAAGGTACTCAGAAAGGCTTGTTTGCTTGCAGAATGGTGAGACTGGTGTTGCTGTGCACTGCCCAGTGCAAGTATGTGGGGAACTAATGCTTTGAAGAGGGCTGGATGTCATATAGGCTAAAAAACTTCTTTCCTCTGCTTTAGGGAACAAGTGCAGAACAGGACAATCGCTTCAGCAACAAGCAGAAGAAGCTGTTGAAGCAGTTGAAATTTGCAGAATGCTTAGAAAAGAAGGTAAGTTGATGAGGGTGAGATAGGAAGGAAGAGAATTCTCAGTGGTTGGGTGTCAAATAGTACATACGGGAATGTGAGGAATGTCTTTTCCTCTAAAATTGTACCAGAAGGTGTTTGGAATATCTGCTTGAGCATCAAAGGTACAGTAGTAATGTACCTGCAGTGCTGCCCCCAGCTCTGGGGACACCAACTTCAGAAGGACATGGACCTGTTGAAGTAGGGTCAGAGGAGGCCATGGAGATGCTGGGAGGGCTGGAGCCCCTCTGCTGAGGGACAGGCTGAGAGAGTTGGGGGGGTTCAGCCTGGAGAAGAGAAGGCTCTGGGGAGACATTTAGAACCCCTTCCAGTCCCTGAAGGGTCTTCAGGAAAGCTGGGGAGGGACTCTTGATCAGGGAGGGGAGCCCTAGGACAAGGGGAAATGGTTTGATACTGAAAGAGGAGAGATTGAGATGAGATCTGGGGAAGAACTTCTTTGGTGTGAGGGTGGTGAGACCCTGGAACAGGTTGCCCAGGGAAGCTGTGGCTGCCCCATCCCTGGAGGGGTTCAAGGCCAGGCTGGATGGGGCTTGGAGCAACGTGGTGTGGTGGGAGGTGTCCCTGCCCAGGGCAGGGGGTGGCACTGGGTGGGCTTTAAGGTTCCTTCCATCCCAAACCATTCTATGATCTGGTTATAGCACTGAATATCACAGGTAGGCTTTTATGTAAAATACAGCTTCAAAAGAAGTCTGATTTCCAAGAGATGTCAAGTAATTTAGAATTGTGGGCATCCTGGGATGTTCCCTTCCAGCTCTCCTTTTTGGGGGGGTGTTTTGTTGTTTCAGATTTTCTAGAATACCAGAAATGCATGCTGGTTATCCTGTAGGTGGAGGTGAAGTTAGTGCAGTGACAGTCTCTAGGGCAGTGGAGAGAAGCCAAGAGCTGCAGAGAACTCAGTTTTTAACTGAATTTCAAACTGCTTAGATGCAGTTATTTGCCCTATGAAGAAGTCTTTACGTGTTGATTGTTAGGGAGGGTGCATTCCTCAGGTGGGTGTTCAGGTGATGCAACCAGGGTAGTTGCTCTCAGTAGATACCTAATTAGCCAACATTTGATTTCAAAATGTGGAGCTGGTCTTTCACGAGACCTTTTTGGCCCTAACCCTGCCCAAGGAAGCAACTGATGAAGCTACTGTGATAACTGTGGTGGAGGACCCAGCAGAGCTGAGTGCAGAGCTCTTGTTGAGAGTCTTTGATTTGATTAATGGCAAAAACTGACTTCTGAAAGAATTGCATTCCAAAGAGTGAAATAAAACTAACAACTTGTTTCATTCATACTGTTCCAAAAAGGTAACGACGTGGTTGTAGTTTCTAGGGATAAAGGGATGAGTAAAACCTTTAGCAAGTGTTTATTACTCTAGAGAACTGGACTGTGCTCTCCTCTTGGGTAAGGATCTTGTAAATTGAGAAATTTGGAATGGTTGAATTCTCTTCTAATGTTGAATGCTTAAAGATTTTTTCCAAAGTTGTTGAAATGAGGTGGGCAAGTGTCAGGGGAATTAGTGAGCTGAAAAAACTGAATTGTGTGAAAGGAGCAAACAGTACGTAGGCGTAGTTTTGCTTTTGGGGTTGGTT
>VXBW01004872.1:250201-281526 GCA_013400375.1 Thinocorus orbignyianus
ACCTGACTGGTTTTTTGAATGGGAAAAATGCTAGGGAGTTCATGGGAGAATTGTGGCCACTGCTGTTAAGTGCACAGGAAAACATTGCTGGTATTCCAACTGCATTTCTGGAACTGAAGAAAGAAGAAATAAAACAGCGACAGGTAGGATTTTTTTCATAGAATCATAGAATGGTCAGAGTTGGAAGGGACCTTCAAGATCATCAAGTTCCAGCCCCCCTGCCATGGGCAGGGACACCTCTCCCTAGAGCAGGTTGCTCCAAGCCCCNAATAGCCTTTTTAATGGCCTTGTGGATGAGTTGTAAACACGGGGCAGAATTAGCTACTGGTATTTCATTAGATATTTTGTGTTCAACAGAACTGTTCTGTCTGGGCAGCATATTTTAGTCCTGAAACAGTATATTTTCAATTTCTTTTTGTTATTGCTGTTCAACATATGTATTTGATAAGGCTTTTACGATGCTTCTGTGTTAAGTGGTGATATTTGGTTGTGTAGATAGAGCAAGAGAAACTGGCTTCTATGAAGAAACAAGATGAAGACAAGGAGAAGAGGGACAAGGAAGACAAAGACAACAGAGAAAAAAGAGACAGATCTAGGAGTCCGAGAAGGTAATAAAAATGCACAGACGATGTGTTAACAATACTCCAGAGTAGAGTGAAGCACTTAGGGCAATGAAAAATTAATTGAACTTTGGAAATGTTCTCCTTAGCTCTTTTAACAGGCTGGTTGGACTTGCCACTGCACAGTAGTTGCAAATAAACTAGAGCAACTTTGGTAATTCCTCATCTACGCAATAAGTTTGTACTTAATGGCTTTGTTTTCCTATATATCCCTTTGTTATGTTGTGCTATTAAAGGCACTTCTTTTTCCCAGACGCAAATCAAGGTCTCCTTCCCCTCGAAGGAGGTCGTCGCCGGTCAGGAGGGAGCGGAAACGCAGCCATTCCCGCTCCCCTCATCACCGAACCAAGAGCCGGAGCGCTACTCCTGCTCCGGAAAAGAAAGAGGCAACTCCTGAGCCAGAACCATCTGTGAAACCAAAGGAGACTCTTGTTCAAGAGGCAACTTCAAGCAGGTGTGATAACTTTTGCGTGTAGAACTACAGAATGAATACCTTTGGAAAAAGGGAAATCGTCTTCGTACCTGTTTGGAGTTTGACTTGGGGGAATGTTTGCTTCTCCTTGTCTCCCTGCAGCAGGAAAAGAGTTTAATCTTCAGAAAGATTTCTTTTTTCCCTGTGTAGAATTCTAGAGGCAGAGTGCTTTCTTCGCTGCCACTGGGGCTTCATTGTCCTGGTCATCTTTTCCACTTCTGATGATCATAGAATCATAGAATGGTCAGAGTTGGAAGGGACCTTAAAGACCATCAAGTTCCAACCCCCCTGCCCTGGGCAGGGACACCTCTCCCTAGAGCAGGTTGCTCCAAGCCCCATCCAGCCTGGCCTTAAACACTTCCAGGGATGGGGCATCAACAACTTCCCTGGGCAACCTGTTCCAGTTCCTCACCACCCTCACAGGAAAGAACTTCCTCCTAATATCCAATCTAAATCTCCCCTCTTCCAATTTAAAACCATTACCCCTCATCCTGTCACTAGACTTCCTGACAAGATGATGTCATCTTGTTTTCTAGCAAGTTGACACACAGCCTGTATATTACTTTTTCTTCTCTTTGACTCATTGTTCTAACTGTTTTCTCAGTTTTGGAGCAGGGACGTCTTGTCAGAGGATGAGTGGGAGAATATTTGTTGTAGGGGAACAGCTTGGCAGCCTTGGAGCTGTTACTCCAGGGTCGTGGTTTGTATGTGCTTACAAATGAAGTCTTTATTTTTAAACAGTGATATCCCACAAGCTCCTAAACCTGAACCTCCTGTACCAGAGATTAAGGAAACTTCACCAGAACGTAATTCAAAGAAAGAGAGGGAGAAGGAAAAAGAGAAGACTCGTCAAAGATCCCCAACTCGTTCTAAGTCCAGGTCGAGATCTCGATCACGTTCTCCATCTCATTCTCGACCAAGAAGGCGTCATAGATCACGGTCAAGGTAGGGCTTGAATTTGCCTTGATTGTAAAGGTGGAAAAGTGAATAATTTCTTCTGAAGCTTAATGTAATCTTCTCTAAAATAAAGTAGTGATGTTTTTGGAGAAATTGAACTGTGGATGTTTTAAGGCAAAAAGGTGCATTTAATGGATGAACATGTTGGGAGTTGTTTCCTTCCTTACCAGTTCCTGAGAAGGTGCTTGCAGTGACTGACACAGGCTGGAGGAGGAGTGGGGTACTGGGTGCTATGCATGGCACTTGTTAGATAGTAGGAACTGTGTAGTCGTCTTCCAGGTGATGGGTTTGATGCTGAAAATGTTGAATGTTACTCTTCTTTTTTTCCTCCTTTCTTGGATTATTTTGCTTCTTAGTAGAGAGGGCTTGGGAACTAAAAGCACTGATGGTGTCTGAATGTTTTACTTGGCATCATAATCTAAATACTGCTTTAGTGTGATCCACTTGGAGAAAAATCAACTTCACACTCAGTGCCCTGAGGATGAATTTCCTCAAATCTGAGAATTAGATAGTTGCTTTTCATTTGAATTTTTGATTGTGACAGGTCTTACTCCCCTAGAAGGCGACCAAGCCCCAGACGACGGCCGTCTCCGAGGAGAAGGAGCCCTCCAAGGCGAATGCCTCCCCCACCCAGGCACAGAAGAAGCAGATCCCCTGTGAGGCGGTAAGATTCTCTTTTTTGGGATAACTGAAAATACTAAACTTTGGAAGTTGAAGGGAATGGTAGTTGTGAGGAATGAGTTATCAAAAATACCTTTTCCATCTTACCTCAGCACTGTTGGGTGTACAGTCTGAGTGATGTAAAAACTGCAGCCTCGTTTTTATGTGTCGTGAGGGAACATAATAGTAGCTGTGAAAAGATTTCTTTTGAGTTAAAATAGTGATGAGAATCCTACCCTTCTGAAAAGTGGCAATTTCAGAACTGCAGCTTCTTCAAATGGCTCTGGATCACTCCCAGCATAGATCGATGTGACTTTTTTTATTACTTTTCAGCTTATGTCTTGGCTTTCTGGTGGTTTTTTTCCTGCCTGGGAAAAAAAACCAACCCAACAAGTAACTGGATTTTACTTATTGGTAGTTTTTTAATTCTGACTTACATTTCCATCACATCAAATTAAAATCAAAATTCAGTTTTGGCTTGAAATGTGTTTCATTGCATCCTTTTACTTAATAACCTTCAAGGTCTGCTCTCTAGTGTTGGAGGTTTGACTCTTTGACAGCATGAGCAACTGTTCTAGTAGCAGAGCTCTGAGTTGCCTCGCAAGGAAACTTGTGTACTTCTGGCAGTGTCAAAATAGACATTTGTCTTCAGAGGAAGAGAATAGATTCCTGTCCTCTTCATAAGAAGAGGATTAAAGTGATGCTTCCTGTATACAGCACTTGTTCTTTTTTAGGAAGGAAAAGTTCCTCTTTTTTTATGACAAGGTGATGACGATTCTTTCTTTCTTTTCTTTCTTTTTTTTTCTCTCTTTTAATCTGAGTTTGTAAAGATGTTCATTTCACACAGTTACTGGGAAAACTGTAAAAAGTATCAAACATGTATGTTGCAAGATGTACAAGAGCTCCCTTTCAGCAAATGTTTATCTCACTCAAGGTAGGGTTTCTTTTTTCCAGGTTCTCAGGAATTCTGCAGCCAAAGGTGGATTCTGCAGGTACACAATTGCAACAGAACTTGCCACAAATTTTGCCGCAGAATTCTAGAGGCCCTACCTTTTTAAAATTACAAAGTGAAGATGAAAGACTAAAACATAAGAATGGATAGATCGATTCTGAACTGTTGTGAAGTTGTCTGAAATTTTTACCTCCTGGTATAAGAACTTTTTAGTGTACTTGCACACTAAACTCTTAAGCAGATCTCTTCTGAAGATCGTTAGATCACACGTGCTAACATGGACAATTCTCTTAACCGTCCAAAAGTTAGAGAGCCCAAACCAAACTAATTGCTCCCAGGAGTAAAAGCTTAGTTGTAGTCTGTAGATTGACAGAAAGCAAGCAAAGGGAACACTAACAATTTTTTGCTCACTGTGTAGTTTAAAAATAACTGTGAAAAATTGGTTGTTTATTCTCCTCTTCTACAAACCAAGTGTTGAAGGCTGCCCACCATGATTTGGAAGTGCTGTTGTATGTGGCTCTCTATAATGTGCTTGCCAACAAATGCCATTCTGTGTTCATGCTCAAACGTTTCCTCAGCTGGCTGCTCAGAATCTAACATAAGGTTTGGTTTACAGGAGAAGACGGTCGTCAGCATCCTTATCTGGCAGTAGCTCTTCCTCCTCTTCCTCACGTTCCCGATCGCCACCAAAGAAACCACCTAAAAGAACTGTATCCAGTCCTCCTCGGAAAACACGGAGGCTCTCTCCTTCGGCAAGCCCTCCTCGGCGGAGACACAGACCATCCCCACCAGCAAGTCCACCTCCAAAACCACGTAGGTCTCCAACACCCCAGCAGTCAAATCGTTCAAGAAAAAGCCGTGGCTCTGTTTCGCCCAGCAGATCAGCAGGTAATCAAATCCAAACTTGGATTCCAGCACCTTTTTATAGAATCACAGAATGGTCAGAGTTGGAAGGGACCTTAGAGATCGTCAAGTTCCAACCCCCCTGCCATGGGCAGGGACACCTCTCCCTAGAGCAGGTTGCTCCAAGCCCCATCCAGCCTGGCCTTAAACACTTCCAGGGATGGGGCAGCAACAACTTCCCTGGGCATCCTGTTCCAGTGCCTCACCACCCTCACAGCAAAGAACTTCTTCCTAAGATCTCATCTAAATCTCCCCTCTTCCAATTTAAAACCATTACCATTTATCATTCTGTGCGTTTGTTTTCTCAAAGATGGTGCCTACAGTTTGTATGATAAGAAAAGCTGGTGAGAATGTAAGGAATGACAGCTGAGTTTTATTTGTCTTTGTCTTCTAGCACCCAAACATAAGAGTACGGAAAAAAGAGAATCTCCTTCGCCAGCACCGAAACCAAGGAAAGCAGAACTGTCTGAATCGGGTACGGCTCTCGCTTCTCAGCACTGGTTAAGGGTGGGGTTTTTAATCAAAAATGCCTGACAGTAAAAGGCAGGGGTCAAGTGCTGAACTGGCTTAATAGCCTGTTGAAAGCAAGAGTTTTATGAAGTATAAAGGCGGTCACTCAAGCTGCCTGAAATACTCCATCCAAGCTTGCTTGGGAATAGCTTAGCCAAAGTGTGTTCCATCCTTAATGTTACCTTAAGATTTGGGGCCGAGGGGCTGGGGGGGGTGAACATGGCTGATGATCTACTATTGTACTGCTTTGCCTCTGCCTGAATAAGGAAGATTCGTGTCTTCAGTTCCAATGTTCTCTCTGTATGTACCTTTCCAGAAGAAGACAAAGGTGGTAAAATGGCTGCAGCAGACTCAGTTCAGCAGAGGCGTCAGTACAGGAGGCAGAATCAACAGTCTTCATCTGGTACGGAGGACATGGATTTCCTAAAACTATATTGTAGTTTACTTCTGCAGGGGGTAGTTAATGTTAAGTTCAAATACTACTTAAAATGATTTGCTTTGTGCACTGCTGCACTGTTGTCAGCTTAATTGCAGATTTCTCACTCGTACTGAAGTCGCTTTAATTATCGCTCGGGAAGAATCAACTCTAACTTTTAAAGGTTATGATATATCTCTTGGTAATGGGTTTGCATCTTTAAAAGTTTCACTTTGAAACTCTTAATGTCACAGCACAAATATTGTTTTCTATGGATTAGTTAATCTGTTGTTGCAATAGGTTATTGCCTAATATTTTTGACTCTTGTCTGCTTGAGATCAGTAAATTGGGCCTAGGACAGGTTTTTGCTGACTTGACGTTTCTAGAAGTAACTGCAGTTCACCTTTTAAATTACCTGGCCAGGCAGATTTGGTATGAACAGTCAGTTCCTGCAAATATTTTTACCCAGCTCTGATGAATTAATTTGTTGCTAGACTTCAACTGACATTTTTAGGCAAACTGCTTTTGAATAGAGGCTTTTTATTTTGTGGCCGAGGAGGTTAATAGTTTATACTGCAGCAAATGTGTTAATGGTGTCATAAGAATCATTTTCCAGAGAGTGATTCTTCTACATTTCTAGATTCCGGTTCTTCATCATCATCTGAAGAGGAAAGACCTAAAAGATCCAATGTGAAGAACGGGGAGGTTGGGAGACGCCGCCGCCATTCGCACTCACGCAGCCCCTCACCATCTCCCCGAAAACGACAGAAGGAATCCTCCCCTCGGTAATTCCTTCTTAAGTTGAACATAACCAATGTCTTTGTTTACTGTTGTTTATCTGCAATGCAACTGTCAGCAAATACACAACAGAATTAAGTCATGTCCAGTTTGCCCAATCTTGTTAAGCACGTTTGGTAAGAATTGCTCCAGACTTGTATTTGAATATGTTCATTTTTGCCTCGAATGTGTGGCAGATAGATCTGTTTTCTTCTGTTTTTCCTCCACTGCTATCAGGATGCAGATGGAAAAGAGGTGGCAGTCACCAGTGATGAAAAGGTTGGTTAGAAATTAATCTGTCAAATAGGATTTACATGGAGAATAATCATTTGGGCAAGCTCTCATTGATTTTATCGGGGATAAGTACTTGCCATCCTTTCTCCTTTGGACTTGCACATGGAAAGTAGGTAAAGAGCAATTCAGTGTGTTGGAAAAGGGGAAAGATCTTTATATTTTTTGCAACATTCTGAATTCACCGGCTGCCTGTTGTGTAAATACATGTTTCATTAGGACAACTGTGACACTTGAAGGCTGGCATTTTTTCAGATCATAAAAGAACATTGTCTTTTGGAGCAAACTCTTATCTCCAAAGAATATAATTCATTGTCTTGGAGAACAACAGCCAGCATATTTGAAATCAGCTCTCAGTTGACTTACATGAGCTTCTTTGCTTTTTCATTATTCTCATTTTTTCCTTCATGCAGTCATTTTATTTTAACTGCTTTTTTTTTAAAGAGGGATGATTTACTTTATAAAATACACCAATGTTCCTCTCCTTTAAAGCTCTAGGAAAGAATCTGTTTGATTAAGTCTGTTGTAAACCTTGTAGAGCAGATAGTTGCAGTTTAGCAACAACTCTTGTTTTTTCCCCTCTGTATTTCTAGAAATAAGTTATCCTACACTTCAGAGCAATAGATAAAAACTAATTTCAGTAGTACAGTTTCACACTGTTTAATCTGAGTCAGTCTGAGGCTGTGGCTGAGCATAGTTTTGCTCCACCAGACACAGCTGGGCATTCCCAGTTCCTCCCTGGTGCTGGATCCAGCAATCCTGTCACTGCCTGAGGACAAAGAGGGGCTTTTGTTGGGTTAATGTCCTGGCAGGTCCCTCAGCTGCTCTCACTCCTCAGGTGGTCACTAGATTTCAGAAGTGTGCTTTCAAACAAGAAGATGAGAGAGAGTTGGGCTTCCTCTTTGACCACAAGATGTGAATAGACCAGGTGAAGGGGAATGTGATATTGTCTCCTACCTCCTGGAGTGGCCTCTGAGAATTCCAGTAAAATACGCGTAGTCTCACACCCTTTAGAAATAGAATCGTGTACTTTTTCCAGCAGTGGTTCTAACCACTTCATTCTTGAAGTGCATGAACAAGATGATTTTGCCGTGGTGAAACCAGAAGAACAAATTAAAAAAGCATCTCATGGCTTCATTGCAACTTTTCTGAGCAATCCCTCTCTCTCTGCAGTAGGAGGAGGAGGAGTCCATCGCCCCCCCCAGCCCGGCGGCGCCGCTCTCCGTCACCCGCGCCCCCTCCCCGGCGCCGGCGCTCACCTTCCTTACCCCGTCGAAGGTAGTGTATTGCAGTTCTGTCACCAAGTGGTTGCTTTTGGGTAGTTGACTTCCAGCTGTGACACCTGGAAAGAAATGCCATCATTAAGGAAAACCAGTTCCTTGGTTCGTAGTTACTGGGGGGAGCGTAACCAGTGAGTGCCAGTGAGATCTCATGTGGTTGGTGTGTGTATGAACACTGAATACACCCTTTATGCTGATTTTGAGAAGTTTGCTATTAATCATAGAATCACAGAATGGTCAGAGTTGGAAGGGACCTTCAAGATCATCCAGTTCCAACCCCCCTGCCNAAGTTGGAAACCATTTCTAGAGGTATTTTTACCCCCTCTTTGTGCAAATTGCAGAACATTTGTACCATTCCCATGCCCCTTTGTTTTCTTTGTAGGTCTCCATCGCCACCCCCGCGCAGACGCTCCCCTTCTCCGCGCAGATACTCTCCACCGATCCAGAGACGATACTCTCCTTCTCCTCCACCCAAGAGAAGAACGGCCTCTCCTCCTCCACCCCCCAAACGAAGGGCATCACCCTCCCCACAGTCCAAACGCAGAGTCTCCCATTCTCCACCACCGAAACAGCGCAGTTCTCCAGCCGCCAAAAGGCGTTCCCCTTCCATCTCTTCCAAACACAGGAAGGGATCTCCTCCTCCCAGCAGATCCAATCGGGAAACCCGTTCTCCACCGCAAAACAAAAGGCATTCACCTTCACCACGGCCTAGAGCTCCTCATACCTCTGCCAGCCCACCGCCACCGCGGAGGGGAGCTTCAGCATCACCCCAGAGAAGGCAGTCTCCATCTCCAAGCACTAGACCCATCAGGAGGGTCTCAAGAACGCCAGAACCTAAGAAGACAAAGTAAAAAAATCCATCTTTGGTGGTTGAGGGTGGTTTGGGGGGTTTGGTTTTGTTTCGTTTTGATGCGGTGGGAATAGGGAATTGCATTATCTCTATATAAAGGGCTCGGATATCTTGAAGTTGCTCGAGTGTTGGTGGCTTTGGTCAGCTTCCACCAGCATCATGTTGATTTTTCAGAAGTTTATTAGATTGGAAGCATCTGTTAAAATAAAAGTGCAGCATGGGGAGAGGCATTAAAAGAGTTTAATGCAGAGTTTCGGGGGTCTTTCAATAGCACAAGAAAGTGCTGGGACAGATCAGGTGAAGAGAAGGTTGAGAGAAGGCTTTGTTTAAAGGAAACTGAACTTTCTCTTATTTTCAGGCTAAATGCAGAAGGGAACCAAAGCTTTTCAGTAGCTCATAAATCATTTAGAAGTGGCCGTCCAAGAGCGGGGGAAAAACCACTGAGAATTTCAGCAGCTTCCCTCTCTCTTGTGAGACAGTCACAAGCGTGGTGCTGGCTTCTTAGAATCATAGAATGGTCAGAGTTGGAAGGGACCTTCAAGATCATCCAGTCCCACCCCCCTGCCCTGGGCAGGGACACCTCTCCCTAGAGCAGGTTGCTCCAAGCCCCATCCAGCCTGGCCTTGAACACTTCCAGGGATGGGCATCAACAACTTCCCTGGGCAACCTGTTCCAGTGCCTCACCACCCTCACACCAAAGAACTTCTTCCTAAGATCTCACCTCAATCTCCCCTCTTCCAATTTAAAACCATTCCCCCTCGTCCTGTCACTAGACTTCCTGACCAAGAGTCCCTCCCCAGCTCTCCTGGAGCTCCCTTCAGATCCTGGAAGGCTGCTCTCAGGTCTCCCCGGAGCCTTCTCTTCTCCAGGCTGAACAGCCCCAGCTCCAGCCCTCTGATCATCTTGGTGGCCTTTTTAGAAAGAAGTGGTTCTTTTAGAAAGAAAACGTAGCTGAGTGTAAAGCCTTGCACTCCTCCTTCCCTGGCTGATAAAATAGTGTTGCTTATTGACTAAAAGTCTCTTGACTTTTCATGTGCTTATAAATTAGTCATATCGGAAGAAGGGGAGCAATCATTCCTGAGCAACAGCAGCCTTATTGTTTAACAAGCTATTAAGTTGCAATATCCTTTTGCATTACAGACCAACAGCAGCTTTAGATTGTTTGGCCTTTTGTAACACATGTCAGCAAAATAACTACTAATTTTTTAGGTGGCAGGACATCCAAGTTCTAAGCACATCTGTTAATTTGGCTTTTTTTTTTTTGTTAAATTTTACGTTCTTGTTTTCTCTCTTATCTCTCTAATTGGGGACCTTCTGTTTTTAAGGGCTTCCACACCAAGTCCACGGTCTGCAAGACAGGTGTCCTCATCACGCTCTGCATCAGGATCACCTGAACAAGCCCCAAAAAAACATCCAGGGCCTCCATCTCCTGCTCGCTCTTGTTCTCCTTCTGCCAACTGGTCCCCTGCAAAAAAGGCTAAAAGCCCAACTCAGAGCCCCTCACCTGCACGGGTATTTGTTTGCTAATCAAAGGGAGGCTGGTTTGGGTTAGATGGGTAATTATTTTCATGAAGCTTTAGCTTCTGACGAGCTTTAAGCTTATTCACATGGCGGGAGGGGAAGTCATTGGAGTGATTTTTTGGTTTTTAAGTCTTTAACTACAAATTTGAACCGTGCAGTAGTAATTTTTATGAAGAGCCTTGCGTGTCAAGCCCAGCATGTTGAGTTTTTCCTGGTGTTCAGTTCTGTTTGAAGCAGACACAGCCTGGCTGTGTGTTGTGGTATCTGCCTTCTGGGATTGCCCTGTTGTTTGACTGGGAGTGGGGCTCTCCCCCACTTTGGTGTGGAGTTCCCTGAGTTTCAGATGTTGCCTGGTCCCTTCAGAGCTGCCAGAGATGGTTGTGGGCTTGTTTGCAAATTTTGAAGGCTTAGGAATGGGGTGTAATATCTGTTGGATTGTTCGTTACAGAATTCGGATCAAGAAGGGGGTGGAAAGAAGAAGAAGAAAAAGAAGGATAAGAAGCATAAAAAGGATAAAAAGCACAAGAAACACAAAAAACATAAGAAGGAGAAGGCGGCAGCGGCGGCAGCAGCGGCTGCTGCTGTGGCTGCAGCTGACACCACCTCAGCACAGGAAGAACAGGAGGCAGAGACAGAACCCAAAAAGGTAGGAATTTGGTCCTGGAGTATTACTTTTCAGGAGTCCCATGGAAGAAAATGGGCAGAGGTGAATGTCCGTGCTGCTCTGGATGGTCTAAAGAGAATTTTACTTCAGAAACATAGAAAGGACATGGAACTGTTGGAACAGGTCCAGCGCAGGGCCACCAAGACGCTGGGAGGGCTGGAGCAGCTCTGCTGTGAGGACAGGCTGAGAGAGCTGGGGCTGTTCAGCCTGGAGAAGAGAAGGCTCCGGGGAGACCTTGGAGCAGCCTTCCAGGATCTGAAGGGAGCTCCAGGAGAGCTGGGGAGGGACTCTTGGTCAGGAAGTCTAGTGACAGGACGAGGGGGAATGGTTTTAAATTGGAAGAGGGGAGATTTAGATGAGATTTTGGGAAGAAATTCTTTGCTGTGAGGGTGGTGAGGCACTGGAACAGGTTGCCCAGGGAAGTTGTTGCTGCCCCATCCCTGGAAGTGTTTAAGGCCAGGCTGGATGGGGCTTGGAGCAACCTGCTCTAGGGAGAGGTGTCCCTGCCCAGGGCAGGGGGGTTGGAACTTGATCTCTAAGGTCCCTTCCAACTCTGACCATTCTATGATTCTCTGAAATGCTGCTCAGTGTCTCATGATTTGATGGTTTGTGATACCAGGAGGGCTGAGCTTGTCAGTGTCTGAAGAAATGCCTTCTCTTTGTTTGAAGGAGACGGAGAGTGAACCCGAGGACAACCTTGATGATCTAGAAAAACACCTGCGGGAGAAGGCCCTGAGGTCCATGAGGAAGGCGCAGGTGTCCCCACCGTCCTAGGCCAAACCCTTTGATATAATGTACATTTTCTTTGGTTTGTACTCAGAATTCAAATTGCTAAATGTGTTTGAGCTTTAGAATATAACATTTGTTGTAATAATTGCTAGGTTGAGGTTCACCATGTACAAAAGGGCATGGAATTTACATGACAAAAGGTGTCCACAGTGTACTAGTGACATTCTTTCATTGCCAGCCGACATCATTTCATTTAGAGTGAGACTTTTTAGAAGCAGTAGGCGTTTCTTTGGAAGGTTTGAAACATGACCATGGGTTCCCTCCTTTCTTTGAAACCCAACAGAGCCTTTAGCAGAACTTGTCAGGGGCTCAGTTGACTTCTTTTCATAGCCACTGACGTGATGCTACTAACCTTTGTGGTTTGTAAGCTTGCCCGGGAGTAAAACCACTGCAGAGTTAGCGAGGAAGGACGGATGTTTTAGTGCTTTGTTGCCTGTAGAGTCTCCATTAAAGCAAATCCAGAAGAGCAGCTTGGAATGGTCCAGAAATGAAAGCATGTTGTTTACCAGGACACTGTGGGTTTCTATCGATGTAACATGTTGATTTGGAACACTGGAATTTCAGTTGTATTTTGATGTTCTTTTTTTTTTTTTAAAGGGCAGTTTCCATCAGCAGCAGTCCCAGAAAAAAAAAAAAAACAACAAAAAAAAACCCCAACAAAACACCCAAACCAAACCAGTTTCCTTCAGTTCCATAGATTTTGGTTGTGAGCTGTTGTTGCCCCATTCATAAACCTTGTCTCGTTACGGTTCTTCTCAATGGTCTAAACAACTTTCAGAGATGTGGTCTTTGAAAGTTTTGGAGGAACCTGAACTTTGGCTATTGTCATGTTTTCACTGTTTTTTTGTTTTGTTTTGGTTTTTGTTTTTTTAACTAAAGCTATATAAAGCTTGTGGATTAAACGAAATAAATTTCTAAATTTAAACAGATGTTGGCTGTTTTTCTATGAACATTTCCATTTGCTAATCAGCTTTCTTTTTGTACAGGGTTAATGAATACACAGATCTAGATCTTAGGAAGAAGCTCTTTCCTGTGAGGGCGGTGAGGCACTGGAACAGGTTGCCCAGGGAAGTTGTTGATGCCCCATCCCTGGAAGTGTTTAAGGCCAGGCTGGATGGGGCTTGGAGCAACCTGCTCTAGGGAGAGGTGTCCCTGCCCAGGGCAGGGGGGTTGGAACTTGATGATCTTGAAGGTCCCTTCCAACTCTGACCATTCTATGGTTCTATGATTCTATGATCTGAAAAAGTATTTGATCCAATATGCTGGAGAAACGGGGGCTTTGGTTTTGAGCTGTCCCTGGGCAGCAGAAAGAGCCCTTTTGTTGATTCAGGGAGGCTCCTCTTGTGTTCCGGATGGATGCTCTTGCAAAGCAAGAGTGGAATCGGGTCTCCTGCTCAGCGCTCTGGTAGGATGGCTGAGCTTAATGCCTGGTGAAAAATAGCTTCTTGGAGCAACTGAAGTGTTACGAGCTCTTGCAAAAAAAATAATAAATAGTAATAAAAAAGCAGGGCAGGTTTGCATTGACTCAGCTCCGAGCCTCAGTCACGTAAACACGGGTTCGAACGCTCCTCTAAGGAACCCTGGTGGCTTCGCCGCCTTTTTCATAACCCTCCTTGAAACTTGCTGGTTTGCTACAGGTGAGGTTTTTTTTTCTTCTTTTAAGAAATTCGAGCTCTGTTGTTTGAAATCAAGCCGATTCTGAAGTGTGAGGTTCCTCTGGAAGGAGGAATGGAATGTGCTTTTGAGATTCTTTCTTTTCTTTTTTGTTTTTTTCAGTCCTGCATCCTCCGTAGATGTGATGTGCACAATGAAGTGTCGATACTTGATGAGTCTTTTTACTTGACAGCCTGTAGGGTCTTAAACAAATCGAAGAGCTGTTCTGTAGATACTGGATCGAAGGGGATATCTTTCAAGTAGCTTCCTTCTGCGCTTCTTGATATGCTGAAGTTTTTTGTTTCTTAGCATAAGAACCCGTTGTACGCGGCTTGTAAACTCAGTTCAACACCACTTGAATGTTGAGTATCCTCTGTTGTTAAATGTGTAAAATAAATCCCGAGAACTTTCTGGACAGAGAGATTTTTAAAATACACCCTGAGTGAATTTGGTGCTTGTGGAAGGACAGAACCCCCCGCCCTGCTGTGCCCCATCTCTGCCTCCTTGGGTTTGTTGTTCTCGCGGGACGTTCCTCGGCAGCACAAATGATCCTGAAACTCAGTCAGTCTCAAAAGCCAGTCGCTGTGCAGTCCTCAAGGAGTTACTGCTTCCTTCTTTAGAACCTGACTCTCACTTTCCCCTGGGTTTTGTGACCTCCCTCTGCCTTTTAATCTTAGGACTAACAGAAGTTGGTTAAATATATTCTGTACCTGAGTCACTGACCCTTATCTTCCCTTACGCCGGGGCTGCGCTCCCTTAAAGGACTTTACTGTTGATTTTGGAGAGGTCAGGAAGGCAGCCCAGACCTTCCCAAGACGCAGGTGTCCCCCACCTTTTTTTCCCTCCTTTAGAGTTTCTATTATTGCCCCCTCCTTTTTTAACGTCTATCCATAAGGAATTGTTTATGTTTAAAAAGAACAATTCCCCATGCCCGCTCTTTAGCTCTGACTGTCCTGGGGAGCTGCTGCCTTCCAGCCCTGGATTTTTCTCCTCATCCTCTCTAGCTGAGATCTCATCATCCAAACCCAGCCTTGTCTGATCCCTTCGCCTCTCCATCTTTTCTCCTTGACCTCTTCTCTCTCTCTTCCTCACCCCTGCAGCTCCCAGGGACCGTGTGTGATGCTCTGGGCAGCAGCAGCTCCTCTGCTGTGCGAGTCTTCCCTCTTTGTTCCGAAACTGCCGGTGCTGTTTGTTGGCTCCGTAGTCAAGGCTCCCTTCCTGAAACGACAGATCCCTAGGCTTATCGAAGTGACGTGCTGGAATAACTCTTTAACTACACACAAAATATAAAAAAAAAATATATTTGAGTTTAATTGGGCTGTATCATTTAGATGGAAATGAGTGGGAGGATGGAGTGAGTCACTGGCAGGTCAAGATCCGAAGCTCGTCATAAGGAGAGATGTTATTTGTTGTGTCAACAGCTGGGACAATGGCAGGGGTGTGGGTGCTGGTTTGGAGTTCTAGAAACTCAGGGTTGGATTATTCCATTCTTCCACTCGTGTGACTTGGGGAAGTTTCCCTTAGGAATTCTGTGGGGACCCAGGTGCCTGAGCTTCACCGCCTCAAACGCTTTCCAACTAATTTTTTAATTGCCTTCAAGTTTAGGACAAAGCCTGTTCTGCTGCTGGTTTGGGAAACATGGAGCACAGCCTGAGAGCTGATGCAATCCCCAGGGTAAATAACAGCCTGAACTGTGAAACTCGCCCCTTAAAGCTCAGTCTCGCTCAGCTCCGTGTCCTCTGACACCAGTGGGTGTTCCCGGCGGAGACTGGGACCAGCTGGTGTTGGCCATGATGGGGATTCATTGCTGGGAGGAGCAGCTTGAACATGGTGTGAGGGTTTGCTCCCTGCTGATCCCCTTCCTCAAACATCAAACCTATAAATGTGTGGGCTTGGATATAAAACAAGGAGTGCTGTTGGGAGAGCGGCCTTTGGCCGGGACGTGGGCCCTACCGTGGCTGAGCTTCGTTTCAGCGTTGCGTGCCATGGCTGGTGCTTTAGTGCAGGAGCAGCTGCTGAAACCTTGAATCATCTGCTTAAAGTCCCTGGTTCTGTGTCACAGAAGGATCCAGCAGGGCCTTCCCAGCCTGGAAGTGGCTCCATTCCCCCCCCCGGCAGCTCCAAATCAGCAGCAGAGGCTTTGGCCGGGGAGGGAAAGCGGTGGCTCCACCTTGGCCCTTTCCCACGGGGCTCCCAGCTCCCTTCTCCCTCTTGCTTTCCCTCTTTTACATTTTCTAATTCTCCCTTCACCTTCCCAGAACTTCCCGGTGGAATTCCTTGTTTCTCTTGCTCAGATCTCGTAATAAATTTCTGTGGATGTAACCTCTCTCACTGGAACAGGTTGCCCAGGGAAGTTGTTGATGCCCCATCCCTGGAGGGGTTCAAGGCCAGGCTGGATGGGGCTTGGAGCAACCTGGTGTGGTGGGAGGTGTCCCTGCCCAGGGCAGGGGGGTTGGAACTTGATGATCTTGAAGGTCCCTTCCAACTCTGACCATTCTGTGATTCTCTCTTCAAGCCGCCTGGCTTTAGCAGTTGAAGGTGCTGATGAGAAGAGGGGTTCAGCTCGGGGCGGGGGGATCTATGTGGTTTTTTTTACCTTTAAAGCAAAATATTTTGGTGTTTTGCCTTAAACAGGCTGTGGTTATGGCGGGGCTGACTCTTTAGGGCTGGCCTTGAAGAAGCAGAGATGGGAGCCAGGTGTGGTCAGGGCAGGGCCAGCTTCCCTTCACCTGTGGGGCCAGGAGGGCAGGATTCTACCATTTAAATAAAAAAAATTAGATTTAAACCCTGTTTCAGGAAGAATCACACTTAAATTCGATTTTAATGGATATAATTTTTAGCATTATCTGCTGAGGAGTTTCTTGGTGAAGGAACTCTCAGGAAAGGAGGCTGGGAGGTGAGCAGGAAGCCGCAATTTTTAAGCATGTCAGTGCAGAACTTGAGTTCGTGGCCCAAAGATTTGGGTGTTTTGGTGGGAGAAAAGCTACTAACGGTGTAAAATCGGCTGTTAAGTAGGGGTTGGTCTCCATGGTGTGGGAAGGAAACGGTGCTGGGCTGGCTGCCCTCTTCTGGGAACATCAGCTGCTGCTGACTGTTAACACAGAGCGGGTGGGGGTGAGGGGGGCACGGGCAGAGCAGTGAAAGAAAAAGATAAAAGAAAACCTAGAAAATATACCAAACTTTACTCAAAGTGTTCTGAGTGTTGAAGGAGGAGGTGTGCCTCGGAAAGAAGAGCAAGAAAGTGTGAAAAGCAGAATTCCTCCAAGGGGCTGGATCCCAGCAGCGCGGCAGCAGCCGGACGGGGCTTGTCCCCATCCCCAGCGAAGGCCACGGGAACCCTCCGATTGTTCGGCTGCTGCCAAGGAGAAGGGCTGGGAAAATCATCAGTTGCTGCACAACAACCGGGGGAAAAAATAAAAAAAATACAGTGTTCTCACGTTTTGTTGTAATTAACTTTCACCTGAATACGGCTCCGTGAAAAGAATGAGGAAAAACTGTAGCCACAAAAAAAAAAGAAGGATGGATTTAATAAAATCTCCTGTCTGTCCTCTGCTGTGAGGACAGGCTGAGGGAGCTGGGGCTGTTCAGCCTGGAGAAGAGAAGGCTCTGGGGAGACCTTGGAGCAGCCTTCCAGGATCTGAAGGGAGCTCTAGGAGAGCTGGAGACGGACTCTTGGTCAGGGAGTGGAGGGACAGGACAAGGGGGAATGGTTTTAAACTGGAAGAGGGGAGATTTAGATGAGATATTGGGAAGAAGTTCTTTGCTGTGAGGGTGGTGAGGCACTGGAACAGGTTGCCCAGGGAAGTTGTTGATGCCCCATCCCTGGAAGGGTTCAAGGCCAGGCTGGATGGGGCTTGGACCAACCCGGTGTGGTGGGAAGTGTCCCTGCCCAGGGCAGGGGGGGTTGGAACTGGATGATCTTGAAGGTCCCTTCCAACTCTGACCATTCTATGAAAATCCAGACACGTGTGTGTCAAGGATGTGCAGTAATGACTGATGGGAGGTGGGCGGGTGTGTGCGTGTATTGAATTTACAGAAAAGAGCCTCAAATTTGGAGTGGAGACTGCGGAAATGTAAATCCCACCCTTAAGGGTTGTATCAATCCCCTTTTTTAGGAAAAATGCAGCTACAGACGCAAAACAGGATTAAAACTGCCAGGTTGAAAAGATGCTGCTTTAAAGCAGGATTAGAATAAGTGATTTAAATGAATGCAGCAGGTTAATGGGAAACGCTGGTCCCACCCCTCCCGCCCGGAGCCGGGTGAAGGCAGGGGCTGAGCCCGGCAGCTCCACAGCCCCATCCATGGGGGGAATCTCTGCAGCTGGAGGAGCAAACTGGGCCAATTAATTCGATTTTGCAGCTCTACTTCCCACCCACAGGTGAGTTTCCTTGTGTTTCACCACCTGGGGATGGACCCAAGGCTGTTGCTGGAGGGAGCAGGGTCACCACCGGTTTGTCACGGAGTGAAAAAGCGCTGCTGGAAAAGAGGTGGATTTTTATTTTCTTTGGTTTTTTTCTCTTTCACGGAAAAACAGGAGCCAGGAGGTGTTTCTGTGGAGGTTTGCTGGTGTCTGGTCTGGCTGAGAGGGCCTGTGCCCCAGCAGCAAACAGGAATCGTGCGGAGCCGGCCCTGGTGTCCCAGGGAGGGGAAACGCCGTGAAAACCCTTCCTCAGCTGGGAGTTTGGGATTTTATAACGGGATGTGGCCAACTCCTGTGGCTGGAGAGTCAGTTTGATGCCTTCCTCTGGCCAGGTGAAACTGGGATTAGAGGGCACAGTGACTCGTGGGGACAGAGCAGCCCCCTGTGCCGCACGCACCCGCTCCTTCAGCGACGTTTTGCTTTTGTTTCCTGCTGAGATTATTTGGGGAAAAATCCTAAAAATCAGCGCCCTGGCTCCCAAAATGAGCCCAGCACTGGGAGAGGGTTCGCTGCAGCCTCCAAGCCCTTAGGGCCAGGTGTTTCAATCATAAAGTTATTGTCTTATTGTCTCTGGAGTTCGTGTTGTGGCAGATTCCTCAAGAAGGGTATTTTTTTTTTTCCCTCATCCGGGATTGCTCCCTCGGGGCTCCTGCCCTGAACACCTGCTGATGTTGACCTCGGGGCTGGGAGCAGGGACCGGGGGGAGGTTTCACAGCCCGGGGAGGGGGACAGGAATCATCTTTAACTCCCCCCCATCTGTTTTCCCAGTGCTGGGACACGGGGTGAGGCATTAAGCAGCAGAAGGGATGCTGCGGGGGCCGGGCTGCTGCCTCCTTCCTCCCGCACAAAGGCAGGATGCGGGTGCCCCTCGGGTAGAGGCGGTTGGTGGCCAGTGGTGGCTCACAGAATCCATAGATTCTCCCAGCCTTGGGAACGGCGTCCATCCCCATGGGAGAAGGGAGATGAGACGGAGAGCAAGCAGGAGCTGGAGCCACCCAGGGCTGCAGCGCTGGCACCCAACAGAGACACGGAGACAGATCTCATCCTTGCATTAAGGTAATAAATCCTTGGTGGAGAAATGGAGAAGGATGTTGTCCAACAGATGCTCCGGTGGCTCAGGTTGCTCTTCCCAGCAGCGGGAGAGGAACAGGGGTTGGATCCCTGCACGTGAGTCCCATTGGCTGGTCCTGGGCTGGGGTGGGTGATGCTCTGACCCCCCAGCCTGGGAAGTTCTGAATCCTTCTGTTTTACTGGAAAGAAAACACGGAAAAGAGTTATCTTGGGAAGGCGACTCCAGGGAGGGGAAGAATTGTTCAACTCCTTGGCAAAAGCTTTTGTGTTAAACCCAGGGGCAGAGCCGCAGTTTGTGTAAATTGTTGTGGCTGAAACTAAAATAACCGGCGTTTGGGCTGCCCACGTCAGCTCGGGGATGGCCCCTGGAGACGAGTTTCTGCTGGAGCCACCGGCCTCCCCGCGGCACGTGCAGCACTTATCTGCTCGCCCAGATCTTCCTTCTTGGAGTTTTCTCCCCACCCTTGAGCTCTGGCCACGCTGGAGCCGTCCCCGGGAGCACAAACCTTGGTGGTGCCCGCGCTCTGACCCCAGGGTGGGAGAAGGGAACATCCCCTGGGAAAGGCAGCAGCTCTTTTGTAATTCCTCCTTCAGGTTTTAAAAAGAATCGGCTCCGGCTTCCCGTGAAACAGAAGCTGATGGAGCAGCTGCGAAAAAATTCACCCCTTTTGGTGAATAACCCCCCCCCTCCCCAACTCTTCCTCTCTCCAGGAGCGGGGGGAAACTCCCATTAAAAATTGATAGCGTCTCTGCCAGCTGGATTTTAATTCCGAAAGTGGATTTGACCACCCGTGTGGGGAAAAAAAACCGTTACTTTTGTCAGTGTGATGATATTTTTTTAATGAGAGAGAAATGGTTTGGTGCCTTTCCAGCTCCTTAAAAGTCCTTGCGGGTCCACACGCACGGGCAGGAGGGGACGAGGAGGGAGAACGGCACAAAGTGCTCCTCTGGCAAAGCAGAACTGAGCTCCCTCTCATTTATTTATTTTTAATCTATTACAAGCCTGGGAATGAATCCCTGTATCCCTTCACCTGTAAGGTGAATCCCTTCTATTATTCATGCGGGAGGAGAAAGGGAGCTGCTCTCACAGCTTCCGGAGGAGGCAGACTCCGCTTTCAGCTTCAACTCGTCTTTCCAGAGGAGGAAAGCAGACACCTGGCCGTTACCAGGACAGCAGTAAGTGAAGGGAGCTGGGTGAAAAGGGAGTAATTTGCATGTTTTGAGGGAAAATAGGGCATTATCCAAGGGGAGACCATCCCCACTGGCACAGGGTTCATGCCAGGGGTCTTTGATCCTCTGGACCTCTGTGGGACAAATCTCACTGTTGGGAAAAAAAAAAAGCCTTTCACCCTCCCAGGGGGAATCAGAGTATTTCAGCTGGAGCATCCCACTGGCAGAGTGATCCCGGTGTCTCCTCCCTCCTCTGGTTGGGCTGACGGGGGATGTTCATAGAATCACAGAATGNTCTCTGTTGAGGACTCCAGAGCTGGACACAGGACTCCAGGTGGGGCCTCAGGAGCACAGAGCAGAGGGGGAGAATCCCCTCCCGATGTTCTCTGTCTTCAGGGCTTTGCTCCATCACTCACCCAACCTTGTCTCAAGGTCACCGCGTTGCCAGCAGGATCGTGGCCCTTCTCCAGCTGCTGCTTCCTTCCTCAGCATCTTCCACTGCCTGTGCCACAGCGTGGGGAAACCACGGCAATTGTTGGTGTAATTTACTGCTCCGTGTCCTTTTCTGGGTGTTTTGTTTGGTGGTTTGTTGTTTTTTTTTTGATGGGGAAGGAGGAGGAGGAGGGAGATGAGGCTGTTGAAGGGCTGGGGATGCTGACTCTGCAAAGCCGGGCAGCTCCCGGGGTCCTTCCCTTCTGCCTCAGTTTCCCCATCAGCACAGTAGGTTCAGCGTTCCTTGCTGGTGTGATGATTCATATTGATGAAATGCTCGGTGGTGCTCCTGCAATTAACATGATTTTCTGATAACCGAGGCTTTCTGCAGCTCAGGAGGTGCCCGTGCAGTGGGGACACCAAGGAGAAGAACCTGCTTGTGTAACGCTGCTCCTACAGACCCCTCTGAGGTCCCTGCTGCTGGGGTTCCCCGTGGCCAGATCCCAAACCTGGATAAAGCTCAGAGCTTGGAGGAAAAGGGAGGAGAGGAGTGAAGATTTACATTTGGAAGGATAAGAGCAAGCGGCGAAACAGCTGCCCTCCTGGCTGTGCCCTTCTCCCACCCCTGGGCAGGACAGGCTTGGATGGAGCAACTGCAGCTCCCGGCCACCACCGTGCTCCTTGGCTGCTCCCGTTGCCCAGCGTGGCCTTGCTTTGGCACGGGAGCTGTGCTGGCTCCGTTGGGACCTTCCCCGTGCCACCACGGCAGGACAGCAGCTCTGAATGCTGCTATTGTGAGCCCCACGGCCACCAGGCTCAGGCTCAGGCTCAGAAGGGGCCCTGGCTCCTGGGCGAGCTATGAGGGTGCTGCAGGTCGAAGGGATTCCCAGGAGAAGACACCGACGCCGAGTCCTGCCTCCCCCGAGCCCCACGGCTCTCCTGCCCCAAAGGTAAATGTCTGTTCTCCAGGTTGTAGAAGGTCCAGGTGACCCCTGCTCCTTCCCACACCCACTGCGGTCCCCAGGGCTGTGTTTTGCCGTGGGTGTGTGACACCCCCCTGCCATCAACCACAAACATTTTGATTTTTGTCAAAAATAATGAAAAAAATCACCTATTGCTGGAAGGGAGGCCCCCAGAGGAAGAAAAAAAATGCTCTTAAGTTCCTGTCCACATCAACCCGTTTTTATTCTGCAGTAATTATGAGAGAAAACGAGAATTAATAATTCTCATCATCCCTGAGAGATTTTCCAGTGGTGCAGCAGGAGTTCTCGGGGGTCTCGGAGCTCTGGGACCCCAGTTCTGTGGGGTGTCTGTGCCGGACACCAGTTTTGCAGCTGGGTGAGCAATCCTGGCATGGTGCTGCGTGGGTCTCCTCCACATCAAGGAGGAACTGAGGTGGAGTTTGGGTGCAACCAGCAGCACTGGTTTATCTTGGCTGGTTGCAGGTGGGGATTTGCCTGAAGAACCCAGGTGGCACCAGCACCTTCTCCAGCTCCTCCTGTGGTGGCCACCGTGGCCCATCAGCTCCTTGGCTGCGTGTTTCCTGGAGATGGAGATCCTGAGGATGTAAAAAGCAAGGAGCAAAGTTTTCCAGCACCAGCTGTGGTGGTCCCCATGGTGATGTGCCACGTGTTGGACCTTGGGTGATGGGACCAAGGATGGGTGAGCTGCCACCACCTTGCTGCTCCAGCTTCCCGCGGTGTGTAGGAGCTGAGATAGAGCCACTGGGCAAGGGAATAACCTTGTCCTTGGTGGGCTGGGAGTGCTGAGAGGTGGGATTCAGGTGGGGCTGGATGGAACCAAACCTCGTGTGGGATCTCTGTGCTAGAAATAGGAACTTCTCCCACCGGGATGGAGCCCGAGCAGCTGCACACATTGAATTCACCCCCCAGATTGTGCCCACGATGCCGAGGCAGACGGTGCGGCACAGGGTGGATGCAGCGAGACCTTCCCATACAAACCTCAAGGGAAAGATTGCCAAGATGTTCAGGGAGCCCAAAATCTGTCCACCTGGGGGGGGTTGAGTCCACTGAAGCCAGCTTGGTGTGGCTGGACACATGGTCCTGTCCTCCCGGGAGAGGGGATGTGTGGAGAGTGGGATTTCTGCCCACTGCCAGCAGAAGGTTTGGGTTTATTGTCTCAATTAATGAGCAGCCAGAGTGTCATTTGAATTTAAATGACATCGCAGATGCAGGCCTGCTAATTGCTCATTTGCTTACCCGGAGCAAGTGTTAAATCAGTCAAAGAAACCCGAATCATGGAAGAAACCCCTCGTGTGTCCCCTCAGGAGGCCGTGGAAAAGCAGCTTGTGTTTTACTCAACGTTTCCCCACTGCCCTTCGTGGCTCCTTTCCCTCCCAACGCTCACCTCGCTGCGGCCAGCAGCCGGGGAAGCGATGCAGGTCGCCAAGAAACTCTGATTCATGGCCAGGAGAGAGGCAAAAGATATAAGAAGGGAAAATTTCAGCAGTGGTGGCACTCGGAGAGATGCCGTGTGGGGCCCTGGGCTGTCAAGAAAAGGATGGCTTCCAGCTCTCAAATATCTGCCCCCTTCTTGTGCCCAAACTTTTGGCGCTGAATGACTTTTATTGTAACTTAGTAGGAACCTGAAGAGTGGTTTTCAGTGATTGTCACACAGAAAAACCACCGGGCTAAAGAGGTGATTATTAAAATTGCAAAACCAAATACCCGGTGTTCAGAAATACCAGAATTTCAGCCTGAGCAGGTAGAGCGTGTGCCGCAGATCACCGGCTCCGGAACGGGAAGATTTGGGAAACCTTCGCTCTGGTTCTGCCCTGCAGGATTGTTGTTCTCCCCCTCTGCAGGGCAAACGTGGCTGCGACAGGGACCGTGGCTGCTCCTGTGCGTTCTGAAGCCATGACTCAGGAGGAGGGGGAATGGTTTTAAACTGGAAGAGGGGAGATTTAGATGAGATTTTAGGAAGAAGTTCTTTGCTGTGAGGGTGGTGAGGCACTGGAACAGGTTGCCCTGAGAAGTTGTTGATGCTCCATCCCTGGAAGTGTTCAAGGCCAGGCTGGATGGGGCTTGGAGCGACCTGCTCTAGGGAGAGGTGTCCCTGCCCAGGGCAGGGGGGTTGGAACTGGATGATCTTGAAGGTCCCTTCCAACTCTGACCATTCTGTGATTCTACGATTTGTGTTCGGTTCTCCCTCCTGCCATGGGCATCCCGAGGTGCTGGGACGTCATTCCCTTGGCACCACTGTGCCACCGCGGGCTGCAGGGTTTGGAGAAGGTGGAGGAGTTTCTGTCATCATGTTTAGAGAGCTGCCAGCACGATACGTGCTGCTGCTGTACAAATACATTTATCAAAAGAGATTATTTCTAAGTCCTGGTGGAACTGCAAGATCTCGGCTTCTTGTCCTCACCACGTTTTTTTTTCTTTCTCAAATCCTTTGAAAAAAAAATAAAACAAAAAGAAATAAATCTGGCTCCTTCCCCTGTGACTCAGACAGGAGGAAATCAAACCCACATCCATCGTGTCACCGCTTGAGTCAGATGGGCATTTACGCCACCAGGCTGGAGCAGGTTGGGTCCCTGATGGGTGTTTGCTTTCTTCCTCGTTATGAAGGCAATTAATCTTAGATGTGAACTTTGCCCAAAGAAAGGCCTGGAAAGTGTGGGGGGATTCACTCCACGGACAGCAGGTCCCTCCGTGGAGGTGTGGGGCTGAGCAGGGAGAGCAGCACCAGCACCCTGCCGGGGACTGGTGTTTCTGCAAGAGAAAGGTCATTTACCTGCTTGGCCACCACATCTGGTGCTCCCTGAGAACCCTCATCCCACACGCAGCGCTGTCCCCATCCCCGTGGGCTTTGGCAGTGATTTACAGCCCCCACCCAGCCCTTGGGTGGGCTCCAGTCATCCCACTGCCCTTATGGGATAAAAAACCCCAATTAAGCAGTCACATCAGTATCTTGCTGCTGCCAGGCCTCGAGGGGCAAACGAACCCAAGGAGACAATTCAGGTTTCTCATTGCTGCTGCTGAGAGCTGCCTAATCCAACGAGGGATTTGGATGGAGCTTGTTTGATATGGAGGGTTTAGGGCTGCGGGAACAGCCCGACTCTGGTGCCTGGGGAGAAGATGGGAAGAGGGAGCTGCCAAAACCTCACGCACCACAAAGGGCTGCTGTGCCTCCGGTATGAGGGTGCTTATCCCAACAGCACCTTCAGTTTTGAGGCTCACAGCTGGGGGAAGAGGAAGGCACCAACGTTTTCCTCACCTGGGGCAGGACACGAGTGATGGGGACATGTCTCCAGCTGGGGCTGGCGCAGGGACCTTATGATTGCACATTGTGGTGCTGGGAACAGGAAAGTGCTCGGGGCAGTGAGCTGGGAAATCCTTCCTCATGCACAAGGGGCTGGCACTGGCCATATCTCCTGCCCACTCCCCCTACACCAACTCCTTGGTGTAGCTCCATTTGGACCATGTTAAACTCCAGAAGAACAAACTGCTGAGGTCCACGGGGCCGTGCTGAGAATGGGCTTGGGCTGATGTTCAGGAGAAAACAAGACAGGGCTGGACATCAGGAAAGAGAGACTGAGCCCAGAGAGACGGTGCTCATCGCTATGGGTTGGAAGTGGAAAAGCTCTGGGAGACAGTGGACATGTCAAACTCCTGGTGCTGCCTGGTTTCTACCTGCTGTGCTGAAGGATCCGCTGCCCTGCAGGCCATCCTGGGGCAAATCACTTAACCTCATCCAGCCCTTCCCCTGGGAGAAAGAATTAATTGCACTGTTTTTGTTTTGATGGCCCCTCTGAAGCAAGCTGAGTGCCATCACCGCTGACACACCAGCCAGGTCAGTAGAAGACTCGGACAGGTTGGGGCAGGGCCTGTTTCCAAATGTGCAGATATGGAAATGAAGAGATTTCAGAGCCTGGGTGTGAGTTGAGTCTCAACAGGTATCGCAGTGGAATGAGTTGGGGTCCTTCCTGGGGCCTGGAAGGAGCTGTTTGCTTCGTCCTCTCCCTCCCTTGCTGGCTCCGAGCTGGGGGGTAGCACCGCACACCTTCATCTGCTGAGCGTGTTTGGTAGCCATTCGTGAGCAGAAAGTAGCCCCCTTCTCTCCTTCAAGGGTTTCTCCAGTGCTTGGAGCTTTGCTGTAGAGCAAAGAACATCAGCAGCACCTTTAATGAGAAGAAAATATAGAGGGGTTTGTGTTTTTAAAGGCAATGATCTTGCAATAAATTGGGATGGATTATCACAGAACCATTTCCAGCCTCGCAGAATGGGATGGATTATCAGGGAATCATTATCAGGTGCCTACACTGGTAGCACGGGTTTGGATCAAGCAAGTCTGGGGATAAAGAGGTTTTGGTGTTGGATTTATTTTTCTCTCTCTCTGATGTCAGCTTGCACCCCAGAGAGAGAAAACCCTGGCTCGGTGTCATTGCTTTAATTGGCCTGATCCTCTGCAGATGCCATTCGTGGGCTGATGAAAGCTGGGGAAGGGGCTGCTGTGTCTCTGCTCACACACAATGGAACACGCAGGACACGAGAGGCTGCCAGGGCCACGCTGGCTTTCGACACCACATCTTCCCCCCAGGGTCTTTTACAGAACTTGCAGACCATTAAAAAGCCACATCAAACAGCGTTTCTTCCATTTAAGCTTCGTGACAGAAGCCAGTCCAGGGTGTTGAAACCCAGCTGGGAGCTGCTGGGCTATAATGGGGAGAGTTCATTAGGAGAATCCTTGGCTACCAGCATCCTTAAGGCTTTTCAGCTGGTGGAAATGCAGGAGAAAGCGGAGGTGGTGGCGTTGGATTGCTGTGCTTCAGGGTAGTGTGGCCAATTCCACCTCCTAATCAACCAAAGCTGGGCAAGCTTGGTATTCTTATTCTGAGGAAGCAGGTTGATCAGTGGGGTTTGTTGGTTTTGTTTTTTAACCAAATCACACTATCAGTCCAGCTCTTTGAATCACCTGGAGATTAACTTTAAGAGAAAACAGCAACGACCTTAACTTATTTACTTTCAGGCAACTTCTATACATAAGGGTGGGGAAATACAGAATTTATTTCTGTATGCACAGGAAACAGTGTCTTTTTTTCCCCCAGATAACTTTTAAAACCCAAACTGCAATAGATTTGGGGATTTTCTTGAAGAAACTCCAGGTGCCTTGGTGTGTGTCTGTGCTGTGCTGCTGCAGGGATGTGTCCCTGGGAGGTTTCCCAGTGCCTAGACTTGGCATCCAGCTCTCTTCTCCCATAACCAAGGCTCAAATTCTACCCCCTCAGTCCTTTCCAGGTCCCTTCCTACAAAAGAGCAAAGCTGGAATCTTTGTTTCTGATGCTCAGGGTAGAGAAAAGGCTGGCATCTGAATTTTTAAAGTAGGGCAGTGAGAAATACAGGGAGAGGAGACAAGAGACATGGCAACAGCCTCCTGCTGAAAGGGGAGAGTGGGCATTCAATTACCCGTGTTGGTCCTCAGAGCCAACTTTCTTTCTCCCCTCCTTGGATGTCACCTCCAAGCGCTTAAACTTTCCCAGTGTTTCGGTGATGCTAAGGGAAGCGAGGTGAAAACTCTGCCTGTGTCAGCGTTGCCTTAAACCTGCCCCCACCGTGCCTGAGCTCAGGGGACCTGCAGACAATGCCTGCTTTGTCCACCTCCCTTCTCCTCGGGCGCCCTGAGATGCTGAGTCCAAACATTTAACCACAAAATGCATTAATTACCGTCCAGCTCCCCGGGGTAAGGACCATATGCCAGTAACCAGGAAAAAAAAAAAAGCGCCTGCTATTGCATGGGAAGTACATCGATTGTTAAATGACTCCAAGCTGCAATTACTGCCACTGAAAGTTCTTGATTAACAGTTCCTAGAAACATTTAGTCCTCCAGCCCCTGTGCTTGGAGCAGCGTTAACTTGGCCCAGGCAAAAAAGAAGAGGAGCGACCCAGAAATTGTAGGATGAAGTCACCTTCCCACATAATGATACGGGACGTGTCCTCTGCTCCTGTCATTCTGCCTCACCCCACAGCAGAGAGCTGTTTCCCACTGTATTTTTCACCAGTGGCAGATGTTAACACCGGGTCCGGGTCTGGATCCATGCAGCGCTCCATGCAGATCCAGGCAGTCTCCTCAGCTGCTCACTTCAGTGCCTCGTGGGAGCAGCTCCGCCAGCCTGCAGTTAATGCTAAAATTTGGCACACGCCCCGGATGAAAATGAGCTATCTAGGGACAGCTGGTTGGGAGTTACAGCAAACGGCAAACAGTCTGACACAAGCAGAAGTTTGATTTCCCCCGCACTCCCTGTAAATCTGGCAGGCTGACACCCGCCCGGCGGCTTCAAAACCAAACATGGCTCGACGGAGGGGTAATAAAATACGAATGAGCAATATCAGTGGAACAAAATACTCCCTCCTAGGTGGCAGGGGATGGACAGAGCCCAAAATCATAGGATCATTGAATTGTCGAGGTTGGGAGGGGCCTTTCTGATCATCTGGTTCAACCGTAAAGCTCGCCTGGCGTCTGGACAGGAGGTTGAAGGAAACTGGAGCGTGTGGGGTTACTCTCTTGAAGCAGCACCATCGCAGCTGAGCATCTGGGACACGTGGTCTCTGGGCTTGTGGTCACCACTCTTCCACTTCGAGTCTCCAGGGAAGGACTTTGCAGCATCCCAGCCTGCAGACAAGCCCAGGAACTCGAATTAGCATCGGAATGAGAACGCTGGTATTTTTAAACCAGGGCGTGTTCGTTTCTGCCTTTCTTTTAATAGGTGTCCGTGGGCAGCTTCTTCTCACCACTTCATCCACTATTGCTCTAAAGAGCTCTGATAAACCTTGTGCTCAGGCTGGGTTCTTGTTTCCACCTCCACTCAGCAAAGGGATGGTCCAGGAAGCTGTCACTCCGCGTCCTGCCTTCCAACCCTTCCTCGCCTCCCTTCCTCCTCGAAGAAGTTTCATTATACTTTAAAAGCTGGGACATTTATCCAACACAGGGTCCTGCTGAGCGGCACCACCACCTGCGTGCTGAGCTCCTCCAGCACCCCACAAAGTCCCTGTAGAAATAAAGAGCCATTTCTGAATCCCGGGGAGGAGGGTCAAGGCGGCAGCGAATTCCACCAGTTGAATGTGCACAGCGAGGGCCGGGGCAGGAGAGCGCTTGCTTTGATATCTTTAACATCTGATGCCTCCGGTTTCAAAAGCACTTGGAAAGTTTGCAATGGAAAAATCGCTGCAGAAAGGCCAAAAGTGCTAGAGAAGTGAAACAATAATACGCTGTTTTGCTGCTCTGCCAAATGGAAATAAGGCCTCCTCCATACGGCATAAAATAATACGGAGGGAGTGACCTACTGATCTAAGCACAGGTGGGGGGGCCGGGGTTGCTTTGTTCTGACTCTCCCCAACTTGGTGCAAATTTAGCTTTGAATAAGTCCCTTTGCTTTCCTGACTCATTCCTCCCAGCTGTAAAAGGTGGGCAAACGCTCGCTTCCCTACGGATCTTTAGGAGGACTGGTTATTTATTTTGTAAAGCTGGGGCAAATTAAGTCTTATTGCAAAAACAAACCCCCAAAAACCCTCCCCCTCTTCCGGAATAACATAAGCAGCGATTACAGAACTAGGAAAGAATTGAGAGCTTTCAATGTTCTGAGCATCATCAGAGAAAGAGGTTTCACTTGAATGGGGAGGCTGAGGGGTTTAGTAGGTGCCAGCTGGAAACCAGGAAAATGTCATCTAAAAGTAAAATAACTGAAAAGATATTAAGCAACAGACGAGACTGGTGCAGCTGGATAGAAATGAAATAAGCCAGCTATTAGCTGCTCGGCGAGGTAACAGCATGCGAGCTCTTTTGTTAGAGCAGAAATTCAGTGGGAGCAAGTTAAAAAAAAAACCAGCCAGCCCTGGCAGCTCTTTTGTATGGTTGGTAAAACAGAAAAAAGCCCAAAGTGCCTCACAGACCTCAGATTTGTTGCTCTGCGTGTACCTTTAGTGGTGTCGTGGGAAGAGCTATTGTACTAAAAACACCGCCTTTTCAAAAGTAGGTGGTTCTTCGCTCTGGGGAGGCTGATAAAGTCTTTCAAGTTTTACAGAACCCTGTGATTTTTGAAACTTTTGGCGGAGGAGGATGGGGAAGCAGAGAGAGGAAGGCTTGGTCCTCGGCTGAGCAGGGAGTATCTGGCTCAGTGTTCCTTATCCTGGCACAGCTCAGCCCCGGCTCAGGGGACACAGCCCTCATCTTTCCCAGCAGAGCAAGAGATCAGTAAGAGGAGAAACAATGAAAGCAAGAGGATCACAACTTTCCCCCGCTGGAGTGCTGATGGCAATGGCCTTGCAGCAAGAACCCCTTGTTACCAGTTCCTGAATCTACTGGGGACACTGGGCCCAACTGGCGCAAATTTCTAACTCTGCCATGTGGAAAAAAACCGAATATAAAGCTCAAAACCTGATCCTTGTGGAAGGTTTCTGTGACAATCCCATTTAAGGGCAATGTTTTTTCCCCTCCCATCTCTCCCACCCACGCTCTTAAGACAGTGTCCTTTGAGGCACAGGCTGCAATTAATTTCAGGATGATTATTCAGGGAGGTTCCTGGACAGGGCTGGACCCCACAGTCCTGCCTTGCTCCCGGATCGCTTTGGTTACAGCCACACACCGATTTCCAATTTAGACTGTCCCACCCCATGAATCAGCCAGATTCCTTGGACTCTGGGTAAAACAAACAGAAAGGAATCTTCCACCGAGGCTGCTGAGCCGAGGAGGGCTGTTGCAGGAGCTGTAGGAAAAGGAATGAAAAGGACTTTGTCACATCGGTTGCCCAGCCCTATCCACACCGGGAGAGGGGCCGACAGCTGTTTTTCCTGCTCTAGATGAACAATTCAAGGGCATTCAAAGATGAAATTTGCTTAAAGACATCCGGTTATGCAGAACTGAGGGGAGTAAAACGCCCGGAGAGATAGGAGGCTTTGTTATTACCAGCGAAGGCTCTGCTGGTAACCATTTCATCCGGAGCCATTTCTGGCTACACGGACGGATGGATTTGGGTACAAATTACAGGGAGGCTTCGTCCCAGCGCCGGGTCACAGACGGCATTAAAGCAGCAAGAGCTGCGTCTGCAAGTCATTCAATGCCACCTCGGGGTATCCCACAGCCCCAGCGCATCCTACCCTGGGAACGGCTCTGCCGAGACATTCAGGTGCAGCTGAACTCAGACTATTAAAAATAGGGAGTCTGAGCTCCTGAAAAAACGGCAGGACCGGGAGCCAGGGCGGGTGCTGCCGAGGCATAAAAGCCGCTCTGTTCGCAGCGGCTTGGGCTCCGCAGGCATGAAGTCGCATGGGGAAAATGTGATCGCGGGCTGTGTGCTATTTTGGTGGAAAGACTGGGGGGAAAAAAAAAGTGTTTAATTTCATTCTGACATTTCACCGAATTCTGCCCAGCTCCTCAGTCCCTGACCTTAATAGCGAGGGAGAAACTAGGCTGGAAACACTCCTCCTTACTGCTCCAAATAGTGTTTTTTTTTCCCCTCAGCCAGGAAAGAGACAATTTCTGGTACTCTTGCGGTGGGTCCATGAGGGGGCAGTTTTGAAGCTTGTCCGGGGTCTGAGGAGATGGAGGCCCATGAGGGGGGACACGACCCTCCCCCCGCCTCCAAGGCCTGGCAGCGCCCTCAGGACCGCGGCCTGCGCCAAGACCCGGCCCAAGCAGGCCGCTCCCAGACGTTAGGTCATCGGGCACCGCACCAACAGCGGGGGGCGGGTGTTCCCCGCCTCCACGGGGGTGTCCCACCGCGATCCCGGGTGCCGTTCCCTCCTCCCCTCCCTCCGCCATCCCGACGGGGGTCTCCTCCCTCAATATGCCCTCACCGGCGGGGTCCGCCATTGAAGCGCTGCCCCCCAACTCCCCTCAGAGAAGACCACGCCCCCTCAGAGGAGGCCACGCCCCCTCACACTAGGCCACGCCCCCTCCCCTCGA